>JAVIAB010000139.1:102547615-102927615 GCA_032433765.1 Megaustenia siamemsis | reverse complement strand
TCGAGTTTCTAATTTTATAATGAGATTGTTCACAGCTAGTGCTGATTCTGTTGCACTCTTGTTGTCGCCTTCAATTACCTTAATTGTTTCATGGAAGAGTGATGCGTGAGAATGAGCAAAGCTGAGCCAAAGCTCTGATTCACTGTTTTCAAAGAATTACTTCAATATTGTAGGACAGTGTGTTTCTGACAAGAAGAAAGATCTCAGTCATTGATACAGTTTCAATATTCTTTCCAAGGCTGGAAGTAATGACAACCACCTTATATTCGAATAACCTAATAATTGCTTAAACTCCTGTCCAGCAAATTCACAGAAGTCTTTTGGGCGTTCTACATGAACCGTGTAAATGTGAAAGTATCCAAATATTTTTGTTACAATCACTTCCATATCCATAGGCATGGAATCAAACGCTGTTTTTGCAAAATTGTGAATTATGTGTGCATTGCAACCAAGACCCATTATGTGTCTGTTTAACTTGGACTTTATTTTAGTCATGACATTATCTCTCCCTTTCCTCAACAAGCCTCCAAAGTTTGTATTTGTATTGTCTGCTGAGAGTCCAACAATCTTTTTTTGTTTAAGTCAAAATTATCAATTGCTTTCAACAATTTTCAGATATTATGTCGGACATTTCTCCTGGGATATCTATGAAAGCAATCAGTTTGGTCTTTACTGGAGTTTCCAGCTCATAAGCCTGAAAATAACGAACTAAAATAGGAAGTAGCTTAACATGTTTATGATTAGATGTATCGCAAGACAATGTTACGAAGCTGACATATTTGAGGTCATTTTTTTAGTTCATCAATAGCCCAAGGAGCAAAAACATTGGTAATTATGGATTCACACTTTGTTCTTGCACAGGAAAATTGTTTCGTTGAAAATTTCTTTTGCAGAATTGTTGTATAATCCATACTGCGGAAACTATGATTATGAAGTACAGTATGATTCTTCATGTTCTGTTCATGTTCCTTCACGAACAGCTAGAGTGTATTCATCTTTTGAGGGTTCTGTTTTACAAAAATAATTTGTCATACACCCAGACTGAGACTTACAAAGCAGCGCATCATTACACTTTTTTGCCTGTAGATGATCAGTTATTGATGTCCTTCCACCACTTGCTATAGAAAAATTTGAACTACATATATTAAATTTCACTAGCGTTCCATCCTCTAAAATTGCTTGTACAATAAATGGAAATTCAACTTTCAGTGAATCACTAAAATCACATTACGTTTTTTGGAAATCATTGTTTTTATGCAACAGACGTCCACTAATCACAAATAGAAAACATGACTGCACTGTACTGTCATTACACTCGGACTGATTTGAAAATTTGCCAGGAAAGATACTTTGGCGGGAGATGTCCGGAAAGGCAGGGGTTGGGGGAGAGAGAGAGAAAAAGTGTCTGCTTTTTTTAAAATTAAACCCATCCCAATAGAAGTCAGTGGGTGGAATAGAAGTGACGTAGCACCGCGCTTCAAGAGTTCAAAGAGCTATCTCCGACACAACGCGTCCAAGTCTTCTCTTTTATCTTCCTGCTAATGCCGCTCAGTCTGGGATAAAGAAACACAACTCAGTAACGTCCTGAGTCCTAGTGATTGTTTTAAAAGAGGGCCGATTCCGTGTATGAACATTTATTTATTCACTGAAATCGGGGACAAAATCGGGGACAAATTTCTTTCGGGGACAACTTCTACACTTCGGGGACTGTCCCTGGATATCGGGGACGAATGGTCACCCTAATTTACTTACATATTTGTATGTGTATTGTCCATTTGTTCCCACCGCTGACAGTCTACTAAGCTGCAACGTCAATTTGATTTTGTGTTGTCGCTGACTTACTTAAAGCTGTAACCTTACTTTTTAATTTTTTTAATTTTCATCCCGATCATCAGCTTTACAGCAGCTTCACATTTGTATGCCTTGACCCCTTTATTATTACAATAAATAGCTTTGAGAGTCAGAGATTGGAGAGAAGTTTGTACTGAGAGAAAGTTGTTACTTCCAGGTATATAATGCTGATGAGGGACAAATACTACAAGAAAGGCTCTCAGTTTGAGCTGTCAGCAGAGAACAAGCGGAAGCTCAATCTTGAAAACTTGTCACATTGGATTCCAGAACATTTATTAAAAGTTCAAGCTAAAGTACTGGAGCCTCTTGTGTTGTACTGGTATGTTAGCACTTTCATGTTCTTTTAAGCATACCACTATGACAGCTAATGCAACAAAAAACAACCGGTTTAGATCTGTTGTTTTTTGTATTTGCTGTCGTAATGGCATGTTAGCACTTTAATGCTCTTTTAAACATTTCTAAACCTGTTGTTTTTTTGTATTTGCTGTTGTAATGGTATGTTAGCACTTTAATGCTCTTTTAAACATTTCTAAACCTGTTGTTTTTTTGTATTTGCTGTTGTAATGGCATGTTAGCACTTTAATGCTCTTTTAAACATTTCTAAACCTGTTGTTTTTTTGTATTTGCTGTTGTAATGGTATGTTAGCACTTTCATGATCTCTTAAGCATTTCTGAACTTATTTTTCTTGTTTTTTTGCATTTGCTGTCATAATGATGTTTCTACCTGCTTTATTAATTATATTTGTACTTTCTTTGTAAGGCATGATTTTTCAAACTAATTTAATCATTTGTATTTGCAGCTTGTAGTATATTTATATCTGTTGAATGAAACATTTTCACTGGATTTTCTTTCAGGGCACCTCGTTACTTACTGAGCCACCTAATTCACACCAGTCCGGAGAAGTATTACCTGTACAATGAACTCAAATCATCTTACAATTACCCATCTTCCGACCCCCACCCTCACACACGGGAGCTTCTTCCCCTTAGACCAAAATCTTGCTGTCCAAGTAGCAAGTCTGGATATGGCACTGGAGAGGTCAACATTTCTATCAACATTACTTGTTTATTCATTACTCCTTTTCTATCATAGTTTGGTGATTTCTAGTATGAAAGGAAAACATTTCTATCAACATTACTTGTTTATTCATTACTCCTTTTCTATCATAGTTTGGTGATTTCTAGTATGAAAGGAAAACATTTCTATCAACATTACTTGTTTATTCATTACTCCTTTTCTATCATAGTTTGGTGATTTCTAGTATGAAAGGAAAACATTTCTATCAACATTACTTGTTTATTCATTACTCCTTTTCTATCATAGTTTGGTGATTTCTAGTATGAAAGGAAAACATTTCTATCAACATTACTTGTTTATTCATTACTCCTTTTCTATCATAGTTTGGTGATTTCTAGTATGAAAGGAAAACATTTCTATCAACATTACTTGTTTATTCATTACTCCTTTTCTATCATAATTTGCTGATTTCTAGTATGAAAGGAAAACATTTCTATCAATATTACTTATTTGTCCATGCCAGTATCACAGTTTGCTGATTTCTAGTGTAAAAGTAAATTGCTTCTAATAATATAGAGGCAAAATGAGCACTATACAATACAATCTTCATTCCAATGTTGTGCTACCAATGCCAGACCTGAACCCTAAATGCAAGAACAATAAACTCTACAGAGATGAAATGTATCAGACGAATGACAGGAAACAGTCTGAGAAATAAGATCAGAAATGAAGAACTGAGAAAAAAGCTAGGAATAGCCCCCGCCATAGAATATATAAAGAAACAACAGATAAAATGGTTTGGCCACGTGACAAGGCAGAAAGATCAAAACACAACACAACGAGCCTTCAATAAACGTTGTGGGAATACCAGACTCAAGGGTCGACCACGAAAAAGATGGATGGATGGAATATTAGAAACACTAGGAAACATAACAGCAGCAGAGGCGAACAGAAGAGAAAAAGACCCCAAATTATATCTCCCCTTGAAGCTGAAAGGCAAATGAGGAAGGAAAGAGGAATAAGAAGAAGAATGCCATTTTGAGACTAAAGCAAGTAGCTGTGACTAACTTCAATCTTTAGCAACCTCTGGATATCAGTTCAGTGTGCAAGAACTCTGATGACATTGACACATATTGTTATCATTGTCAACATCATCGCTGTCGTCAACACCATCAATGTCATCAACACCATCACTGTCATCAACACCATCAATGTCGTCAACACCATCAATGTCATCAACACCATCAATGTCATCAACACCATCACTGTCATCAACACCATCAATGTCATCAACACCATCACTGTCGTCAACACCATCAATGTCATCAACACCATCACTGTCGTCAACACCATCAATGTCATCAACACCATCACTGTCGTCAACACCATCAATGTCATCAACACCATCACTGTCGTCAACACCATCAATGTCATCAACACCATCACTGTCGTCAACACCATCAATGTCGTCAACACCATCACTGTCGTCAACACCATCATTGTCATCAACACCATCACACTGGCATCAAAACCATTACACTGTCATCAACACCATCACACTGTCATCAACACCATCATTGTCATCAACACCATCACACTGTCATCAACACCATCACACTGTCATCAACAACATCATTGTCATCAACACCATCATTGTCATCAACACCATCACATTGTCATCAACACCATCATTGTCATCAACACCATCAATGTCATCAACACCATCATTGTCATCAACACCATCACACTGTCATCAACACCATCACACTGGCATCAACACCATCATTGTCATCAACACCATCACACTGTCATCAACACCATCACACTGCCATGAACACCATCAATGTCATCAACACCATCACTGTCATCAACACCATCACACTGGCATCAACACCATTACACTGGCATCAACACCATTACACTGTCATCAACACCATTATTGTCATCAACACCATCACACTGTCATCAACAACATCATTGTCATCAACACCATCATTGTCATCAACACCATCACATTGTCATCAACACCATCATTGTCATCAACACCATCACACTGTCATCAACACCATCACACTGTCATCAACAACATCATTGTCATCAACACCATCATTGTCATCAACACCATCACATTGTCATCAACACCATCATTGTCATCAACACCATCACACTGTCATCAACACCATCAGTGTCATCAACACCATCACACTGTCATCAACACCATCACTGTCATCAACACCATCACACTGTCATCAACACCATCACTGACATCAACACCATCACACTGTCATCAACACCATAATTGTCATCAACACAATCACACTGTCATCAACACCATCACTGTCATCAACACCATCACACTGACATCAACACCACCACACTGTCATCAACACCATCACACTGACATCAACACCATCATTTTCATCAACACCATCACACTGTCACCACCATCACTGTCATCAACATCATCATTGTCATCAACACCATCACACTGTCATCAACACCATCACTGTCATCAACACCATCACACTGCCATCAACACTATCATTGTCATCAACACCATCACACTGTCATCAACACCATCACACTGCCATCAACACCATCATTGTCATCAACACCATCACACTGTCATCAACACCATCACACTGTCATCAACACCATCACACTGTCATCAACACCATCACACTGTCATCAACACCATCACACTGGCATCAACACCATTACACTGTCATCAACACCATTATTGACATCAACACCATCACACTGTCATCAACACCATCACACTGGCATCAACACCATTACACTGTCATCAACACCATTATTGTCATCAAAACCATCACACTGTCATCAACACCATTACACTGTCATCAACACCATTATTGTCATCAACACCATCACACTGTCATCAACACCATTATTGTCATCAACACCATTACACTGTCATCAACACCATTATTGTCATCAACACCATCACACTGTCATCAACACCATCACACTGGCATCAACACCATTACACTGTCATCAACACCATCACACTGTCATCAACACCATCATTGTCATCAACACCATCACACTGTCATCAACACCATCACACTGTCATCAACAACATCATTGTCATCAACACCATCACACTGTCATCAACACCATCACATTTTCATCAACACCATCATTGTCATCAACACCATCACATTGTCATCAACACCATCATTGTCATCAACACCATCACACTGTCATCAACACCATCACACTGTCATCAACAACATCATTGTCATCAACACCATCATTGTCATCAACACCATCACATTGTCATCAACACCATCATTGTCATCAACACCATCACACTGTCATCAACACCATCAGTGTCATCAACACCATCACACTGTCATCAACACCATCACACTGTCATCAACACCATCATTGTCATCAACACCATCACTGTCATCAACCCCATCACTGTCATCAACACCATCACACTGTCATCAACACCATCACTGTCATCAACACCATCACACTGTCATCAACACCATCACTGACATCAACACCATCACACTGTCATCAACACCATAATTGTCATCAACACAATCACACTGTCATCAACACCATCACTGTCATCAACACCATCACACTGACATCAACACCATCACACTGTCATCAACACCATCACACTGTCATCAACACCATCACACTGCCATCAACACCATCATTGTCATCAACACCATCACACTGTCATCAACACCATCACACTGTCATCAACACCATCACACTGTCATCAACACCATCACACTGTCATCAACACCATCACACTGTCATCAACACCATCACACTGTCATCAACACCATCACACTGTCATCAACACCATCACACTGTCATCGACACCATCACACTGTCATCAACACCATCATTGTCATCAACACCATCACACTGTCATCAACACCATCACACTGACATCAACACCATCACTGTCATCAACACCATCACACTGTCATCAACACCATCACTGTCATCAACACCATCACACTGACATCAATACCATCACTGTCATCAACACCATCACACTGTCATCAACACCATCATTGTCATCAACACCATCAATGTCATCAACACCATCATTGTCATCAACACCATCACACTGTCATCAACACCATCACACTGGCATCAACACCATCATTGTCATCAATACCATCACACTGTCATGAACACCATCACACTGTCATGAACACCATCAATGTCATCAACACCATCACTGTCATCAACACCATCACACTGGCATCAACACCATTACACAGGCATCAACACCATTACACTGTCATCAACACCATTATTGTCATCAACACCATCACACTGTCATCAACAACATCATTGTCATCAACACCATCATTGTCATCAACACCATCACATTGTCATCAACACCATCATTGTCATCAACACCATCACATTGTCATCAACACCATCATTGTCATCAACACCATCACACTGTCATCAACACCATCACACTGTCATCAACAACATCATTGTCATCAACACCATCATTGTCATCAACACCATCACATTGTCATCAACACCATCATTGTCATCAACACCATCACACTGTCATCAACACCATCAGTGTCATCAACACCATCACACTGTCATCAACACCATCACTGTCATCAACACCATCACACTGTCATCAACACCATCACTGACATCAACACCATCACACTGTCATCAACACCATAATTGTCATCAACACAATCACACTGTCATCAACACCATCACACTGACATCAACACCATCACACTGTCATCAACACCATCACACTGACATCAACACCATCATTGTCATCAACACCATCACACTGTCACCACCATCACTGTCATCAACACCATCATTGTCATCAACACCATCACACTGTCATCAACACCATCACTGTCATCAACACCATCACACTGCCATCAACACCATCATTGTCATCAACACCATCACACTGTCATCAACACCATCACACTGCCATCAACACCATCATTGTCATCAACACCATCACACTGTCATCAACACCATCACACTGTCATCAACACCATCACACTGTCATCAACACCATCACACTGTCATCAACACCATCACACTGTCATCAACACCATCACACTGTCATCGACACCATCACACTGTCATCAACACCATCATTGTCATCAACACCATCACACTGTCATCAACACCATCACACTGACATCAACACCATCACTGTCATCAACACCATCACACTGTCATCAACACCATCACTGTCATCAACACCATCACACTGACATCAATACCATCACTGTCATCAACACCATCACACTGACATCACTCTGGACATCAAATAAGTGTTTGAGTCTTTCCAACAGAAAATGCATTGTGAATTATGCTATTCTGTATTCTCAGTCTTGTTTACTTCAGAATTGAATAACCAATCCCAAACCAAATCATTCTCATTCACATCTCAGAACACACCAAGTTGTCAGCAATTAGTACAATTAGAAATGTACTGACACTGAAGCTGGGTTTTGTGTGCAGGATATCACAGCTTGCCACAAACTGGTTACACATTTTATCCCATTTCACACATTTATAACCACAAAATGCAAGAAATCAGGAGATGCGTTTTGCAGACTTTAATTTATTGTCTTTACCGTAATTATTTCCCCTAAAACCTTGTACTTCTTTTATTGAACCACTTTTCTAACTTTCTAAACAAACTGTCCAAACAAAATGCATGATCTAGATCAATTTTCATTTATTTTACTACTGTTATTTCAAATCTTAAAAAATTCAGAAAAATGGTGTGCCACAGTGTGCTAAACTCCTTTATAGCGAATGTGTTAAAGGGAGAACATTAAGAAGAATAAAAGAAAAAAGAATCTTTTGGGCTGTCCTCATTTGCACTCTAAATAGAACACTTTAAAATTATTTCTTTCTTTCTGTTCTTCCTCATTTGTCTTTTTGGTGTTGATGGGAGATATGGTTTGTGGTTTCTTGCTCTTTTATTGGCCTCTTCTGCTGTTATACCTATGAGTGTTTCAATTATTCCGTTTATCCACCTTTTTCTTGGTTAGCCTCTTGGTTTGGTGTTCACGTATGATTTGTTGGTAACTCGCTGTATTAGATTTAGTTCTTTATGTCTTATCACATGTCTGAACCACTTGATCTGTCATCGCTGTATGTATTCAATAGCTAGATTGTTGTATTATTAATCTTGCTTGACTTATTTTTACTGAGGCTTGTTATGTTTGTTAGAATAGATAACACATTGTATTTTCAAGCTTTAGATAATGCATTGTATTTTCAAACTTTAGATAAAACATTGTATTTTCAAACTTTAGATAAAGTCTCTTGTATTTTCAAGCTTATTTAGATTTTAATGACATGCTGAGTCCATTTTTATATCTCTGGTTTTTTTCAGACGGTTTACTGTGCACATACAGGCAATTTACTAGACACCAGAACAGCTCCACGAGTTGGAAATCGTCGTGTGTATGGCCAGGACACTATTTTGCGTCTGGCCAAAACACCAACAGCCAAATATCTGAAGATTGGCAAAACAATGAAAGAAAAGGCATGGGCTGAGCAGATTCAAGATGGCTACCAGACTTCTTCATCAACTCACAGACTGCCTGGATATCCCAGAGCAATTTCAAATATGTCGTCAGAACATCTACAGAGTGAAGAACCTGGTGGCCATATTTCCCAACGTGATGAAACAGGACATTCACTGACAAGTGTGTCTACGATTCAGGAGCCACAAAAGCAAAAGCCTTCAATGCCACACCCTAAACCTCCTTGTCCTTATAAGTCCCTCGATGCCATTTTATTTGCGCCAAAACATCCTATTTCAGTTCGGAGCTCTGTTAAAAAGTTTAAAGAGTCACCTTTACCAGAAGTTAGGAGTACAGTGACCAAGGGAGAGAAGTGCAAAAGTGTGAAATCTACACCTGTCAGGAAGTGAGCATCTACCCATTCCTTCCTTCCTTCCTTCCTTCCTTCCTTCCTTCCTTCCTTCCTTCCTTCCTTCCTTCCTTCCTTCCTTCCTTCCTTCCTTCCTTCCTTCCTTCCTTCCTTTCCTTCCTTCCTTCCTTCCTTCCTTCCTTCCTTCCTTCCTTCCTTCCTTCCTTCCTTCCTTCCTTCCTTCCTTCCTTCCTTCCTTCCTTCCTTCCTTCCTTCCTTCCTTCCTTCCTTCCTTCCTTCATTCCTTCCTCCCTCCCTCCCTTCCTTCCTTCCTTCCTCCTCCCTCCCTCCCTCCCTCCATATCCTCTCCCCTTCCTTCTTTAACCCTCCCTCCCTTCCTTCCTTCCTTCGTTCCTCCATATCCTCACCCTTTTCTTCTTTAATCCTTCCTCCCTCCCTCCCTTCCTCCCTTCCTTCCCTTCCTTCCTTCCTTCCTTCCTTCCTTCCTTCCTTCCTTCCTTCCTTCCTTCCTTCCTTCCTTCCTTCCTTCCTTCCTTCCTTCCTTCCTTCCTTCCTTCCTTCCTTCCTTCCTTCCTTCCTTCCTTCCTTCCTTCCTTCCTTCCTTCCTTCCTTCCTTCCTTCCTTCCTTCCTTCCTTCCTTCCTTCCTTCCTTCCTTCCTTCCTTCCTTCCTTCCTCCTCCTCCCTCCCTCCCTATCCTCTCCCTTCCTTCTTTAACCCTCCATCCCTTCCTTCTTTAACCCTCCATCCCTCCCTCCCTATCCTCTCCCCTTCCTTCTTTAACCCTCCCTCCCATCCTTCCTTCCTTCCTTCCTTCCTTCCTTCCTTCCTTCCTTCCTTCCTTCCTCCTTCCTTCCTTCCTTCCTTCCTTCCTTCCTTCCTTCCTTCCTTCCTCCCTATCCTCACCCCTTTCTTCTTTAATCCTTCCTCCCTCCCTCCCTTCCTTCCTTCCTCCCTGCCTCTCTTTCTTCTTTCCTTTCTATAAATGCATGCACACACACACACACACATGCACACAAATCTAATAACTGCCTAACAGAGAGGAAAACCACATGTAACATCAGGTACAAGATGGAACTCATATAATCACAAGAAATGAAAAAAAGCCACCAAGCAGTGGACTACAGAGTGAAGACAAAAGGCGAGACAAACCAAAATGTTCTGGTGGAAAATATTTCTGGTGAAAATGCACAGATTAGTCCCAATTGGGTGACACTGTCAAAGATAGCCATTCTGTTTCTGTGCAGATACCATCAACAAGTGCTTTCTTTCTGTATTTCTCTGTTTATTTCAGTCTTTTCAGAGTGTAATTCATCTTTGTGATCCTTGTCTCAAGATCTCATTTCCATGTGTTTCTAGGTTTTTTCCTGTTTTCTCTTTCCCTGTAGGCTCCAAGTGATAACTTGTTTGGTAATGCTTAAAGTAAGTCTTTGAATCAAGTGTCCACCAGCCCTCATTTCTTTATTTATCAATTTGTCACCTGTGGGTTTCTTCTTATTCTTTTGTAGCTGTGCTTTTTTTTTCAATATTTGTGAATCTGATCCTACATACAACCCACCCTCTTTTACATTCAGACTTCAGACCAGCATAGGCAGCGTTGACCATCAGCCAGAAATTGAAGCAGTTTTGCTTCTGCAGTTACAAGACAGCAGAAGGTGTGCCATATGCCAGCAGCTTTGATACCTGTTGCAAAGAACATGAAGTGTAAGAAGCTGTGAGACAGAGAGGGCCAACATAGAGCAGTGGTTAGTGAACTGGACTTTTGAGGACAAGAGGTTGGGATTTCATCCAGATTGATATCCTCCAGGATCACACAGCCTTAATTAGGCACCCAATTTTTCTGGAAAGGAAGACAGCACTGATGTAATGCTGACCACATTCTATCTATATATTGTCCTTTCGAGCCGAAGACGGCACATAGGGCAGAACCACAATCTCAAAAACAGAAACCTTGCATGCCAAAATGGCACATATTGCAGAGATCACTGCTTACTAAAATCTATGGTTCTGTTTCCATAACAATGTTTTTTACAATGACAGCTTGTCAAGCCATCGATCAACCTCCTTAGTCGCCTCTTACGACATGCCTGGAAGGTCACAGTGTCACTATTCTTTACTTCCTACATAATGAGGCCCCGGTAACACATGGGAGACACATTGATGATACAAAAATATGGGCACCAGCACCATACTCCTAACATGCCATGGGACATATTGGGGTTCTTTCTTCCTTTCTTATTTGAGATAACATTTTCTCCATTTAAGTTATATTTTTAAGTTCTTGTCAAAAATCATTAATTTTCATCTATGAGAACATTTGTTTTTGTAAATTTCTTCTTATTGCGCAGGACATATACTAATATCTCATATACTTCAGAATTGAGAGCGAGGAGGATGAAAACTACACATTTTTTCGACAAGACTCTAAAGAGTCTAGGAAAAGCTGTGAGCAATACAAAAGTGCGTTTTTGGATGGGCAGATGTCATTGAAAGAAACTGAGTTGGCAGAGTTGCAGGAATGCGAATTCTTGTTCAGCGAACGCTTAGAGTTCTTGCTGAGGGCTCTCCATCATGAACAAGATTCAGGCAGAGCATTTAGAAAATACCTAGAGAAAAGCAAGCGAGAGGTAAATGCTTGAATTTTCATAAACTGCTCCTAGACAGGAGATACTAGATCTTCTTTCCATGCTCTTCTCTTAAACTGTCTAGTCTGTTTTCTCTCTGGTTTCCTTTATATCCTTTTCCCTCAATTTCTTCAGTTGTCAAAATATAATCTAGCTGCTTCCTTCTTATTACATAAAAGTAAAGTAAACATCCCCATCATGCCATATGGCGCATAGGGAGGAATATGGTGTTATGTCACTTATGTTAAATAACTTTTATTTTTTTAACTACCAGAACAGAAAGTGTCTATTCCGTGAAGTACAAAATAGTATAACTACAAGAACGGGGGAAAAATAGTAACTATTTTGTTAGAAGTACCCATACAGACAAATGAGCACAAAAGGCACCATGTTAAAAAGGAAAAAATTATGGATGGGCTGGGTGTGGATATTGTTCAGCACTCTATGCATATTGTTCAGCACTCTCTGTGGATATTGTTCAGCACTCTCTGTGGATATTGTTCACCACTCTCTGTGGATATTCTTCAGCACTCTCTGTGGATATTGTTCAGCACTCTCTGTGGATATTGTTCAGCACTCTATGGATATTGTTCAGCACTTTGTGGACATTGTTCAGCTGACTGTGGACATTGTTCAGCAGGCTGTGGACATTGTTCAGCACTCTGTGGATATTGTTCAGCACTCTGTGGACATTGTTCAGCACTCTGTGGATATTGTTCAGCAGGCTGTGGACATTGTTCAGCACTCTGTGGACATTGTTCAGCATGCTGTGGACATCATTCAGCAGGCTGTGGACATTGTTCAGCAGGCTGTGGACATTGTTCAGCACTCTGTGGATATTGTTCAGCACTCTGTGGATATTGTTCAGCACTCTGTGGACATTGTTCAGCACTCTGTGGATATTGTTCAGCAGGCTGTGGACATTGTTCAGCACTCTGTGGACATTGTTCAGCATGCTGTGGACATTGTTCAGCAGGCTGTGGACATTGTTCAGCAATCTGTTGACATTGTTCAGCAGGCTGTGGATATTGTTCAGCAGGTTGTGGACATTGTTCAGCAGGCCATGGACATTGTTCAGCAGGCTGTGGACATTGTTCAGCAGGCTGTGGACATCATTCAGCAGGCTGTGGATATTGTTCAGCAATCTGTTGACATTGTTCAGCAGGCTGTGGATATTGTTCAGCAGGTTGTGGACATTGTTCAGCAGGCCATGGACATTGTTCAGCAGGCTGTGGACATTGTTCAGCAGGCTGTGGACATCATTCAGCAGGCTGTGGATATTGTTCAGCACTCTGTGGACATTGTTCAGCAGGCTGTGGACATTGTTCAGTGGGCTGTTGACATTGTTCAGCACTCTGTGGACATTGTTCATGCAGGCTGTGGACATTGTTCAGCAGGCTGTGGACATTGTTCAGCACTCTATGGACATTGTTCAGCAGGTTGTGGACATTGTTCAGCACTCTGTGGACATTGTTCAGCACTCTGTGGATTTTGTTCAGCAGGCTGTGGACATTGTTCAGCACTCTGTGGATTTTGTTCAGCTGGCTGTGGACTTTGTTCAGCACTCTGTGGATTTTGTTCAGGAGGCTGTGGACATTGTTCAGCAGGCTGTGGACATTATTCAGCAGGCTGTGGAGATTGCTCAACAGGCTGTGGATATTGTTCAGCAGACTGTGGATATTGTTCAGCACTCTGTGGATATTGTTCAGCACTCTGTGAACATTATTCAGCAGACTGGATATTTATTAGCAGACTGTGGATATTGTTCAGCAGGCTGGGGATATTGTTCAGCAGGCTGTGGACCTTATTCAACAGGCTGTGTATATTGTTCAGGAAGCTGGGGATATTGTTCAGCAAGTGTAGATATTGTTCAGCAAGTGTAGATATTGTTCATCAGGTGTAGATATTGTTCATCAGGTGTATATATTGTTCATCAGGTGTAGATATTGTTCATCAGGTGTAGATATTGTTCAGCAGGTGTAGATATTGTTCAGCAGGTGTAGATATTGTTCAGCAGGTGTAGATATTGTTCAGCAGGTGTAGATATTGTTCATCAGGTGTAGATATTGTTCATCAAGTGTAGATATTGTTCAGCAGGTGTAGATATTGTTCATCAGGTGTAGATATTGTTCATCAGGTGTAGAAATTGTTCATCAGGTGTAGATATTGTTCATCAGGTGTAGAAATTGTTCATCAGGTGTAGATATTGTTCAGCAGGTGTAGATATTGTTCAGCAGGTGTAGATATTGTTCAGCAGGTGTAGATATTGTTCAGCAGGTGTAGATATTGTTCAGCAGGTGTAGATATTGTTCAGCAGGTGTAGATATTGTTCATCAGGTGTAGATATTGTTCATCAAGTGTAGATATTGTTCGTCTGGTGTGTTAAATTATGGACATAGAACCTGAGGAAGAATGAGTACTAGTGCTGTCAAAGTTTAGCACATCTCCAAAATTCTTAATTCAAGATGTGATACAAACTAGCAAAACTGTAGGTTAGAAGGTTGATCGAAGTATTCAGTAAAAGCTTTTAGCGAAAATAGTTAAAAGTTAAACTTCATTGATAAATAAACAGAATAAAAAATACAACATACTAATATTTAAATGCAGCAGTGTAGAATAGAAAAGATACTGTGAGACAGAAATATATAAAGAGCTGGAATGGTTAAAATACAAATAATTTTAACAACATGAAATATGTATAATGAAAGCAGATGGTCTAGGCTAAAACTAAAAATAATGTACTGCATATAATGCTGTGCAGTTATTGTTTAGATTGAAGGCTAACAGAAGGCCTAACAGAAGTCATAACTTGGTAGTTTTAAAAAATAAGACATTTGTGAAATAAATAATTTAATATTTCAACATATAATAGTAATAATAATTATTATTAATATATTTTTCGCATAAACACAGGGGGATGGATTGATGGAAGAATGTAATATTTAATCCGTAACACCTCTACATGCATTCTAGATTTTGTTAATCCACATTTTGTTAGGAAATATATCACTATACTAAAATAGCAACAGTAACAGATAATAGCAGATACTTTCACTAAGCACATATTAAGGTACGTAGGTTACTGACTAAAGTTGTTTATATCTGTAAAATCTCTGCCAAGTTTAGTTTATAATTTTGGGGATTCTTTTATTAACTTTGAAGTGAATTGTACAAGATTTGTATTTGTGTGTGTTCATGGGATACATTCCTTCATAAAAGATGTCTTTTTTTATTTTTGGTTAAGAATTACTTATTTGATAACTGATTTAGTAATTACAATATGTGGTGTGCTCATTTATTAATATAAGAGTACGTTGAAAAATTACCATACCATATTTTGTAAGTAGCATAATCACTTATCAAATAGGTAATCTTTAACAAAAAAATTGTATATGCTGTAGAAACGTGGAGAAAGAATCATAGATAGAAAGCTGACTTAAAGGATTTGAAGGTCGCCATCTTAAGAAGATTCTAAACATCCATTGGGATCAACACATTACAAACAAAGAAGTTAACAGAAGACCAGGCATTAACAACATCAATCAAGATATGAAAAGAAGACGTTGGAAATGGCTAGGCCATGTTCTATGAATAAAATGAACCAGGCATCTGCACCTAGCATTAAAATGGACACCACCTGGCAAACAACGAAGTGGTAGACCATTGGGTTTATGGCAATGAACCATACATTATGAAATAAATGAGGCTTGTAAGTCCTGATGAGAGTTGACCTTACTTGCTCCAGCCTAGATTGGGTGGAGATCTCTTCTAAGTACGCTATGCTCCGATCAGAGTTTAGAGGATTAAGAAGAAGAAAGAATTTGTCAATGTTTGTCAAGAGCAGTTTTACTTGTAATAAATGTTCTTATTTGGTCTCATAGGATTGGATGAATAATCTTGATTTCTGGGAGAAAGTTCAGGAGTATAGGAGACTGTTTTACAAGGATAAAATAGACCTGCATTTGATCACAAAGAATGCCAGGGTAAGAGTAATTCTTGTGTCAGTTTAAATGGAATTTTAGTCAAATGACTAGACCACAATTATTGCAGTTTCTTTAGAAATAAATATTTTATAAATACCACCTAGATCATCATCATACTTGATAATGATTACCTGCTGGTGTAGGTGATCATGTCTCTCCACAACTTTCGATCTCAACAGTTATTTATCATTTCTTTTGTTGACCTTCTGCCAGCTATTCTCTTAAGCTGTCTGGCATATTTTCTTTTTGCTTCCCTCTATCTCTTATTCCCTCAATTTTCCTAGTTATCACAATATATTCCAGCTATTCCCTTCTCATTCATCATCATCATCACCATGTGCCATACCTGTTGGCGTAGGCAATCATGTCCTTCCACAATTTTTTTATCTACAGTGCATCGTATCAGTTCTGTTGTTTACTGTTTTCCATGCCATGACACCAAGCTATCCAGTATTTTCTCTCTTTGTCAATCGCGATCTCTCTTTCCTTTTATTTCACCAGTTGTAACCAAGTATTCCAACTTTCCTCTTCTCATGATGTGCCAGAAATATGATGATTGTTTCTTTCTGATGTTTTTTAGGAGTTTCCTTTTTGTGTTGACCTCTTTGAGAATTTCCTCAATGGTTTTTTTTAGCTGTCCAGGAAACTTTCAACATTCTTCTGAGAAATCCCATCTCTGTGGCCTCTAATCGTCTTTTCATTTGTTTATTTACTGTCCATGCTTCGCTTCCATAGGTCAGAATTGGTTCTATATAGCACCGATGAACTCTCTTTCTTACTTCTATTGACATAGATTTGTCGCATAAGATATTTTTCATTTTCTGAAATGCTATTTTGGCCTGAGCTATTCTGCTTTTCATTTCTGTGGTGCATCTTCCATCTGATGTTACCATTGTGCCCAAATATTTGACGCGTTGCACTTGTTTAAGATTTGTCCTGTTTATTTTTATGCTGCATGATGGTGATGATTGTTTCTTTGATATGACCATTACTTCTGTTTTCTTACTATTCAGACTGAGACCTTATTTGTTGCTTTCCTTTACTATTATGTCCTTCAATTTTTGTAGTTCATTCTGTCTCTGCTATTAAGACTGTGTCATCTGCATATCGCAAATTATTTATGTTGTGACCGTTGACTTCAATTCCTTTTTTGTCTACTATTGAGCTCATAATATTTTCGCTGTAAGTGAAAACAAATCCGGCGACAGAACATAGCCTTGTCTGACTCCTTGTTTTATATATTGGAATTGTCCTGTTTGGTTGCTAATTCGTGTAGCTGCTGTTTGTTGCCAGTTCATGTTTTTTATGATTCGCAGATCCTTGCCATCAATATTTAATTTTCTCAATCATATTTATTATTTCCACATGCTTTACTTTGTCAAATGCTTTTGTGTAGTCTATAAAGCACATATATAGATTTTTCTTTACCTCTATAGATTTTTCTATCAATGTTCTTAAGATGTATATTGCATTATTGGTGCCCTTTCCTTCCACAAATCCACATTGTTCCTCACTTATTTCTGGTTTTATTTTGTTCCTTACGCGTCTCGTGATGATTCTTAGTAATATTTTTGTTATATGGCTCATGAGACTAATAGTGCGATGGTCTTCACAATCAGTGGCGCCTGACTTCTTCGGTATGGCTACAAAGATAGATTTTAGTAGATCTTCAGGTATGTGTCTAGTGTTATATATGTCATTGAGTAGTTTTGTTATGACTTGTACTCCCAGCTCTCCTAATGCATTTATTTCTTCGATTGTTATATTGTTGGGACCTGGAGCTTTGCTTATTTTCATGTGTTGAATTGCCTCCTCCACTTCACTTTGCATTATCGGTGGTCCTGTGTCTTTCTTTGAATTGTTTAGCTCTGGTCTTTCATTATCATAAAGTTGACTGATGTATTCTGCCTATCTTTCCATTGTCTTCTCCTGTCCCATTATTGTATATTCTTCCTTTGATTTCACACATCCTAAAACATTGACTTCTTTTCTTCCTGTTAATTCATTTAATTTATTGTGCATAAATTTTGAGTCTTTCTTTTGTTGTTTTTCCATTTGTTCATATTTCTGCTTTAACCATCCTTCCTTTGCTTCTCTGCATTTGTTTTGGATCTCTTTGTGCAATATTTTGTATGTCTGTTCTTCTTTCTTATGTTTTCATCTTTTGTTCATTAGTTCTAATATTTCTTCTGTCATCCATTTCTTTTTGTTGTTTCTTTTAGTCACTGGTATTACTTCTTTGATGTTTGTTGAATTGATTGTTTGAGCATTTCCCACTTTTCTTCGATGTCATGTATTTTCTCAATAGCATTATATCTATTTTGTACAATCGTGCTGTACTTATCACTCACCTGTCTATCTACTCTAAGCATATCTAGTTCTAATTTTATATTTCTTGGTGATTTCTGTGCCTTCCGCAGTTTTATTCTTATATTTCCAACTACTGGTACATGTCACTATTGCAATCTGCTCCTGGCCTTTTTTTAACAGATGTTAGCCTATTCCTGAATCTTCTCTGTACCAGTATAAAATCAATTTGATTGTGCACTTTTTTGTCTAGGCTTTGCCATGTACATAGTCGCCTAGGATGCTGTTTTAACCAGATGTTACCTATAATCATTTCATGTGTCTTTGCTCAATCTATCCCCTCTGTCATTCATCTCTCCAAAGCCATGCCCTCCAGTCACATTTTGCACTTTAGCTGTTCCTACCTTTGCATTGAAATCCCCTAATATAATAGTTATCTCTTGGGAATTACACTGTTCCATGGTTATCTCTACCTCATTGTAAAACGTGTCAATGTCTTCTTCTTCGCTATTACTTGTTGGTGCATAAGCTTGAATTATGTTGATATCTATTGGTCTACCTCTCAATTTTACTAGCAGAATTCTATCTGATACTGGCCAAAATCCTTTCACTGTTTTGCTTCTTTCTCTATCTAAAATGATTCCCACTTCTCCTTCGTGTGTGGTTCCCCCAGAGTAAATTACATTTCCACTGTCATTGTAGTAATAATCCTGCTCCTTTCCACCTCATTTCACATAGTCCCAAGATATTCAGTTTCATTCTCTTCATTTCTTGACTGATTTTTTCTAGTTTGCCAACTTAGAATGCTCATCTAATGTTCCAAGTTCCTATTGCTAGTATCTCTTTATTTTTTATCTTGTATACAGTAGCTTGATGATGAAATGGTGTCACCTGTAGCACATGACACTCCCTACTGGATGAGGTGGCTGAGGAGTCCCCATTAACATCATTAGCTGTAGATATTAAGTTGTGTTTTGACATGATTATTCTAGGTAATATAAGAAGGTAGTTTGCCATTTCTTTCCTTCTTTGCAGTCAACGTACTAGTCAGAGATCGCAGCCATTGTCTCTATACATGAGATCCTCTGCCTGCCATCGCGGTGTGGGGACCATAACCAGCACTACTTGTCGGCTGCTCCCACAACACCATCCACCACCTGCTCCAATGGCTTCACATAACCCTGATAGGGGGGTTAAATGGGAGCTCCACCTTGCCCAAGGGTGTCCCGAAGACTAGCGGAGGAAAGGGGACGTTTTACTCCTTTGGTAGGACAGAACTCTACCCCGCTAACCCTTATCATTATAAGGCTAAAAAATTATAATTGTATCTTCTTAATATTGGAAATTAGCTTTCTTTTTTTGCTTAGGCTTTTTTCAGAATATTTTCATTACCCTTCTCAGCTGTCTATGGTATACTCAACTTTCTTCTTTAACCATCTAAATACAACACTCTAAACCAACATATGAAGCAGATTCAGAATTTTAAAACATACTAAATATAAACACTTAAAAGATACATATCAAACAGATTCATATGTATAAATACATTTTAAATAATGGCTTTATAAAGATATGAAACAGCTTTTGTTTAAAAAGCACAAAGGTTTTATGGAAATGGCACAGTGACAGAGTACTGGTTTCTTTACTCAGAAGTCATGGATTTATTTCCAACAATGTTGAGCCCTAGTGCACCAAGCTATACAAATTGATTCCTTCCTCACAGAGTTGGGTAGCAGCCAATTTTTAATGGTTCCCCCTTCAGTTCCATATACTGCACTGTGAGGATCACTCCTACTCAACATGACATGCTGTGCTCACTGTGAGGATCACTCCTACTCAACATGACATGCTGTGCTCACTGTGAGGATCACTCCTACTCAACATGTCATGCTGTACTAACTGTGAGGATTACTCCTACTTGACATGACATGCTGTGGTCACTGTGAGGATCACTCCTACTCAACATGACATGCTGTGCTCACTGTGAGGATCACTCCTACTCAACATGACATGCTGTGGTCACTGTGAGGATCACTCCTACTCAACATGACATGCTGTGCTCACTGTGAGGATCACTCCTACTTGACATGACATGCTGTGCTCACTGTGAGGATCACTCCTACTCAACATGACATGCTGTGCTCACTGTGAGGATCACTCCTACTCAATATGACATGCTGTACTAACTGTGAGGATCACTCTACTCAAAATGACATGCTGTGCTCACCGTGAGGATCACTCCTACTCAACATGACATGCTGTATCCACTGTGAGGATCACTCCTACTTGACATGACATGCTGTGGTCACTGTGAGGATCACTCTACTTAACATGACATGCTGTGCTCACCGTGAGGATCACTCCTACTTGACATGACATGCTGTATCCACTGTGAGGATCACTCCTACTTGACATGACATGCTGTGGTCACTGTGAGGATCACTCTACTTAACATGACATGCTGTGCTCACCGTGAGGATCACTCCTACTCAACATGACATGCTGTATCCACTGTGAGGATCACTCCTACTCAACATGACATGCTGTATCCACTGTGAGGATCACTCCTACTCAACATGACATGCTGTATCCACTGTGAGGATCACTCCTACTTGACATGACATGCTGTGGTCACTGTGAGGATCACTCTACTTAACATGACATTCTGTATCCACTGTGAGGATCACTCCTACTTGACATGACATGCTGTGCTCACTGTGAGGATCACTCCTACTTGACATGACATGCTGTGCTCACTGTGAGGATCACTCCTACTTGACATGACATGCTGTGCTCACTGTGAGGATCACTCCTACTCAACATGACATGCTGTGCTCACTGTGAGGATCACTCCTACTCAATATGACATGCTGTACTAACTGTGAGGATCACTCTACTCAAAATGACATGCTGTGCTCACCATGAGGATCACTCCTACTCAACATGACATGCTGTATCCACTGTGAGGATCACTCCTACTTGACATGACATGCTGTGGTCACTGTGAGGATCACTCCTACTTGACATGACATGCTGTATCCACTGTGGGGATCACTCCTACTCAACATGACTTGCTGTATCCACTGTGAGGATCACTCCTACTTGACATGACATGCTGTGGTCACTGTGAGGATCACTCTACTTAACATGACATGCTGTGCTCACTGTGAGGATCACTCCTACTTGACATGACATGCTGTGCTCACTGTGAGGATCACTCCTACTTGACATGACATGCTGTGCTCACTGTGAGGATCACTCCTACTCAACATGACATGCTGTGCTCACTGTGAGGATCACTCCTACTCAATATGACATGCTGTACTAACTGTGAGGATCACTCTACTCAAAATGACATGCTGTGCTCACCGTGAGGATCACTCCTACTCAACATGACATTCTGTATCCACTGTGAGGATCACTCCTACTTGACATGACATGCTGTGGTCACTGTGAGGATCACTCTACTTGACATGACATGCTGTACTTGCTGTCAAGATCACTCCTACTTGACATGACATGCTGTACTAACTGTGAGGATCACTCTACTCAAAATGACATGCTGTGCTCACCGTGAGGATCACTCTACTCAACATGACATGCTGTATCCACTGTGAGGATCACTCCTACTCAACATGACATGCTGTATCCACTGTGAGGATCACTCCTACTTGACATGACATGCTGTGGTCACTGTGAGGATCACTCTACTTAACATGACATGCTGTGGTCACCGTGAGGATCACTCTACTTAACATGACATGCTGTATCCACTGTGAGGATCACTCCTACTCAACATGACATGCTGTATCCACTGTGAGGATCACTCCTACTCAACATGACATGCTGTATCCACTGTGAGGATCACTCCTACTCAACATGACATGCTGTATCCACTGTGAGGATCACTCCTACTTGACATGACATGCTGTGGTCACTGTGAGGATCACTCTACTTAACATGACATGCTGTGCTCACCGTGAGGATCACTCTACTTAACATGACATTCTGTATCCACTGTGAGGATCACTCCTACTCAACATGACATGCTGTATCCACTGTGAGGATCACTCTACTTAACATGACATGCTGTGGTCACTGTGAGGATCACTCCTACTTGACATGAGATGCTGTACTTGCTGTCAAGATCACTCCTACTTGACATGACATGCTGTACTAACTGTGAGGATCACTCTACTCAAAATGACATGCTGTGCTCACCGTGAGGATCACTCCTACTCAACATGACATGCTGTATCCACTGTGAGGATCACTCCTACTCAACATGACATGCTGTATCCACTGTGAGGATCACTCCTACTTGACATGACATGCTGTGGTCACTGTGAGGATCACTCTACTTAACATGACATGCTGTGCTCACCGTGAGGATCACTCTACTTAACATGACATTCTGTATCCACTGTGAGGATCACTCCTACTCAACATGACATGCTGTATCCACTGTGAGGATCACTCTACTTAACATGACATGCTGTGGTCACTGTGAGGATCACTCCTACTTGACATGAGATGCTGTACTTGCTGTCAAGATCACTCCTACTTGACATGACATGCTGTACTAACTGTGAGGATCACTCTACTCAAAATGACATGCTGTGCTCACCGTGAGGATCACTCCTACTCAACATGACATGCTGTATCCACTGTGAGGATCACTCCTACTTGACATGACATGCTGTGGTCACTGTGAGGATCATTCCTACTTGACATGAGATGCTGTACTCGCTGTCAAGATCACTCCTACTTGACATGACAAGCTTTACTCACTGTGAGGATCACTCCTACTTGACATGACATGCTGTGCTCACCGTGAGGATCACTCCTACTCAGCATGACATGCTGTGCTCACTAAGAGTTTGACATTAAGAAAACAGACAAATTGTATAACTCTTGCACAGACATAAATAACATACAGCATATTTTGTATTGCAGTCAATATTTGCTCAGTGCATTGTGGAGAGTGCACCGCAGAGCATCAATGTCTCTAAACACATCAGACTTTTCATCTTAGAGCACCTGAGCCCACCTAGTGAGGATCTCTTTGACAGAGCTGAGGAGAATGCCCTGAAAGTACTTTTTGAAGCTTTTCGACTTTATATTTACCAAGATGTTAAAAGTTACTGTGAGGTATGTGACAATCTCATTACTTTAATAGTCCATATTTTAAAATATGTTTTATTTGTATTTATCCCATTACCACAAAGGATTATTGGGATATAAACATCGATTAAAGCTACCTCCTTCTCTTTCTATCTTTCACATTTGCTTGATTGTTAGAAAAACCAAGACCTGTCTATTTTTAGATGTTGATATATTCCTTTTCTGCCTTTCTTTCTTACTTGCTCAAAGGGTCTCCTTTTTATGATCAAATCACCACTTGCTGCAAAATGTTTTCTATTATTTCTTCCTCTCACATTTCCTTACAATATTGTCTTTGCCCACAGGAACAGAGATTGTTACACTTTTAGCTTACACTTCATTACACAAGTAAAAAGAGCATTATGTTGTCCTGTTGCTTGCAGAATTTTATTTTATGGATATCATCTTTGGTGACATCCTCTGAATATAAGATACAAGGAGTTTTTCTAGAACATATCTTCTTAATAGCAGTTCTTCTTCATTTCTTCTTAATTTGCCTTCCAGCATCGAGGTGCGATATCGTTTGTGGTCTCTTTTGTTCTTCTGTTGGCCTTTTCTTCTGTTTTGTTTTTCCTAGTGTTTCTTATACTTCTTCAATCCATCTTTTTACTCCATCATCCATAGTCTTACACAATGTGCCACTAAGTTAATCTACTTGTTTGTCATAGTCTTACCCAATGTGCCACTGAGTTAATCTACTTGTTTGTCATAGTCTTACCCAATGTGCCACTGAGTTAATCTACTTGTTTGTCATAGTCTTACCCAATGTGCCACTGAGTTAATCTACTTGTTTGTCATAGTCTTACCCAATGTGCCACTGAGTTAATCTACTTGTTTGTCATAGTCTTACCCAATGTGCCACTGAGTTAATCTACTTGTTTGTCATAGTCTTACCCAATGTGCCACTAAGTTAATCTACTTGTTTGCCATAGTCTTACATAATGTGCCACTGAGTTAATCTACTTGTTTGTCATAGTCTTACACAATGTGCCACTGAGTTAATCTACTTGTTTGTCATAGTGTTACATAATGTGCCACTGAGTTAATCTACTTGTTTGTCATAGTGTTACATAATGTGCCACTGAGTTAATCTACTTGTTTGTCATAGTGTTACATAATGTGCCACTAAGTTAATCTACTTGTTTGTCATAGTCTTACATAATGTGCCACTGAGTTTATCTTCTTGTTTGTCATAGTTTTACATAATGTGCCACTGAGTTAATCTACTTGTTTGCCATAGCTTACACAATGTGCCACTGAGTTAATCTACTTGTTTGTCATAGTCTTACATAATGTGCCACTGAGTTTATCTTCTTGTTTGTCACAGTGTTACATAATGTGCCACTGAGTTAATCTACTTGTTTGTCATAGTGTTACATAATGTGCCACTGAGTTTATCTTCTTGTTTGTCATAGTCTTACACAATGTGCCACTAAGTTAATCTACTTGTTTGTCATAGTCTTACATAATGTGCCACTGAGTTTATCTTCTTGTTTGTCATAGTCTTACATAATGTGCCACTGAGTTTATCTTCTTGTTTGTCATAGTCTTACATAATGTGCCACTGAGTTTATCTTCTTGTTTGTCATAGTCTTACACAATGTGCCACTAAGTTAATCTACTTGTTTGTCATAGTCTTACATAATGTGCCACTGAGTTAATCTACTTGTTTGTCATAGTTTTACATAATGTGCCACTGAGTTTATCTTCTTGTTTGTCATAGTCTTACACAATGTGCCACTGAGTTAATCTTCTTGTCTGCCATAGTCTTACACAATGTGCCACTGAGTTAATCTTCTTGTTTGCCATAGTCTTACACAATGTGCCACTGAGTTAATCTTCTTGTTTGCCATAGTCTTACACAATGTGCCACTGAGTTAATCTTCTTGTTTGCCATAGTCTTACACAATGTGCCACTGAGTTAATCTTCTTGTTTGTCATAGTCTTACACAATGTGCCACTGAGTTAATCTTCTTGTTTGCCATAGTCTTACAAAATGTGCCATTGAGTTAATCTTCTTGTTTGTCATTAAAGCTCCAGTGCTTACTCTGGTCTTGAATAAAAATCTGGCCTTCTGAGAAGACTCTAAAGGGCAAGATATTTGATCTTTTGGAGAAGCAACAGACAAAAATAAAGTTTATTAGCAAAATCAGCATCAGTGTCTGAAATCCTTAACAGGAGAGATTAAGAAGAGTTCACTTCACATTTATTATTCCATTCAACATTCAGTTCAAAATTCATTGCAGATAAACTCTGCAAATGTTCACCACAAATAATTTTGGTATAATGTTGGTTCATTGTAAGGCTGAAGCACCATAGTCATCCCAACTGGAAACAAAATTTTGGATACTTGCGACACTGTGTTAATTGGTTCCTCTCTTAAATAAAAATGATTGGATCTGTGTGACATATCTATCACCAAGATTCAGAGACATGTGGCCCAGAACAGGGACATGTGGCCCAGAACAGAGACATGTGGCCCAGAACAGAGGCATGTGGCCCAGAACATTGACATGTGGCCCAGAACAGGGACATGTGGCCCAGAACAGGGACATGTGGCCCAGAACAGGGACATGTGGCCCAGAACAGGGACATGTGGCAAAATACAGTACAGGTCTTGTGCTAAGTTTGACACCTAACAGTGAAAATAGCCAAACAATGAGAGTTTAGAATTTCTGTTGTCTTTGATTCGAAAGGACAATAAGCAGACAGACAGACAGGAAGATAGACAAGCATACAGTAGTAGGGTCCATTGGTCAGGAGTTAGCTTTGTTTAAAAGTAGTTAGAGAGATACCCTCCACCTTGTCTAGTCGTGAACTTGTTGTTGGCAGGTGGAGCGTGCTGTCTCACAGCGCCGCCTGGAGACCAGGAACACCTACATTCTCGATTTACAGAAGCAGGGAATTATAAAGGAAGTAAGTAAACAAATTTATTCTGGAACCTGTTCATGTTGATATTTGTAATTTTCAGAGCTGAAATAATTTGTAAAAGTTTATTTTAAATATATGTTTGAAAAATGTATTCTTACATTTGTTGTCATCTCTCATTTACTTTTAAAATGGTCATCATTAGATTGCATGTCCCTTGTAAAGTGTAACATTCACCACAGCCTATCTGAAAGAGTTTCTGTCTCTACCCAGATCTCCCACTTCTTCTGTTTTCATGTTCAAGGTCTCCTTGATGTCTTGAAACCACCTTCTTCTTGGTCTGCCCCCAATGCGTTGCTTTAAAATGGTCACATTAAGGAATTTGAAGATGGCTGCAGTCAGTGAAGATAAAATGACTTTTAGAAGTAATATAAAAATTCATCACTATGATTTATTTAAAAAGTTATTATTTTTTTTTTGCTTTATATTGTCTTATTGTCATTTGTTTTTCATTTGTCAAAGCAGCTTTCCAAAAAATGAGGAAGATACTGTGCAATCCATTTTTGATATTAAAAACAAGAACAAGAGCTTCTAAATGTTATGTAGAGCCAGTCTTAACATATGGATGTGAATCATGGACATTAGGACAACAGACAAGGAAATCACTTGAGGCTGTATAAACTTGGTTTTACAGAAGAATTTTGAGAATACCATGGACAGCTAAGAAGAGTAATAATTTGAGGGATTAAGAGATAGAGGAAAACAAAGAGAAGAGATACGAAACAACTTAAGAAAATGGTCAACAAATGATCAATGGTCTGAAGCTCAACAACAGAAATGATAAATAACTGTCAAGGTCGAAAGTTGTGGAGAGACATGATCTCCTACACCAGCAGACATGGTACTTGATGACGATGTCATTTATTATACTGAAGATGGCCTTCAACCACAACTTGAGATTTGCCTTTTGTATATTTTCTTTACAGTCAACTTGTTATCATACTTTTTCCCCCGTTGTATTTTCCCAAATTATCCGACCTCTGGCTAGAATAACTCTATGTTTAACCATAAGGCAACTGTCAGGGAAGTGCTCTTCTCATTGTCATACAGCTTTTTGTCAACATGTTCATCTTGTACCCTTTGTTGCTAGTGACCAAGGCACCATTTGATCTGTCAGAAAGGTGAATTTATTGAACCAACAATCTGAAGTATAATTATCTTTCTCTTGTATAGTTGTTTTTCATATTTCTCTTTTTTTTCATGTATAAAGTAATTGCAAAATCTTGAAAATATCACTCTTCCAGTCTTTTATTTGTATTCACTTTATTTTCATTTTATTCTTCTCCTTTCCTTCCTCATTTCCCTTTCACTGTCAAGGGGAGGTAAAGTTGCTCTCTTTTGCTCTCCTGTTCACTTCTGTTGTCATGTTTTTTAGAGTTTATAATATTCCATTAATTCATTTTTTCCATGGTCGACACTTGGATTGAAAGATTGTTTTTACAATGTTTATTGAAGCCTCATTGTCTTGTGTTTTGATCTTTCATTTTTATTGCAGTTTGTAAATAACTTTATTTTTCTTGTTTTGTTAAAAAATAGGTGCAGTCTTTGGTTATAGCCAGATGTGAGATTGTTCACAGTTCAGATAAACATGTATTCCCAAATCATTTACTATAGTGCTTCTATAGCTGCATGTATTGTATCAAGATTAATAGGTGTTATTAATAATGAGAATGAAATTTTTTTTAAAAAAGGAAAAAGTGGTATCGTAACAACTTTACATAGGTGAGAAACAAAACAAAAGTAGAACAACATATTGGCCAAGTAGGCCTTCAGCTGGAACAATAAACAACAGAAAAATATATAAGGATATACACAGAATTTAACTACATGGCGAGAATATGCTAGACTCTCAAAAAAGAAAAATTAACTAAAAATAAACCACTTCCCTGTGGATCAGAGCTTAGCTTGACTGGACTGTATTTGATATAGTTGGTGAATACAGGCATGAAACACAGTAAAAGGGAAGGGTTATAAAAATATGTGGGAAGTAGATACAAAATCTTAGACTGCTATTACTGGAAACGTTTATATGAGTTTGATTCTTGTGTGTATATATAATTACACCAAACAAATGTTCCCAAATGCATGTATACATAACCATATATTCAAAAATGCCTACATCTGTATATATTACCACAAGCATATCCAAAAACAGCCATAGGTGTCCAAATGTACAAGTACACATGCAGACAAATATACACACTTGTATAGGTTTGGGTGTGCATGAGTGTAAGAAATGTGTAGCAGGTATCCTATGTGTATGAGAGTGATATGTTCATGCCTTGTGGGGACAGCAAACCCAACAGGACTGTGAGACAATTCTCAAGGGTGAACTGATTGCTGGAGTGACATGAGACAATACCAGTGACTTGCATGTCAGGCTTACAACTATGGTCTGGGGAATTGAAATGGGATAACACTGGACTGTCAGTCTACTGTTCAACATCATGAAGATACTCACAAAATCTGTCACCGAGATGTTGTCCAGGCTCATTCTGCTTCCTCTAACAATATTACATCCAGTGTGTGTTCATTTTACTTTGTATTCATTGTACATGTAATTGGAGTGCATCGTTGTGTGTTGCATTTGATCCTTAATTAAATTTATTAAATATTGATCACCCACATAGAAAGTAGTGTCATCTTTTTTGAACCTCATCTCTAATTTTGATGTTATTTTCTCCCTGTTTTTGCATTTCAGAGACCACTTACACCTGACGACCCCATGGAAGGTTATGTTGATCCGGTGTATGATGATTCTGTCCTTGTTAAAGTCCCTGAAAGATTTAAAAATTTGAACATGGCCTTTCTGGCTGAGAATAAGCTAGAACTCGAGTACTTCCGACAATTTCTCATCCCAAGATGTGCTGAAATTGATCTTAAGGTAACCTAAATTTATACTAAATGGTTTATCAATATGAATTTAAAAACTAGTATCTATGCTATGATTTATGCCTTTTTGCCCAAAATTTACATTTTTGGCATGGGTAGATTGCTTAACAATTTTTCTTGGGCAGAGCCTAGTTTTGGTATGTTCTTTTCAATGTTTAATTGGCAAGAGTTCTGGCATGTGTGGTTGACACTTTAAAACAAAGATCAACAGAAATAGAGAGCCTTACATTTCTGCCCTGTGTGCCATCTTCAGCTTGGAAGGACAATAGATAGATAGATAGTATCTGACATGACGTTTATCTTTTGTTGATTGGAAATTGAACAAGCTGTCTACTGAATAGATGTTAAGAATTAAAGGTAGAAGTAATACATGAAAATGATTACATAAAGGGATAACAAATAGAATAGTTTGGTCACAGGATATTAAGATAGAAAGAGCTATATATTATAAAATGAGTCATTAGCAAATGCTATGATTGTACAGTCGAACCTGTCTAAGGCGACCATTCACGGGACTTTCAAAAACTGGTCCCATAGGACAGGTGGTCCTGCCTCACAGGTTTGACATAATAAATAGAGCGATAAAAAAATTTTTATCCTAAGCACTATGAAAACTAACCTGCAAATCAGCGTAATCCATGAGTAGAACATAGTGCACATGTCGGTCTACAATAGCCACTGGTTGGACACTTTTCATAAAACACGATAGTTAAACACACAAAAATATTTTGTCGAATCACTGATATTCGTTCTTCCAGCGTTAATGCTTTTGGTTTTACACTTTTGACACTGGCCATTTCCTGTATTGTGTGTAACACTTTTAAAATCCACAAAAATAATTCACTGAGATACTGTACATGTACGTGAATACACTCTAAGCGGGCAATGACTAATTCTTTAGTTAATTCCTGTAATTTATACGGGCCACGCAATGGTCTACTCTGGTCTAGTCGGAACCGCGAAGTGATGTCACTTCACGAATCATAGATCTGTGTCTGCCGTGTTTCTCACACCAGTATTGACTGATAAACGTAACACGTCCCACTGTAATCTGGGACTCACTAAATACGGGAAAACTTCGACACCTGTAGACACCTGTGTCGATCGTTTATGGCTCCCAGCGAGACGGAGAAGGACTGGCTGGTCAGTGTATCGTTATCTCGGATTACCCGCGTGTCGTAAACGGGATAAATAACATTGGCGGCGGTTAATTAGCCTGGTCTCTGGTCGCGTCATACGGTGAGCGCCGTAATCAGTGTTAGCATATAGTAAAACACTCGGGGAAATTGTAGACCCGGTCCTATAACCAGGGAAACGCTTTAAACAGGTGGTCCTAAGACCAGGTTCGACTGTACTAATTTCCATTATTTCCATAATTTCTGATTTTGCTAATTTCCAATATCCATTATCATCATCATGTGCCATACCGGTTGGCGTGTGCGATCATGTCCTTCCATAATCTTCTATCTACAGTACATCATATCATTCTGTTGTTGACTGTTTTCCATGCCATGACACCAAGCTATCCAGTATTTTCTCTCTTTGTCGTCCGTGATCTCTCTTTCCTATTATTTCACCAGTTGTAGCCAAGTATTCCAACTTTCCTCTTCTCATGATGTGCCAGAAATATGTTGATTGTTTCTTTCTGATGTTTTTTAGGAGTTTCCTTTTTGCGTTGGCCTCTTTGAGAATTGCCTCATTGGTCTTTTTAGCTGTCCAGGGAACTTTCAACATTCTTCTGAGAAATCCCATCTCTGTGGCCTCTAATCGTCTTTTCATTTGTTTGTCTACTGTCCATGATTCGCTTTCATAGGTCAGAATTGGTTCTATATAGCACCAATGAACTTTCTTTCTCACTTCTATTGACATAGATTTGTTGCATAAGATATTTTTCATTTTCTGAAATGCTATTTTGGCCTGAGTTATTCTGCTTTTCATTTCTGTGGTGCATCTTCCATCTGATGTTATTATTGTGCCCAGGTATTTGACACGTTGCACTTGTTTAAGATTTGTCCTGTTTATTTTTATGCTGCATGATGGTGATGATTGTTTCTTTGATATGACCATTACTTCTGTTTTCTTACTATTCAGACTGAGACCTTATTTGTTGCTTTCCTTTACTATTATGTCCTTCAATTTTTGTAGTTCATTCTGTCTCTGCTATTAAGACTGTGTCATCCACATATCGCAAATTATTTATATTGTGACCGTTGACTTCAATTCCTTTTTTGTCTACTATTGAGCTCATAATATTTTTGCTGTAAAGTGAAAACAAATCCGGCGACAGAACACAGCCTTGTCTGACTCCTTGTTTTATATATTGAAATTGTCCTGTTTGGTTGCTAATTCGTATAGCTGCTGTTTGTTGCCAATACATGTATTTTATGATTCGCAGATCCTTACCATCAATGTTTAATTTCTTCAGCATATTTATTATTTCCCCATGCTTTACTTTGTCAAATGCTTTTGTGTAGTCTATAAAGCATATATATAGATCTTTCTTTACCTCTATAGATCTTTCTATCAATGTTCTTAAGATGTATATTGCATTATTGGTGCCTTTTCCTTCCACAAATCCACATTGTTCCTCACTTATTAATTTCCAATATTAGGAAGAAGCAATCATCATTTTTTGGAATTGAGAGATGAATAGATAGAGGGAAGCAATGAGAAAAAATAACAGACAGCTTAAGAGAATGGCTTGGCAGAAGGTCAACAACAGAAATGATAAATAGCTGCCAAGATCAAAAGTTGTGGTGAGACATGATCACCTATGCCAGCCTGGCCCGATACTTGATGATGATGATTGTTCAGCGAGATCTAACTGATTTTTAATTTTTGTGGAGAATCTTTACATGGACACATTGAGTTCAGCAAACACTTTTAGACATCAATATTAATGATTTCGAAGAAAGCATTCATCAGCTTAAGGCTGGTGATATCTCCATACAGCGTGTCCCAGGATGGTTGGGGCGATGGCCACAAGATCCTTCTCTGTTCATCATATGTTGGGCACGATTGTAGCAGATGTTTAGTAGTCGCTTTACCTGCACCATAGTCACATTCATCAGAGGTTCCTATCCTTAGTATGTTAAAAATGTGCTACTTCAATCTGTTGTGGCCTGTTCAGAGTCTAAAAATTGTTGCTTGTTTTTGTCTGTTGTGCTGGAAGTAGACATCATTTTTATGGTAGCTCTGGTGTTCTGCATTCCATTTGTTCATGTATTTTTTTCTGACAAACCTCTATGATTTCTCATAAGTTGTACTTGCATCTTGCCAGTGTAATTTGCCACCTTTCTTTGCCAACCTGTCTGCTCATCGTTTCCAGGAATATTGCAGAGAGATAGAATTCCCTGAATCATAGCGCCTCTGGCAGAGATTGCAGAATATTTCTCTTAGATCATTCAGGTCTTTGTTTTCATGACTCGATTTGATGTTTCAGTGTTGGATGGATATGGAGTCATGGAGACGGACTGCCCCAGAGGACAGAGCCTTAAGAGATCAGAGGGCAATAGATATTAAAAAGAACTACCTGAACAAGAAGTATTTCTTTGGACCAAACAGTCCTGCGGGGAAGGATGGCCAAAACAAGGTGAGATTCTGATCATTTCTTGACCCTTCAGTGCCACAGCTCATCATCATCATCAAGTTGCTTGTCTTTTGCAGAACAAATCTCTCATCACAGCCTATCTGAAATAATCTCTGTCTTGAGCCAGACCTCGCACTACCTCTGTTGTCAAGTTCAAGGCCACTTTGATGTGTTGAAACCATCTTCTTCCTGATCTGTCCCTACCTCTGTTGTCAAGTTCAAGGCCACTTTGATGTGTTGAAACCATCTTCTTCCTGATCTGTCCCTACCTCTGTTGTCAAGTTCAAGGCCACTTTGATGTGTTGAAACCATCTTCTTCCTGATCTGTCCCTACCTCTGTTGTCAAGTTCAAGGCCACTTTGATGTGTTGAAACCATCTTCTTCCTGATCTGTCCCTACCTCTGTTGTCAAGTTCAAGGCCACTTTGATGTGTTGAAACTATCTTCTTCCTGATCTGTCCTTACCTCTGTTGTCAAGTTCAAGGCCACTTTGATGTGTTGAAACCATCTTCTTCCTGATCTGTCCCTACCTCTGTTGTCAAGTTCAAGGCCACTTTGATGTGTTGAAACCATCTTCTTCCTGATCTGTCCCTACCTCTGTTGTCAAGTTCAAGGCCACTTTGATGTGTTGAAACCATCTTCTTCCTGATCTGTCCCTACCTCTGTTGTCAAGTTCAAGGCCACTTTGATGTGTTGAAACCATCTTCTTCCTGATCTGTCCCTACCTCTGTTGTCAAGTTCAAGGCCACTTTGATGTGTTGAAACTATCTTCTTCCTGATCTGTCCCTACCTCTGTTGTCAAGTTCAAGGCCACTTTGATGTGTTGAAACCATCTTCTTCCTGATCTGTCCCTACCTCTGTTGTCAAGTTCAAGGCCACTTTGATGTGTTGAAACCATCTTCTTCCTGATCTGTCCCTACCTCTGTTGTCAAGTTCAAGGACACTTTGATGTGTTGAAACCATCTTCTTCCTGATCTGTCCCTACCTCTGTTGTCAAGTTCAAGGCCACTTTGATGTGTTGAAACCATCTTCTTCCTGATCTGTCCCTACCTCTGTTGTCAAGTTCAAGGCCACTTTGATGTGTTGAAACCATCTTCTTCCTGATCTGTCCCTACCTCTGTTGTCAAGTTCAAGGCCACTTTGATGTGTTGAAACCATCTTCTTCCTGATCTGTCCCTACCTCTGTTGTCAAGTTCAAGGCCACTTTGATGTGTTGAAACTATCTTCTTCCTGATCTGTCCCTACCTCTGTTGTCAAGTTCAAGGCCACTTTGATGTGTTGAAACCATCTTCTTCCTGATCTGTCCCTACCTCTGTTGTCAAGTTCAAGGCCACTTTGATGTGTTGAAACCATCTTCTTCCTGATCTGTCCCTTATCTTCCGCCAGGAACAGTGCCTTCATTATTGTTGTTTCCAACTTACTGTGCATTTAAATTTCCTCTGTAAGATGAGTTCTCTTCAAATCTTCAGATATTTAAATGTGTCTTAATCAGGGCAGCCAAGAGGATTATTAAGTGCTGGAATACAAAACTATTATGCCCCGCTCCCCCCAATAACAGTTATTAGTTGAGATGTAATGAGATTTATATTCTGCTAAACAAAGGTGCTTTCCTAGCCTTTTTTCTTACAAAATTGGGTATCAGATCATCACAATCAATCATTTTTGCAAGTTCAGACTCAAAAGTGAGTCTTGCCAAATCTACCAGTCACCCCTTGTGACATAGTCAATCTTAAATAAATTTTTTTATCAGCTTTAGCCTGCTGAATACTCTATAAAGGTAACAATCAGGAATTGTTAACAGAATACGGAGGCAGACACAATTATTTGTAAAGAGTCCTTCCAACTTGCATCTTTTCAAGCAATTCAACAGCTCCAATAGAGTTGGCCCTTTCCAAAATTTGCTTGATGAACAGATGGCCAATGACTTACCTTCATTTCAAGATCTTCATTGACATCAGCAGGATATTGATCTGCCAGTAATTGTGATTTTTCTTTCAGTTCATCATAATTAAAACGAGACAAATGAGATGTTTGGGGCATGTTAAAAGACATGGCAGCCTACTAAAAGTAATCTTGGAAGGGAAAATACAAGGTAAAAGAGGCAGAGGCAGACTAAGACTAGCATGGATGAGTAACATCAAAAGATGCACAAATCAGTCTATAAGAACCTGCACTATCAAAGCAAAAAGATGGCTAATTTCCAATATTAGGAAGAAACAATCATAATTTTTTGGCCATGTAATGAGAAGGGAACAACCGGAATATATTGTAACAATTAGAAAAATCGAGGGACAAAGAGATCAAGGAAAGCAAAGAGAAAAGATACCAGACAGCTTAAGAGAATGGCTTGGCAGAAGGTCAACAATGGAAATGATAAATAACTGTCGAGATGGAGAGTTGTGGAGAGACATGATCACCTATGCCAACAGGCATGGTACTTGATATGATGATGATTATTATTTTATGTGAAAAAATGTGGCTTTGTAATGTTATTGCTAAGAAACACATAAACTTGCCTGAATAAATATGTGTAACTCAGACAACGCAATTCACCATAAATATTTAGATGGAAAATTAAGGACGACTTCTAGTTGATTTACCGTATGTCAGGATAAACATTTGAAGTTCAAATATAAAAGAGACCTTGAGCCAAAAGACTGGGGAGGCCACAATAGCTCAGTGGTTAGTGAACTGGACTACAGAGAACAAGGGGTAAGGTTCGATCCCAACCGACGCCTTTCGGGTTCACCCAACTGTAAATGGGTGCCGGTTTTTTTTCTTGGAAAGTAAAGCGGCACGGGCGTAATACCAACCACATTACCCCAAAAATCATGTGCTGAAGGTCTGTAAAATTTATGGTCACTAACACCATATTCCCTATACGCCAACTGGTGTGATGGGGGTACTTTACTTTCTTTACTTTTTTTTCAGCCAAAAGACTACACTGAGCAGCAGCTCACTGGAGTGACTGTCAAGAAAGTTTGTTCTGAAGTGAGACTTCAAACAGGAATACTGCCGCAAGCAGCTACACTGTTTGAAGTGTAGAAACACAATCAGACACTCCTTTGGTTTGAAAGTAATTGCAGACACTGAGGGGGAATAAATGTGTCCAAAAATTGAAAAAAATGTTAAAGTCAGAGAGATGTGCCACCCTGAAATTACTCATCAACAAAGTCAAAAACATGAAAACAGAGCCCAACACAAATGATGTAATCACATTAGCTGATAATTTAGTATCAATTTTAATAGCAAATGAGTAATGAATGTCATATTTCAGTCTATTTTTCATTTTTTAGGTCTTAAATGCAAACATATTTAGATGATTGTTAGGTAATATTTGACATTTTTAGGTCATAAAAATCTTAGCCATATTTATTACAAAGCATGCACATTTCATTTATCATTAAACACTATGGCGAAAAGTCAAAGTCTAGCTAAAGATGAATACAATGAAGACACATACATTGAATGAGCTCCTAGAAGACAGTGAGTCAACTTAATGAACACTTGACCAATTAGGACAAACTATCTTCAGGTTTGGAGTTGGGACATAGTAAAGTGATTAAACATGTGCATAAGCTTTGCTGTCAGTTATACCACATGTGGACTAAATTATTACAAACAGAGGATATAAAATATGACCACCCTATATGGAACATATAATTTATGGTATGGTTGCTTCATGTGGAACATGTAATACATAACTGCCTCAGATAGAACATAATATATGGCTGCCTCATATGAAACGTCTAATTTTCTCTTGCTGCAGCATCTACAAAAATGCTAACTTCTTTCTCTGCTCTTCCTTCAGCATCTAGAAGAAAACCCATTTATTTCTCTGCTCTTCCTTCAGCATCTAGAAGAAAACCCATTTATTTCTCTGATCTTGCTTCAGCATCTAGAAGAAAACCCATTTATTTCTCTGCTCTTCCTTCAGCATCTAGAAGAAAACCCATTTATTTCTCTGATCTTGCTTCAGCATCTAGAAGAAAACCCATTTATTTCTCTGATCTTGCTTCAGCATCTAGAAGAAAACCCATTTATTTCTCAGCTCTTCCTTCAGCATCTAGAAGAAAACCCATTTATTTCTCTGATCTTGCTTCAGCATCTAGAAGAAAACCCATTTATTTCTCTGATCTTCCTTCAGCATCTAGAAGAAAACCCATTTATTTCTCTGATCTTGCTTCAGCATCTAGAAGAAAACCCATTTATTTCTCTGCTCTTCCTTCAGCATCTAGAAGAAAACCCATCTATTTCTCTGTTCTTGCTGCAGCATCTAGAAAAAATACCCATTTATTTCTCTGCTCTTGCTGCAGCATCTAGAAAAAAAAACCCATTTATTTCTCTATTCTTGCTGTAGCATCTAGAAAAAAAACCCATTTATTTCTCTGGTCTTGCTGCAGCATCTAGAAAAAAACCCATTTATTTCTCTGGTCTTGCTGTAGCATCTAGAAAAAAACCCATTTATTACTCTGGTCTTGCTGCAGCATCTAGAAAAAAAATCCATTTATTTCTCTGCTTTTGCTGCAGCATCTAGAAAAAATACCCATTTATTTCTCTACTCTTGCTGCAGCATCTAGAAAAAAAACCCATTTATTTCTCTATTCTTGCTGTAACATCTAGAAAAAAAACCCATTTATTTCTCTGGTCTTGCTGCAGCATCTAGAAAAAAAACCCATTTATTTCTCTGGTCTTGCTGTAGCATCTAGAAAAAAAACCCATTTATTTCTCTGGTCTTGCTGCAGCATCTAGAAAAAAAATCCATTTATTTCTCTGCTCTTGCTGCAGCATCTAGAAGAAAACCTATTTCTTCCTCTACTCCTCCTTCAGCATATAGAACAAAACTCATCTATTTCTCTGCTCTTTATTCAGCATCTAGAACAAAACGTATTTATGTCTTTTAAAAATATATTTCTGATTTTGAACTCTGATATTTGTAATGCTATTTCTTGTGCCATTTGAGAATTCTGTTGTTTTTATTTCACTGCCTAGGTGATGGAAGTCGGTGGAGGTTGGGGCAAGTTTCTAGAAGACAAGCCTCATTTCAACAGTATCTTGAGAGCACAAAAATATGTTACAGCCCGATTGGAGAAGAAACATCTGCCATTTTTTCTCACATCAAAGGACTTTCAGGAGCGAAATCAAATTGATCCCAACATAACCGATGAGAGTGAAGATTCATTTTTATTTAATAGGACACGCTCTTTGGAATTGATGAAGGTGATAAATGAAGGGAAACATGCATTTGAAGCTGCCATTATGAAAAAAAATGTCTTACATATAGATATGGATTATGCATTTCCAAGAGAAAGTTTAGTTATTGAAGGAGATATAAAAGAAGGTTCAGTACATTCAGGCTCAGCCAGGTCTTTGGTAAGTACTGTCTGTGTTTAGATTCAACAGTCTATGTTGTGGTAGGACACATACACAACAACTGAACACAGAGAAAGCCATTGTCATTATAACTGACTAAGTTTGGATCTTTCATCATCATCTGTGGGGGGTAGGGTAGTCAAGAGGTCAAGTCAGGAAAGACCCAAGTTCAAAGTCCACTAGAAGTGATGATTTTTCAAAAATAGAAAAAAAATTATCCATAGTCTCTTTATGATGTAACCCTCCCCTGATCTCTTGGGTAGTGAGATCTAATGTCTAGTCTCTCGGATAACGGCAATAAACAGGAAGTGATGTGCATTCGCATACATTAAAGATCCTTTGGTAGTTAAAATCGAAAAGAGTAGGCCATATATATGGCCACTGCTCTGGCAAAATTGTCAGCCAAAAAAAACCTACCCCACTCCGTAGATCCCTGGCCGTGCTACAGAATTTATGCGCATGGGCCAAAATTCACCTTGAATTTTCTCGAGATTCTCGAGGGGGATATCAGAGCACCTATGGATTCATCCAGTGTGCAGTGGTGATGATCCTAATAACAAACTAACAGTTCATCAGCTTATCTCCCTCAATGCTGAAAGACAAATAAGGAAGGAAAACAAGCCATGTTTCTTCTTTGAAATGCTTTGTTGTCCTTCAGTACTAAACATGTTTGTGTATTTCTTGCTTTCACAAAGACTAATGCCTCAGTTGTAAGATCTTTTTCTTGTCTGTTATCTTTTTCTTGTCTTGTGTTCTCCATTTAGTTTGTGCTGGCAAGTCTCTAAAACTGCAGCAATAAACAGAAATAAAACACCCAACCTACAAGTCAACATCAAGATAAATTGAATGAACCTAGTGACAGTTAGAGAAAATAGCTATCTTGGTCATGTCATAACAAGTGATGGAACATGTGAGACAGAAGTGAAGAAGAGAAATGGCAAAAAGCATTAACAACATGGATCTAACTACATAAAAGTGAAAAACATCAGGACTAAAACTGAGAATTATAAAATTCTAAATCACTTCAACATACCTGTATGGTGCGGAAACATGGACACTAAATAAGAAGATAAAACAGAAAATTTAAGTCCTAGAAATATGGATTTATAGAAGAACTGGGTGGACAGAGAAGAAAACAAAAAATGACATTTTAAAGCAGCTAAAAATTAAGAAAAAAAACTGTTTAATACAATTTGAACAAGAGAAATTATTTTTTTTTGTCTGATAGGTTGAACCAAACAGTCGATGTAGTTGTTTTTAGAGTCTGACTGGTGAACCAAATAGTTGAGGCTGTTGTTTCTAGAGTCTGGTTATTTAGAGCAATTAACATAGTTGAGGCTGTTATTTCTAGACTGGTTGGTTAGACCAAATAACATAGTTGAGGCAGTTATTTCTAGACTGGTTGGTTAGACCAAATAACATAGTAGAGGCAGTTATTTCTAGACTGGTTGGTTAGACCAAATAACATAGTTGAGGCAGTTATTTCTAGACTGGTTGGTTAGACCAAATAACATAGTTGAGGCTGTTATTTCTAGATTGGGTACAAATAATAATACATAAATATTATTATATGGGGAACTTCCGAGGCGATAATAGGGAATAATAGAACAAAGAAGTATGTGTTAGCACTCGGAAAAATTGACAGACAAACAACAATAGAAAAAAACGAAGAACAATATATGGTCCGAAGTGGGATTGAACCCGTACTCAGTGGCACCGCGCCTTGCCACGAGAAGCCGAACGCTTGGCACACTACCACGCAGCCAACTTAAAAATTGGCTATTGCAGTAGTGTCTTACACGATGACGTTCTCAATGACTATAGCATAGGGTAACGATCACAGACCGGAAATAAATTGTATATTTGTACTTTCCTATTAATGCAAGTATCTCCCAGTAGGGCTGGGATAACATCTGCCCTACTGGGAGATACTTGCATTAATAGGAAAGTACAAATATACAATTTATTTCCGGTCTGTGATCGTTACCCTATGCTATAGTCATTGAGAACGTCATCGTGTAAGACACTACTGCAATAGCCAATTTTTAAGTTGGCTGCGTGGTAGTGTGCCAAGCGTTCGGCTTCTCGTGGCAAGGTGCGGTGCCATATTTGTGCCCTACTGGGAGATACTTGCATTAATAGGAAAGTACAAATATACAATTTATTTCCGGTCTGTGATCGTTACCCTATGCTATAGTCATTGAGAACGTCATCGTGTAAGACACTACTGCAATAGCCAATTTTTAAGTTGGCTGCGTGGTAGTGTGCCAAGCGTTCGGCTTCTCGTGGCAAGGCGCGGTGCCACTGAGTACGGGTTCGATCCCACTTCGGACCATATATTGTTCTTCGTTTTTTTCTATTGTTGTTTGTCTGTCAATTTTTCCGAGTGCTAACACATACTTCTTTGTTCTATTATTCCCTATTTCTAGATTGGTTGGTTAGACCTATTAACATAGTTGAGGCTGTTATTTCTAGACTGGTTGATTAGACCAATTAACATAGTTGAGGCAGTTGTTTCTAGAGTCTGGTTATTTAGAGCAATTAACATAGTTGAGGCTGTTATTTCTAGACTGGTTGGTTAGACCTATTAACATAATTGAGGCTGTTGTTTCTAGACTCTGGTTGGTTAGACCAAATAACATACTAGAGGCAGTTATTTCAAGACTGGTTGGTTAGACCAAATAACATAGTTGAGGCAGTTATTTCTAGACTGGTTGGTTAGACCAATTAACATAGTTGAGGCAGTTATTTCTAGACTGGTTGGTTAGACCAAATAACATAGTTGAGGCAGTTGTTTCTAGACTCTGGTTGGTTAGACCTATTAACATGGATGAGTCTGTTGTTTGTAGAGTCTGGTTGGTTAGACCAATTAATATAGATGAGTCTGTTGTTTCTAGACTGGTTGGTTAGACCTATTAACATAGTTGAGGCTGTTGTTTGTAGAGTCTGGTTGGTTAGAGCAATTAACATAGTTGAGGCTGTTGTTTGTAGAGTCTGGTTGGTTAGACCAATTAACATAGATGAGGCTGTTGTTTGTAGAGTCTGGTTGGTTAGACCAATTAACATAGTTGAGGCAGTTATTTCTAGACTGGTTGGTTAGACCTATTAACATAATTGAGGCTGTTGTTTCTAGACTCTGGTTGGTTAGACCAATTAACATGGATGAGTCTGTTGTTTCTAGAGTCTGGTTGATTAGACCAATTAACATGGATGAGTCTGTTGTTTCTAGACTGGTTGGTTAGAACTATTAACATAGTTGAGGCTGTTGTTTCTAGACTCTGGTTGGTTAGACCAATTAACATAGATGAGGCTGTTGTTTCCAGAGTCTGGTTGATTAGACCAATTAACATAGATGAGTCTGTTGTTTCTAGTCTGGTTGATTAGACCAATTAACATGGATGAGTCTGTTGTTTCTATACTTTGGTCGGTTAGAGCAATTAACATAGTTGAGGCTTTTGTTTCTAGAGTCTTGTTGGTTAGACCAATTAATATAGTTGTGTCTGTTGTTTCTAGACTGGTTGGTTAGACCTATTAACATAGTTGAGGCTGTTGTTTCTAGACTCTGGTTGGTTAGACCAATTAATATAGATGAGTCTGTTGTTTCTAGACTGGTTGGTTAGACCTATTAACATAGTTGAGGCTGTTATTTCTAGACTCTGGTTGGTTAGACCAATTAACATAGATGAGTCTGTATTTTGTAGAGTCTGGTTGATTAGACCAATTAACATGGATGAGTCTGTTGTTTCTAGAATCTGGATGGTTAGACCAATTAATATAGTTGAGGCTGTTGTTTCTATACTTTAGTCAGTTAGAGCAATTAACATGGATGAGTCTGTTGTTTGTAGAGTCTGGTTGGTTAGACCAATTAATATAGATGAGTCTGTTGTTTCTAGACTCTGGTTGGTTAGACCTATTAACATAGTTGAGGCTGTTGTTTCTAGACTCTGGTTGGTTAGACCAATTAACATAGATGAGTCTGTTGTTTGTAGAGTCTGGTTGATTAGACCAATTAACATGGATGAGTCTGTTGTTTCTAGAGTCTGAATGGTTAGACCAATTAATATAGTTGAGGCTGTTGTTTCTATACTTTGGTCGGTTAGAGCAATTAACATAGTTGAGGCTTTTGTTTCTAGAATCTTGTTGGTTAGACCAATTACCTTAGTTGAGTCTGTTGTTTGTAGAGCCTGGTTGATTGAACCAATGAGCGTAGTCAAAGTTGTTTTTTTTTTAGTCTTATTGGTTGAACCAAATAGTTGAGGCTGTTGTTTCTAGAGTCTGGTTATTTAGAGCAATTAACATAGTTGAGGCTGTTATTTCTAGACTGGTTGGTTAGACCAAATAACATAGTTGAGGCAGTTATTTCTAGACTGGTTGGTTAGACCAAATAACATAGTAGAGGCAGTTATTTCTAGACTGGTTGGTTAGACCAAATAACATAGTTGAGGCAGTTATTTCTAGACTGGTTGGTTAGACCAATTAACATAGTTGAGGCAGTTGTTTGTAGAGTCTGGTTGGTTAGACCAATTAACATAGTTGAGGCAGTTATTTCTAGACTGGTTGGTTAGACCTATTAACATAGTTGAGGCAGTTATTTCTAGACTGGTTGGTTAGACCAATTAACATAGTTGAGGCAGTTGTTTGTAGAGTCTGGTTGGTTAGACCAATTAACATAGTTGAGGCAGTTATTTCTAGACTGGTTGGTTAGACCTATTAACATAGTTGAGGCTGTTGTTTCTAGACTCTGGTTGGTTAGACCAATTAACATGGATGAGTCTGTTGTTTGTAGAGTCTGGTTGGTTAGACCAATTAATATAGATGAGTCTGTTGTTTCTAGACTGGTTGGTTAGACCTATTAACATAATTGAGGCTGTTGTTTCTAGACTCTGGTTGGTTAGACCAAATAACATAGTTGAGGCTGTTGTTTGTAGAGTCTGGTTGGTTAGACCAATTAACATAGATGAGGCTGTTGTTTGTAGAGTCTGGTTGGTTAGACCAATTAACATAGTTGAGGCAGTTATTTCTAGACTGGTTGGTTAGACCTATTAACATAGTTGAGGCTGTTGTTTCTAGAGTCTGGTTGATTAGACCAATTAACATGGATGAGTCTCTTGTTTGTAGAGTCTGGTTGGTTAGACCAATTAATATAGATGAGTCTGTTGTTTCTAGACCGGTGGTTAGACCTATAAACATAGTTGAGGCTGTTGTTTCTAGAGTCTGGTTGATTAGACCAATTAACATGGATGAGTCTGTTGTTTCTATAGTCTGGATGGTTAGACCAATTAATATAGTTGAGGCTGTTGTTTCTATACTTTGGTTGGTTAGAGCAATTAACATAGTTGAGGCTTTTGTTTCTAGAGTCTTGTTGGTTAGACCAATTACCTTAGTTGAGTCTGTTGTTTGTAGAGCCTGGTTGATTGAACCAATGAACGTAGTCAAAGTTGTTTTTTTTTTTAGTCTCATTGGTTGAACCAAATAGTTGAGGCTGTTGTTTCTAGAGTCTGGTTATTTAGAGCAATTAACATAGTTGAGGCTGTTATTTCTAGACTGGTTGGTTAGACCAAATAACATAGTTGAGGCATTTATTTCTAGACTGGTTGGTTAGACCAATTAACATAGTTGAGGCAGTTGTTTGTAGAGTCTGGTTGGTTAGACCAATTAACATAGTTGAGGCAGTTATTTCTAGACTGGTTGGTTAGACCTATTAACATAGTTGAGGCAGTTATTTCTAGACTGGTTGGTTAGACCAATTAACATAGTTGAGGCAGTTGTTTGTAGAGTCTGGTTGGTTAGACCAATTAACATAGTTGAGGCAGTTATTTCTAGACTGGTTGGTTAGACCTATTAACATAGTTGAGGCTGTTGTTTCTAGACTCTGGTTGGTTAGACCAATTAACATGGATGAGTCTGTTGTTTGTAGAGTCTGGTTGGTTAGACCAATTAATATAGATGAGTCTGTTGTTTCTAGACTGGTTGGTTAGACCTATTAACATAGTTGAGGCTGTTGTTTCTAGACTCTGGTTGGTTAGACCAAATAACATAGTTGAGGCTGTTGTTTGTAGAGTCTGGTTGGTTAGACCAATTAACATAGATGAGGCTGTTGTTTGTAGAGTCTGGTTGGTTAGACCAATTAACATAGTTGAGGCAGTTATTTCTAGACTGGTTGGTTAGACCTATTAACATAGTTGAGGCTGTTGTTTCTAGACTCTGGTTGGTTAGACCAATTAACATAGTTGAGGCTGTTGTTTGTAGAGTCTGGTTGGTTAGACCAATTAACATAGATGAGGCTGTTGTTTGTAGAGTCTGGTTGGTTAGACCAATTAACATAGTTGAGGCTGTTGTTTGTAGAGTCTGGTTGGTTAGACCAATTAACATAGATGAGGCTGTTGTTAGTAGAGTCTGGTTGGTTAGACCAATTAACATAGTTGAGTCTGTTGTTTGTAGAGTCTGGTTGGTTAGACCAATTAACATAGATGAGGCTGTTGTTTGTAGAGCCTAGTTGGTTAGACCAATTAACATAGTTGAGGCTGTTGTTTGTAGAGTCTGGTTGGTTAGACCAATTAACATAGATGAGGCTGTTGTTTGTAGAGTCTGGTTGGTTAGACCAATTAACATAGTTGAGGCTGTTGTTTCTAGACTCTGGTTGGTTAGACCTATTAACATAGTTGAGGCTGTTGTTTCTAGACTCTGGTTGGTTAGACCAATTAACATAGTTGAGGCTGTTGTTTGTAGAGTCTGGTTGGTTAGACCAATTAACATAGATGAGGCTGTTGTTTCTAGAGTCTGGTTGTTTAGACCAATTAACATAGTTGAGGCAGTTATTTCTAGACTGGTTGGTAAGACCTATTAACATAGTTGAGGCTGTTGTTTCTATACTTTAGTCAGTTAGAGCAATTAACATGGATGAGTCTGTTGTTTGTAGAGTCTGGTTGGTTAGACCAATTAATATAGATGAGTCTGTTGTTTCTAGACTGGTTGGTTAGACCTATTAACATAGTTGAGGCTGTTGTTTCTAGAGTCTGGTTGATTAGAGCAATTAACATGGATGAGTCTGTTGTTTCTATAGTCTGGATGGTTAGACCAATTAATATAGTTGAGGCTGTTGTTTCTATACTTTGGTCGGTTAGAGCAATTAACATAGTTGAGGCTTTTGTTTCTAGAGTCTTGTTGGTTAGACCAATTACCTTAGTTGAGTCTGTTGTTTGTAGAGCCTGGTTGATTGAACCAATGAACGTAGTCAAAGTTGTTTTTTTTTTAGTCTTATTGGTTGAACCAAATAGTTGAGGCTGTTGTTTCTAGAGTCTGGTTATTTAGAGCAATTAACATAGTTGAGGCTGTTATTTCTAGACTGGTTGGTTAGACCAAATAACATAGTTGAGGCAGTTATTTCTAGACACGTTGGTTAGACCAAATAACATAGTAGAGGCAGTTATTTCTAGACTGGTTGGTTAGACCAAATAACATAGTTGAGGCAGTTATTTCTAGACTGGTTGGTTAGACCAAATAACATAGTTGAGGCAGTTATTTCTAGACTGGTTGGTTAGACCAATTAACATAGTTGAGGCAGTTGTTTGTAGAGTCTGGTTGGTTAGACCAATTAACATAGTTGAGGCAGTTATTTCTAGACTGGTTGGTTAGACCTATTAACATAGTTGAGTCAGTTATTTCTAGACTGGTTGGTTAGACCAATTAACATAGTTGAGGCAGTTGTTTGTAGAGTCTGGTTGATTAGACCAATTAACATGGATGAGTCTGTTGTTTCTATAGTCTGGATGGTTAGACCAATTAATATAGTTGAGGCTGTTTTTTCTATACTTTGGTCGGTTAGAGCTATTAACATAGTTGAGGCTTTTGTTTCTAGAGTCTTGTTGGTTAGACCAATTACCTTAGTTGAGTCTGTTGTTTGTAGAGCCTTTTTGATTGAACCAATGAACGTAGTCAAAGTTGTTTTTTTTTTTAGTCTTATTGGTTGAACCAAATAGTTGAGGCTGTTGTTTCTAGAGTCTGGTTATTTAGAGCAATTAACATAGTTGAGGCTGTTATTTCTAGACTGGTGGTTAGACCAAATAACATAGTTGAGGCAGTTATTTCTAGACTGGTTGGTTAGACCAATTAACATAGTAGAGGCAGTTATTTCTAGACTGGTTGGTTAGACCAAATAACATAGTTGAGGCAGTTATTTCTAGACTGGTTGGTTAGACCAAATAACATAGTTGAGGCAGTTATTTCTAGACTGGTTGGTTAGACCAATTAACATAGTTGAGGCAGTTGTTTGTAGAGTCTGGTTGGTTAGACCAATTAACATAGTTGAGGCAGTTATTTCTAGACTGGTTGGTTAGACCTATTAACATAGTTGAGGCAGTTATTTCTAGACTGGTTGGTTAGACCAATTAACATAGTTGAGGCAGTTGTTTGTAGAGTCTGGTTGATTAGACCAATTAACATGGATGAGTCTGTTGTTTCTATAGTCTGGATGGTTAGACCAATTAATATAGTTGAGGCTGTTTTTTCTATACTTTGGTCGGTTAGAGCAATTAACATAGTTGAGGCTTTTGTTTCTAGAGTCTTGTTGGTTAGACCAATTACCTTAGTTGAGTCTGTTGTTTGTAGAGCCTTTTTGATTGAACCAATGAACGTAGTCAAAGTTGTTTTTTTTTTTAGTCTTATTGGTTGAACCAAATAGTTGAGGCTGTTTTTTCTAGAGTCTGGTTATTTAGAGCATTTAACATAGTTGAGGCTGTTATTTCTAGACTGGTTGGTTAGACCAAATAACATAGTTGAGGCAGTTATTTCTAGACTGGTTGGTTAGACCAAATAACATAGTAGAGGCAGTTATTTCTAGACTGGTTGGTTAGACCAAATAACATAGTTGAGGCAGTTATTTCTAGACTGGTTGGTTAGACCAAATAACATAGTTGAGGCAGTTATTTCTAGACTGGTTGGTTAGACCAATTAACATAGTTGAGGCAGTTGTTTGTAGAGTCTGGTTGGTTAGACCAATTAACATAGTTGAGGCAGTTATTTCTAGACTGGTTGGTTAGACCTATTAACATAGTTGAGGCAGTTATTTCTAGACTGGTTGGTTAGACCAATTAACATAGTTGAGGCAGTTGTTTGTAGAGTCTGGTTGATTAGACCAATTAACATGGATGAGTCTGTTGTTTCTATAGTCTGGATGGTTAGACCAATTAATATAGTTGAGGCTGTTTTTTCTATACTTTGGTCGGTTAGAGCAATTAACATAGTTGAGGCTTTTGTTTCTAGAGTCTTGTTGGTTAGACCAATTACCTTAGTTGAGTCTGTTGTTTGTAGAGCCTTTTTGATTGAACCAATGAACGTAGTCAAAGTTGTTTTTTTTTTTAGTCTTATTGGTTGAACCAAATAGTTGAGGCTGTTGTTTCTAGAGTCTGGTTATTTAGAGCAATTAACATAGTTGAGGCTGTTATTTCTAGACTGGTTGGTTAGACCAAATAACATAGTTGAGGCAGTTATTTCTAGACTGGTTGGTTAGACCAAATAACATAGTAGAGGCAGTTATTTCTAGACTGGTTGGTTAGACCAAATAACATAGTTGAGGCAGTTATTTCTAGACTGGTTGGTTAGACCAAATAACATAGTTGAGGCAGTTATTTCTAGACTGGTTGGTTAGACCAATTAACATAGTTGAGGCAGTTGTTTGTAGAGTCTGGTTGGTTAGACCAATTAACATAGTTGAGGCAGTTATTTCTAGACTGGTTGGTTAGACCTATTAACATAGTTGAGGCAGTTATTTCTAGACTGGTTGGTTAGACCAATTAACATAGTTGAGGCAGTTGTTTGTAGAGTCTGGTTGATTAGACCAATTAACATGGATGAGTCTGTTGTTTCTATAGTCTGGATGGTTAGACCAATTAATATAGTTGAGGCTGTTTTTTCTATACTTTGGTCGGTTAGAGCAATTAACATAGTTGAGGCTTTTGTTTCTAGAGTCTTGTTGGTTAGACCAATTACCTTAGTTGAGTCTGTTGTTTGTAGAGCCTTTTTGATTGAACCAATGAACGTAGTCAAAGTTGTTTTTTTTTTTAGTCTTATTGGTTGAACCAAATAGTTGAGGCTGTTGTTTCTAGAGTCTGGTTATTTAGAGCAATTAACATAGTTGAGGCTGTTATTTCTAGACTGGTTGGTTAGACCAAATAACATAGTTGAGGCAGTTATTTCTAGACTGGTTGGTTAGACCAAATAACATAGTAGAGGCAGTTATTTCTAGACTGGTTGGTTAGACCAAATAACATAGTTGAGGCAGTTATTTCTAGACTGGTTGGTTAGACCAAATAACATAGTTGAGGCAGTTATTTCTAGACTGGCTGGTTAGACCAATTAACATAGTTGAGGCAGTTGTTTGTAGAGTCTGGTTGGTTAGACCAATTAACATAGTTGAGGCAGTTATTTCTAGACTGGTTGGTTAGACCTATTAACATAGTTGAGGCAGTTATTTCTAGACTGGTTGGTTAGACCAATTAACATAGTTGAGGCAGTTGTTTGTAGAGTCTGGTTGATTAGACCAATTAACATGGATGAGTCTGTTGTTTCTATAGTCTGGATGGTTAGACCAATTAATATAGTTGAGGCTGTTTTTTCTATACTTTGGTCGGTTAGAGCAATTAACATAGTTGAGGCTGTTATTTCTAGACTGGTTGGTTAGACCAAATAACATAGTTGAGGCAGTTATTTCTAGACTGGTTGGTTAGACCAAATAACATAGTTGAGGCAGTTATTTCTAGACTGGTTGGTTAGACCAAATAACATAGTTGAGGCAGTTATTTCTAGACTGGTTGGTTAGACCAAATAACATAGTTGAGGCAGTTATTTCTAGACTGGTTGGTTAGACCAATTAACATAGTTGAGGCAGTTGTTTGTAGAGTCTGGTTGGTTAGACCAATTAACATAGTTGAGGCAGTTATTTCTAGACTGGTTGGTTAGACCTATTAACATAGTTGAGGCAGTTATTTCTAGACTGGTTGGTTAGACCAATTAACATAGTTGAGGCAGTTGTTTGTAGAGTCTGGTTGATTAGACCAATTAACATGGATGAGTCTGTTGTTTCTATAGTCTGGATGGTTAGACCAATTAATATAGTTGAGGCTGTTTTTTCTATACTTTGGTCGGTTAGAGCAATTAACATAGTTGAGGCTTTTGTTTCTAGAGTCTTGTTGGTTAGACCAATTACCTTAGTTGAGTCTGTTGTTTGTAGAGCCTTTTTGATTGAACCAATGAACGTAGTCAAAGTTGTTTTTTTTTTTAGTCTTATTGGTTGAACCAAATAGTTGAGGCTGTTGTTTCTAGAGTCTGGTTATTTAGAGCAATTAACATAGTTGAGGCTGTTATTTCTAGACTGGTTGGTTAGACCAAATAACATAGTTGAGGCAGTTATTTCTAGACTGGTTGGTTAGACCAAATAACATAGTAGAGGCAGTTATTTCTAGACTGGTTGGTTAGACCAAATAACATAGTTGAGGCAGTTATTTCTAGACTGGTTGGTTAGACCAAATAACATAGTTGAGGCAGTTATTTCTAGACTGGTTGGTTAGACCAATTAACATAGTTGAGGCAGTTGTTTGTAGAGTCTGGTTGGTTAGACCAATTAACATAGTTGAGGCAGTTATTTCTAGACTGGTTGGTTAGACCTATTAACATAGTTGAGGCAGTTATTTCTAGACTGGTTGGTTAGACCAATTAACATAGTTGAGGCAGTTGTTTGTAGAGTCTGGTTGATTAGACCAATTAACATGGATGAGTCTGTTGTTTCTATAGTCTGGATGGTTAGACCAATTAATATAGTTGAGGCTGTTTTTTCTATACTTTGGTTGGTTAGAGCAATTAACATAGTTGAGGCTTTTGTTTCTAGAGTCTTGTTGGTTAGACCAATTACCTTAGTTGAGTCTGTTGTTTTTAGAGCCTTTTTGATTGAACCAATGAACGTAGTCAAAGTTTTTTTTTTTTTTAGTCTTATTGGTTGAACCAAATAGTTGAGGCTGTTGTTTCTAGAGTCTGGTTATTTAGAGCAATTAACATAGTTGAGGCTGTTATTTCTAGACTGGTTGGTTAGACCAAATAACATAGTTGAGGCAGTTATTTCTAGACTAGTTGGTTAGACCAAATAACATAGTAGAGGCAGTTATTTCTAGACTGGTTGGTTAGACCAAATAACATAGTTGAGGCAGTTATTTCTAGACTGGTTGGTTAGACCAAATAACATAGTTGAGGCAGTTATTTCTAGACTGGTTGGTTAGACCAATTAACATAGTTGAGGCAGTTGTTTGTAGAGTCTGGTTGGTTAGACCAATTAACATAGTTGAGGCAGTTATTTCTAGACTGGTTGGTTAGACCTATTAACATAGTTGAGGCAGTTATTTCTAGACTGGTTGGTTAGACCAATTAACATAGTTGAGGCTGTTGTTTGTAGAGTCTGGTTGGTTAGACCAATTAACATAGTTGAGGCAGTTATTTCTAGACTGGTTGGTTAGACCTATTAACATAGTTGAGGCTGTTGTTTCTAGACTCTGGTTGGTTAGACCAATTAACATGGATGAGTCTGTTGTTTGTAGAGTCTGGTTGGTTAGACCAATTAATATAGATGAGTCTGTTGTTTCTAGACTGGTTGGTTAGACCTATTAACATAGTTGAGGCTGTTGTTTCTAGAGTCTGGTTGATTAGACCAATTAATATAGATGAGTCTGTTGTTTCTAGACTCTGGTTGGTTAGACCTATTAACATAGTTGAGGCAGTTGTTTCTAGACTCTGGTTGGTTAGACCAATTAACATAGATGAGTCTGTTGTTTGTAGAGTCTGGTTGATTAGACCAATTAACATGGATGAGTCTTTTGTTTCTAGAGTCTGAATGGTTAGACCAATTAATATAGTTGAGGCTGTTGTTTGTATACCTTGGTCGGTTAGAGCAATAACATAGTTGAGGCTTTTGTTTCTAGAATCTTGTTGGTTGAGACCAATTACCTTAGTTGAGTCTGTTGTTTGTAGAGCCTGGTTGATTGAACCAATGAGCGTAGTCAAAGTTGTTTTTTTTAGTCTTATTGGTTGAACCAAATATTGAGGCTGTGTTTCTAGAGTCTGGTATTTAGAGCAATTAACATAGTTGAGGCTGTTATTCTAGACTGGTTGGTTAGACCAAATAACATAGTTGAGGCAGTTATTTCTAGACTGGTGGTGGTTAGACCAAATAACATAGTAGAGGCAGTTATTTCTAGACTGGTGGTTAGACCAAATAACATAGTTTGAGGCAGTTATTTCTAGACTGGTTGGTTAGACCAATTAACATAGTTGAGGCAGTTGTTTGTAGAGTCTGGTTGGTTAGACCAATTAACATAGTTGAGGCAGTTATTTCTAGACTGGTTGGTTAGACCTATTAACATAGTTGAGGCAGTTATTTCTAGACTGGTTGGTTAGACCAATTAACATAGTTGAGGCAGTTGTTTGTAGAGTCTGGTTGGTTAGACCAATTAACATAGTTGAGGCAGTTATTTCTAGACTGGTTGTTGGTTAGACCTATTAACATAGTTGAGGCAGTTATTTCTAGACTGGTTGGTTAGACCAATTAACATAGTTGAGGCAGGTTTGTAGAGTCTGGTTGGTTAGACCAATTAACATAGTTGAGGCAGTTATTTCTAGACTGGTTGGTTAGACCTATTAACATAGTTGAGGCTGTTGTTTCTAGACTCTGGTTGGTTAGACCAATTACATGGATGAGTCTGTTGTTTTGTAGAGTCTGGTGGTTGGACCAAATTAAATAGAGAGTCTGTTGTTTCTAGACTGGTTGGTTAGACCTATTAACATAATTGAGGCTGTTGTTTCTAGACTCTGGTTGGTTAGACCAAATAACATAGTTGAGGCTGTTGTTTGTAGAGTCTGGTGGTTAGACCAATTAACATAGATGAGGCTGTTGTTTGTAGAGTCTGGTTGGTTAGACCAATTAACATAGTTGAGGCAGTTATTCTAGACTGGTTGGTAGACCTATTAACATAGTTGAGGCTGTTGTTCTAGAGTCTGGTTGATTAGACCAATTAACATGGATGAGTCTCTTGTTTGTAGAGTCTGGTTGGTTAGACCAATTAATATAGATGAGTCTGTTGTTTCTAGACCGGTTGGTTAGACCTATAAACATAGTTGAGGCTGTTGTTTCTAGAGTCTGGTGATTAGACCAATTAACATGGATGAGTCTGTTGTTTCTATAGTCTGGATGGTTAGACCAATTAATATAGTTGAGGCTGTTGTTTCTATACTTGGTTGGTTAGAGCAATTAACATAGTGAGGCTTTTGTTTCTAGAGTCTGTTGGTTAGACCAATTACCTTAGTTGAGTCTGTTGTTTGTAGAGCCTGGTTGATTGAACCAATGAATAGTCAAAGTTGTTTTTTTTTTTTAGTCTCATTGGTTGAACCAAATAGTTGAGGCTGTTGTTTCTAGAGTCTGGTTATTTAGAGCAATTAACATAGTTGAGGGTTATTTCTAGACTGGTTGGTTAGACCAAATAACATAGTTAGGCTTTATTTCTAGACTGGTTGGTTAGACCAATTAACATAGTGAGGCAGTTGTTTGTAGAGTCTGGTTGGTTAGACCAATAACATAGTTGAGGCAGTTATTTCTAGACTGGTTGGTTAGACCTATTAACATAGTTGAGGCAGTTATTTCTAGACTGGTTGGTTAGACCAATTAACATAGTTGAGGCAGTTGTTTGTAGAGTCTGGTTGGTTAGACCAATTAACATAGTTGAGGCAGTTATTTCTAGACTGGTTGGTTAGACCTATAACATAGTTGAGGCTGTTGTTTCTAGACTCTGGTTGGTTAGACCAATTAACAGATGAGTCTGTTGTTTGTAGAGTCTGGTTGGTTAGACCAATTAATATAGATGAGTCTGTTGTTTCTAGACTGGTTGGTTAGACCTATTAACATAGTTAGGCTGTTGTTTCTAGACTCTGGTTGGTTAGACCAAATAACATAGTGAGGCTGTTTGTAGAGTCTGGTTGGTTAGACCAATTAACATAGATGAGGCTGTTGTTGTAGAGTCTGGTTGGTTAGACCAATTAACATAGTGAGGCAGTTATTTCTAGACTGGGGTTAGACCTATTAACATAGTTGAGGCTGTTGTTCTAGACTTCTGGTTGGTTAGACCAATAACATAGTTGAGGCTGTTGTTTGTAGAGTCTGGTTGGTTAGACCAATTAAATAGATGAGGGCTGTTGTTTGTAGAGTCTGGTTGGTTAGAACAATTAACATAGTTGAGGCTGTTGTTTGTAGAGTCTGGTTGGTTAGACCAATTAACATAGATGAGGCTGTTGTTAGTAGAGTTGTGGTTAGACCAATTAACATAGGAGTCTGTTGTTTGTAGAGTCTGGTTGGTTAGACCAATTAACATAGATGAGGCTGTTGTTTGTAGAGCCTAGTGGTTAGACCAATTAACATAGTTGAGGCTGTTGTTTGTAGAGTCTGTTGGTAGACCAATTAACATAGATGAGGCTGTTGTTTGTAGAGTCTGGTTGGTTAGACCAATTAACATAGTTGAGGCTGTTGTTTCTAGACTCTGGTTGGTTAGACCTATTAACATAGTTGAGGCTGTTGTTTCTAGATCTGGTGGTTAGACCAATTAACATAGTTGAGGCTGTTGTTTGTAGAGTCTGGTTGGTTAGACCAATTAACATAGATGAGGCTGTTGTTTCTAGAGTCTGGTTGTTTAGACCAATAACATAGTGAGGCAGTTATTTCTAGACTGGTTGGTAAGACCTATTAACATAGTTGAGGCTGTTGTTTCTATATTAGTCAGTTAGAGCAATTAACATGGATGAGTCTGTTGTTTGTAGAGTCTGGTTGTTAGACCAATAATATAGATGAGTCTGTTGTTTCTAGACTGGTTGGTTAGACCTATTAACATAGTTGAGGCTGTTGTTTCTAGAGTCTGGTTGATTAGAGCAATTAACATGGATGAGTCTGTGTTTCTATAGTCTGGATGGTTAGACCAATAATATAGTTGAGGCTTGTTCTATACTTTGGTCGGTTAGGCAATTAACATAGTTGAGGCTTTTGTTTCTAGAGTCTTGTTGTTAGACCAATTACCTTAGTTGAGTCTGTTGTTGTAGAGCCTGGTGATTGAACCAATGAACGTAGTCAAAGTTGTTTTTTTTTAAGTCTTATTGGTTGAACCAAATAGTTGAGGCTGTTTGTTTCTAGAGTCTGGTTATTTAGAGCAATTAACATAGTTGAGGCTGTTATTTCTAGGATGGTTGGTTAGACCAAATAAATAGTTGAGGCAGTTATTTCTAGACACGTTGGTTAGACCAAATAACATAGTAGAGGCAGTTATTCTAGACTGGTGGTTAGACCAAATAACATAGTTGAGGCAGTTATTTCTAGACTGTTGGTTAGACCAAATAACATAGTGAGGCAGTTATTTCTAGACTGGTTGGTTAGACCAATAACAAGTTGAGGCAGTTGTTTGTAGAGTCTGTTGGTTAGACCAATTAACTAGTTGAGGCAGTATTTCTAGACTGGTTGGTTAGACCTATTAACATAGTTGAGGCAGTCAGTTATTTCTAGATGGTTGGTTAGACCAATTAACATAGTTGAGGCAGTTGTTTGTAGAGTCTGGTTGATTAGACCAATTAACATGGATGAGTCTGTTGTTCTATAGTCTGGATGTTAGACCAATAATATAGTTGAGGCTGTTTTTTCTATACTTTGTCGGTTAGAGCTATTAACATAGTTGAGGCTTTTGTTTCTAGAGTCTTGTTGGTTAGACCAATTACCTTAGTTGAGTCTGTTGTTTGTAGAGCCTTTTGATTGAACCAATGAACGTAGTCAAAGTTGTTTTTTTTTTTAGTCTTATTGGTTGAACCAAATAGTTGAGGCTGTTGTTTCTAGAGTCTGGTTATTTAGAGCAATTAACATAGTTGAGGCTGTTATTTCTAGACTGGTTGGTTAGACCAAATAACATAGTTGAGGCAGTTATTTCTAGACTGGTTGGTTAGACCAATTAACATAGTAGAGGCAGTTATTTCTAGACTGGTTGGTTAGACCAAATAACATAGTTGAGGCAGTTATTTCTAGACTGGTTGGTTAGACCAAATAACATAGTTGAGGCAGTTATTTCTAGACTGGTTGGTTAGACCAATTAACATAGTTGAGGCAGTTGTTTGTAGAGTCTGGTTGGTTAGACCAATTAACATAGTTGAGGCAGTTATTTCTAGACTGGTTGGTTAGACCTATTAACATAGTTGAGGCAGTTATTTCTAGACTGGTTGGTTAGACCAATTAACATAGTTGAGGCAGTTGTTTTGTAGAGTCTGGTTGATTAGACCAATTAACATGGATGAGTCTGTTGTTTCTATAGTCTGGATGGTTAGACCAATTAATATAGTTGAGGCTGTTTTTTCTATACTTTGGTCGGTTAGAGCAATTAACATAGTTGAGGCTTTTGTTTCTAGAGTCTTGTTGGTTAGACCAATTACCTTAGTTGAGTCTGTTGTTTGTAGAGCCTTTTTGATTGAACCAATGAACGTAGTCAAAGTTGTTTTTTTTTTTAGTCTTATTGGTTGAACCAAATAGTTGAGGCTGTTTTTTCTAGAGTCTGGTTATTTAGAGCATTTAACATAGTTGAGGCTGTTATTTCTAGACTGGTTGGTTAGACCAAATAACATAGTTGAGGCAGTTATTTCTAGACTGGTTGGTTAGACCAAATAACATAGTAGAGGCAGTTATTTCTAGACTGGTTGGTTAGACCAAATAACATAGTTGAGGCAGTTATTTCTAGACTGGTTGGTTAGACCAAATAACATAGTTGAGGCAGTTATTTCTAGACTGGTTGGTTAGACCAATTAACATAGTTGAGGCAGTTGTTTGTAGAGTCTGGTTGGTTAGACCAATTAACATAGTTGAGGCAGTTATTTCTAGACTGGTTGGTTAGACCTATTAACATAGTTGAGGCAGTTATTTCTAGACTGGTTGGTTAGACCAATTAACATAGTTGAGGCAGTTGTTTGTAGAGTCTGGTTGATTAGACCAATTAACATGGATGAGTCTGTTGTTTCTATAGTCTGGATGGTTAGACCAATTAATATAGTTGAGGCTGTTTTTTCTATACTTTGGTCGGTTAGAGCAATTAACATAGTTGAGCTTTTGTTTCTAGAGTCTTGTTGGTTAGACCAATTACCTTAGTTGAGTCTGTTGTTTGTAGAGCCTTTTTGATTGAACCAATGAACGTAGTCAAAGTTGTTTTTTTTTTTAGTCTTATTGGTTGAACCAAATAGTTGAGGCTGTTGTTTCTAGAGTCTGGTTATTTAGAGCAATTAACATAGTTGAGGCTGTTATTTCTAGACTGGTTGGTTAGACCAAATAACATAGTTGAGGCAGTTATTTCTAGACTGGTTGGTTAGACCAAATAACATAGTAGAGGCAGTTATTTCTAGACTGGTTGGTTAGACCAAATAACATAGTTGAGGCAGTTATTTCTAGACTGGTTGGTTAGACCAAATACATAGTTGAGCAGTTATTTCTAGACTGGTTGGTTAGACCAATTAACATAGTTGAGGCAGTTGTTTGTAGAGTCTGGTTGGTTAGACCAATTAACATAGTTGAGGCAGTTATTTCTAGACTGGTTGGTTAGACCTATTAACATAGTTGAGGCAGTTATTTCTAGACTGGTTGGTTAGACCAATTAACATAGTTGAGGCAGTTGTTTGTAGAGTCTGGTTGATTAGACCAATTAACATGGATGAGTCTGTTGTTTCTATAGTCTGGATGGTTAGACCAATTAATATAGTTGAGGCTGTTTTTTCTATACTTTGGTCGGTTAGAGCAATTAACATAGTTGAGGCTTTTGTTTCTAGAGTCTTGTTGGTTAGACCAATTACCTTAGTTGAGTCTGTTGTTTGTAGAGCCTTTTTGATTGAACCAATGAACGTAGTCAAAGTTGTTTTTTTTTTTAGTCTTATTGGTTGAACCAAATAGTTGAGGCTGTTGTTTCTAGAGTCTGGTTATTTAGAGCAATTAACATAGTTGAGGCTGTTATTTCTAGACTGGTTGGTTAGACCAAATAACATAGTTGAGGCAGTTATTTCTAGACTGGTTGGTTAGACCAAATAACATAGTAGAGGCAGTTATTTCTAGACTGGTTGGTTAGACCAAATAACATAGTTGAGGCAGTTATTTCTAGACTGGTTGGTTAGACCAAATAACATAGTTGAGGCAGTTATTTCTAGACTGGTTGGTTAGACCAATTAACATAGTTGAGGCAGTTGTTTGTAGAGTCTGGTTGGTTAGACCAATTAACATAGTTGAGGCAGTTATTTCTAGACTGGTTGGTTAGACCTATTAACATAGTTGAGGCAGTTATTTCTAGACTGGTTGGTTAGACCAATTAACATAGTTGAGGCAGTTGTTTGTAGAGTCTGGTTGATTAGACCAATTAACATGGATGAGTCTGTTGTTTCTATAGTCTGGATGGTTAGACCAATTAATATAGTTGAGGCTGTTTTTTCTATACTTTGGTTGGTTAGAGCAATTAACATAGTTGAGGCTTTTGTTTCTAGAGTCTTGTTGGTTAGACCAATTACCTTAGTTGAGTCTGTTGTTTTTAGAGCCTTTTTGATTGAACCAATGAACGTAGTCAAAGTTTTTTTTTTTTTTAGTCTTATTGGTTGAACCAAATAGTTGAGGCTGTTGTTTCTAGAGTCTGGTTATTAGAGCAATTAACATAGTTGAGGCTGTTATTTCTAGACTGGTTGGTTAGACCAAATAACATAGTTGAGGCAGTTATTTCTAGACTAGTTGGTTAGACCAAATAACATAGTAGAGGCAGTTATTTCTAGACTGGTTGGTTAGACCAAATAACATAGTTGAGGCAGTTATTTCTAGACTGGTTGGTTAGACCAAATAACATAGTTGAGGCAGTTATTTCTAGACTGGTTGGTTAGACCAATTAACATAGTTGAGGCAGTTGTTTGTAGAGTCTGGTTGGTTAGACCAATTAACATAGTTGAGGCAGTTATTTCTAGACTGGTTGGTTAGACCTATTAACATAGTTGAGGCAGTTATTTCTAGACTGGTTGGTTAGACCAATTAACATAGTTGAGGCTGTTGTTTGTAGAGTCTGGTTGGTTAGACCAATTAACATAGTTGAGGCAGTTATTTCTAGACTGGTTGGTTAGACCTATTAACATAGTTGAGGCTGTTGTTTCTAGACTCTGGTTGGTTAGACCAATTAACATGGATGAGTCTGTTGTTTGTAGAGTCTGGTTGGTTAGACCAATTAATATAGATGAGTCTGTTGTTTCTAGACTGGTTGGTTAGACCTATTAACATAGTTGAGGCTGTTGTTTCTAGAGTCTGGTTGATTAGACCAATTAACATGGATGAGTCTGTTGTTTCTATAGTCTGGATGGTTAGACCAATTAATATAGATGAGGCTGTTGTTTGTAGAGTCTGAATGGTTAGACCAATTAATATAGTTGAGGCTGTTGTTTCTAGACTTTGGTCGGTTAGAGCAATTAACATAGTTGAGGCTTTTGTTTCTAGAGTCTTGTTGGTTAGACCAATTACCTTAGTTGTGTCTGTTGTTTGTAGAGCCTGGTTGATTGAACCAATGAACGTAGTCAAAGTTGTTTTTTTTTTTAGTCTTATTGGTTGAACCAATCAATGTGATTAAGGTTGTTGTTTCTTTAGCAGTAGTATTTTTTTTTTTCTAGCTAATAACAGTGTTTGTTAGCTCTAAACAAAAGTTCTGCTGCATCCTTTGTTTAGTCTCACCCTAAAGTCTTGTTAATCTTAGCTGAATCTGGCAGGAAATGAAGGCTCCTTATGACATAAATCATGAAATCAATAAGTTTTACCCTAGGATTCTCTCCAAAGCATAAAGTGGAAAGTTGGTCTAATGACCATCAGCAGATTTTATAAATGATATGTACCACTCCAGGCTCCACTTACAGAGAAAAAATAATTCTTCAGTAGCAAGTACACTAATCATTTAGTCATAGTGTCTTTGAGGTCAATAGGATACTTAACTAACCCCACATCAACAAAATGCAGCATCCATGGTGTTCAGTACCTTTAAACAGAAGGTCAAGAGAATCTTTCTTTTCGTGTTCAAGAAGCTTTTGGTCATTCTGTCTCTTCCCTGTTGCCGGGATGAAGTTAACAGTTCTCTCCAGGTCTCTGCATGGCTCCCACAATTGTTGTGAAATTTGTATGTTGTTGGGACAGGTTTGACGAAGTTCAAGCATAGCTGCTGCATGATTGAAGATGGTGTTTTGGGTTTGGGCCCTGCTTTCCACAGTGACATTCATCATTGAGCTATTTCAAGACTGTGAAGGTGGCTCCGGAGTCTGTACTAACATTCGTCAGTGTGAGTTATTCCATGACTGTGAAGGTGGCTCCGGAATCTGTACTGACATTCATCAGTGTGGTTATTCCATGACTGTGAAGGTGACTCAGGAGTCTGTACTGACATTCATCAGTGTGGGTTATTCCATGACTGTGAAGGTGGCTCCGGAGTCTACTGACATTCATCAGTGTGAGTTATTCCAAGACTCTGTAGGTGGCTCCGGAGTCTGTACTGACATTCATCAGTGTGAGTTATTCCAAGACTGTGAAAGTGGCTCAGGAGTTTATTTCTCAAATTCGTCAGTGTGAGTTTTTCCATGAATGTGAATGTGACACAGGAGTCTGTACTGATATTCATTGGTGTGGGTTATTCCATGATTTTGAAGGTATCTCAGGAGTTGTACTGACATTCATCAGTGTGAGTTATACCGTGACTGTGAAGGTGGCTCAGGAGTCTGTACTGACATTCATCGGTGTGAGTTATTCCATGACTGTGAAGGTGTCTCAGGAATCTCTACTGATATTCGTCAGTGTGAGTTATTCCATGACTGTGAAGGTGGCTCAGGAGTCTGTACTGACATTCATCAGTGTCAGTTATTCCATGACTGTGAAGGTGGCTCAGGAGTTGTACTGACATTCGTCAGTGTGGGTTATTCCATGACTGTGAAGGTGGCTCCGGAGTCTGTACTGACATTCATCAGTGTGAGTTATTCCATGACTGTGAAGGTGGCTCAGGAGTCTGTACTGACACTCATCGATGTGAGTTATTCCATGACTGTGAAGGTGTCTCAGGAATCTCTACTGATATTCGTCAGTGTGGGTTATTCCATGACTGTGAAGGTGGCTCAGGAGTTGTACTGACATTCGTCAGTGTGAGTTATTCCATGACTGGAAGGTGTCTCAGGAGTCTGTACTGACATTCGTCAGTGTGGGTTATTCCATGACTGTGAAGGTGGCTCCGGAGTCTGTACTGACATTCATCAGTGTGAGTTATTCCATGACTGTGAAGGTGGCTCAGGAGTCTGTACTGACATTCGTCAGTGTGAGTTATTTCAAAGGGAGAAATGTAAAAAAAAAAAATAGAGAAAATGGTATGTTTAATACTTTACGTAGTGAATGGACAACACAAATTAAAACAACATTACGGCTGAAACAAAAAATAATATTATTATGGACTCAATTGCCAGCTGCTAGTGATTATATCCTGAGTCAAAAATGCCCTCGCTGAGGTGACCAGTGTGGGGAGGTTATGGGTGCAAGTAATGGGTTCTGACTGGAGGATCTGTATGAGTTACTCCTAGACTGTAAAGGTGGCTCAGGAGTCTGAAGCGTTCTGTTGTGAGGTGGAAATTTATGGTGTTCGGCTTGCCATGGCACCAAATGTATTGGATCCTGCATGTCATTTAACTGCAGTTTTTGTTTCCAGTTTGTTTGACATTTCTTTCATTTGATAGTCTTGGCTGCTCTGTAGCTTACTTAGTGAGTGTGCTGGTTTTTCCCTTTGCCAGCTTTAGAGAGAGTATCACCTACCTCGTTTCCAGAATTCTTGCAGTGAGAATGTATCCCTGCAAAGCCACTTGTGTGGGCTGTATCAGCTCATTTAGATCTCAAATGACATCTGCAGTAGTGGGTCAGGAATATTTTGAAATTTTCAGGGATTGCAGAAGAGAATGAATGTTGATGGTTTTTTGTCAATCACTCATTAAACGCTCTTTAACAATCTTCAAAGTGGTGCATTTCTGCGTGTACTACATGTCAACAGTTCTTGTTGTCCAAGTATTGTAATTTTCAGGAAACTACTGTAATAATTGTAGCCATGGTGACTGTGTAGTTAGTGTATTTACTCTTGAAACTATGGGTCTGGGTTCAATTGCCAGATGTACTACTTTTTTGTTTTTGACCAACATGCCTTCAGGATTCAACCAGCTTAGGAAAATGGGTACCATAGATTTTTTTAACAGGAAAGTAGTACAGTCTGACACAATATCAATGACATCACTATAAAATATACCGTAGGTTATGGAAAAATATGGGCACTACTAAACCTATACTGTCAAAGGGATGGAGGGGACTTTGACTTGACTTTTATTGCAATAATTCTTTAAATAAAATGTTTATACTTCAGTTCTTAACAAAACTGCAGCTCCTATCATAAAAATAATAATAATCGACACAGTGTACTACCCACATTTCTTACACCACTTATAATTGGTGGGAGGCAATAGAAACAAACACTGAAACCAGGTCAGTATTCTTATAAGTGAAGAAATATTTGACGACAAGACTGCACTTAAATCTGATTGTTTTACCAGCTTGCTCCACATCCTGTGCTTCCTCCAATTTCACCCAAACGGTCGAAAGAAACATCAGTAGTGCCATCTCAACAGTCAGAAATGCCATCAAAACTCAATACTGCGGGTTCATCCATGATTTCCACAGCAGCATCAATCAGACGTAGTAGCATCCATCAAAAACGAGTGTCAGTGATAGAATCTATCATGAGTACCAAAGGAGGAGACAAATTATTGAAATTGAAAAAAAAAGCTGCTGCATATAGTAGATGGGATGTTATATTACAGAAGCATGCATATTTAACAGCAATGGGGCTTATTGACCGTATTAGCAAGACACCACTTAAGATTGAACCGGTAAGTGCTATACTGTTGGCAGTGACTTGTGTTTGTGCCAGAAATATAAAGAAAATAAATTGAAAAGCCTTGGGAATACTATTAAGGAATTTTAACACATTGAAAGAGACTTAAAAAAAACCAAAATACATTTCATGCTTATAAAGATATGCTATATTAATAAAGGCTTATCAATAGTAGCAGAAATAATTCATTTTACACCTGACAGTGCAGGGCTGTTAGAGAACGGTGGCCGAATCAACAACTTGTCGGGATCCAATTCAAAATCTGGGTTGGGTCAAAAGTATTTTTCTATTGGGGATGAAATAAAAACTTCCAATTACCTCGTGATAACTGCACTGGAAAAGTGGCCTTTATTCTCCGGTCCTACAATTCCCCTCTGGCAAAAAACTCCGGTAATGGGAAAATGCTGTCAAGATATTTTTATTGTTTTTTAGTACAGTGCTTAATAACTTGCATCAGGTGATGAGTTTAGTTTAGTCAACAGGTCATCTTCATTGCACATCAGACAAGTCCATAAGTGCTCAGATCTCTTCCACCGTATATCTCTCTGTGTAGGTGATGAAGATTGTGCCAGTGGGGAAATGGAGGGGGCTCCTTTGATTACTAGTTAAACTTAGAGTGTGTCAAGGTAGTATTATTGTGAAAGGCTGCATGCTAAAAGCAGCTTCTGAGAATTGTAAAACTCCTGGGGTCAACCCAGCCACTAGTAGAATTCAGGATGGATGGTGATGGGTAAAGGAACTAATATATAGGTACATTCAGAAATGAGAGGCTTAGTGAGCGCTTAGGAGGACTTATCAACTAACATAGAACTGGAGTCGTCAGTCGCTGGACGCTGCAGGACATGCTGAGGAGGGGATCTGAGTACCTTTGGACATGTTCAGAGTGCAATGATGACAACTCCCAAATAATTCAATGATGATAACTTCCAAATAACTTGATGATAACTCCCAAATAACTCAATGATGATAACTCCCAAATAAATAAATGGTGATAACTCACAAAGAACTCAATAACCTAAAACATTGTTACAGACCAAAATCATGTTTAAAAGCCAAAAAAATGTTACATATGACATACCCGAAACATTGTAAAGGTATAAGACCTCAGGAAAATTAACTATTTCCGTACATCTCAATGCACTGTGCTCCATGCCAATTTCACGTATGTTCCGCCACATAGTGCATAAATCTCAATTTGATTAGTGTGAACCATCATCAAACCATATTCTTTTCACATCTCTTTTATCTTGGTTATGATGAAACCCAATACCTTGTTCAGTTATCTAAAACTTCATATATAATATGTTATGTGTTCATCATCATCGAGTGCCATCTCCGCAATGAAGGTTGGCTACCATGGAGTGCCATTCTGTTCTGTCTCTAGCTTTGATGGTGCAGGTTGTCATAGGCTGGTTTGTCCATCTTTTGATGTTACTCATCCATGTTAGTCTTGGTCTGCTTCTGCCTCTTTTACCTTGTATTTTCCCCTCCAGGATTACTTTTAGTAGGCTGTTGTGTCTTTTAACAAGGCCCAAAAATCGCATTTGTCTTGTTTGAATTGTGTTTAGTAATTCTCAAATTCCTCTCCATGGCTTCCTCTGGACTAGTACATGATGAGGCTCCAATCTCTTTGTTATGTGTTAGATAAATATAAATATGTAGATTGATTCTTAAAACCATGAAAAACTTTGTCTCTGAAATCTCTTCCGTTGCATTGATAAAAAGCTTCCGCACAGTAAGAGTTGAAGGTAAAAAACTAAAATTATATGAACAATTAAAGACCTCATAGATTGAATGTGTTTGGTCTATAATCTTATAAAACTGAAGTCCAGCACATATTTTTGTCATTAAGTCTAGAATAGCCTCAAATAAATATTTGGATCAGGAGATGGTTGTGAAGTTAAATATTTGGATCAGGAGATGGTTGTGAAGTTAAATATTTGGATCAGGAGATGGTTGTGAAGTTAAATATTTTTGCTACCATCTTCACAACCACAAGTCACTGTCAAAAAACACTTTTTTTTAGTTAAATTCCTTATTTTGAGTTAATTTTGTAAACTTTAACTGCTTCTCAAAATGTAAGTATATTGTGATGTTTGACTGTGAAAGGTGAGTTTCTGAGTAGTTGTGTATTTTATGCAATTTCATTGTTTTGATTCAAATATTTGATTAGCTTAATTAAGTTAGACACACTTTGATAGAGAGACATTAATTTCAGAGTTGTTTATAACAAATGTCATGTCTAAATTTGTTGTGAGATTTTATGTTTTTAAATTGTTGAATGACATGACGTGTCATTCAGTGTGTCCAAAAAGAGTGTACCTTTTTAACTAAATTACTGTCGCGCTCCCCCTCCTCCCTGATCTAATATGATGATACCTTTATGCCAAAGGTTATGTATTATTTTAAAGTTTTTTTATCCTACCTTACAAAGATTCAATATGGCTGCCCTGCGTGACACGGCAGATATCTAGTTGATGGTCCATTTTCTCCCTTACTGGACTCAACATGTCTTTTGTAACAGCAACAAAGGCTTCATTGTTCTGATCTCTCAGTTCCATCCCAATCTGTGTATATGCATACGGCTGGTATTTCAACTTCAACTTTTCTGCTTCAGTTATAAACGGTGCTTCTTACAAGTCACTGCACTACTGGTCATCTGGGAAAAAAATTAAGAAAGGGGTACATTATTTTTCAGACACCCTGTAAATTTTTTATTTGTGTACACGCAACATATAGACTCTGTGGTAATATTGGGAACATTGAGTTAAATGCTGCCATCATCAAATCCATTAGTACAAATATTTGAAAATTAATTAGGAGGAAATAAGGATTCTAAATCAGAACTAACTTACCAAATCATAATTTTATAAAATGTATGTTGCAAATTACAATCGGCTCCCTCAATGAGATAGAGCTGCTTGCACAGAACAGAGACCAATGGCGAGATTTCATAAAATACCTTTAAAAGAATTGAAAACTGCTAGAACAAAATTTAGATAAGAGAAGGAGTATCTTGTTCTACGCCCTATGGGCCGGCTACTGCTAAAAAGGTCAATAGATAGATAGATAGACGCAACATATAAATAAGTTCTGATGTAGAGTCAGCATTTCACTCACTTTTGCTATTAATAATCAGCTGTCTTAAATGTATTCAGCTATGGGAAAGTGCCAGTGAAATACCTGTGGACAAAGAAGATGATGCTGGATAGGGAACACTGTGGAAGCCAACTGAGAGTATTACACAACTTTTTTGGAATCCCCAGGGGAGGAAGCAAAGAGAAAGGCCAAAATATACTTGAAGAAGACAGATGGAAGCAGAGATAAAGATGATGAGGAAGATGTGAAACGGTCTTAAGAGAATGACAAAAAATAGGATGGCTTGGGGTGTGTTTGTTGAAGACCCTTTGCTCCACAGGGAACCGAAAGAACAACAAAAAGTAGAAGAAATACACTGAGAGCATGCAGTCCTGTTTCACCCAAACTTAAACTTGGTGTCACATTTGAGCTTCACACCAAGCACTTCATCTTTGATTAATGTTTCTTTTTAAAAATATGTTTTCCTTTTATGACAGTTTATAAATAATGACCTTCATCATGGAGCATTTCCTGTCAACGTTCCCTCCTCCAGATTATGAACCTGTTTTCTATTTACTTCCAGTAAATGTCTCTATATCATATTTATCACTTTTTTACGCTAAACTTGTTAATGAGACCCTTTCTCCTATTTCATGAATAAGTAGAGTCGTTATCGTAGCAAAATATATGAGACTGTGAAAGGAGTGGGAAGGAGAGTTAGGCATAAAGAGATGGGAAGATAACATTGAAGAATGGACAGGCCTCGATTTTTGCAGTCCCAGGAAATGACTGCAGATAGAGAGAAATGGAGAAGGTTGACACTGTTGGTGATGCTCCTACCACCCCCTGTGTTATGGAATAAAGAAGAAGAAGAAGAAGCTAGATGAAATCACATATAGTAGAGATAATAACTTACATTCTAATAATAGTATTTGTGATCACTTGTTTCATGAACCCTCTCGCAAACAGCAAGGAAGAAAAGTGATTAACTCAAAACAAAATGCTACAGAAAAATCCATAACTTACCTTGGATAATGAAAGAATGCAATAAAGACATTAAAAGACTGAAACATTAAAATAAAGTGGCTTATAAACACCATTCTACAGAGGAAATTAAAATACTATGGCCATGTCAAAATACACAGCAGGCAAAAAGAACAGTAATAGAAGGAATGGTTCCAGGGGCTGGCTATGCATCAGGGGCAGACCAAGAATAAGGTAGCTTCAAGACATCAAGAAGGACTTGAATATGACAAGAGAAGAAGTGGGAGATCTGGCTAGAGACAGAGATTCTTTCAGACAGGTTGTAGTGAATGCAACATTCTGCAAAGGACATGCAACCTGATGATGATTGTTTGTTTAATAGATGTGTAACAGCAGGAAGCAGGTCAAAGGAAAAAACTGACTCGCACTAGTGGCATATAAGAAGCAAAAACAAGAATTAATTTGCGAGAAACTAACTTTAAAACATCAATGATGCAATAAAATTAAGACAGGCAACATTTGGTTTAAACAAATTACATAGAGAAAAAAAGTCACAGAGAAGAAGAAAATTTGAAGATCAAATAAGTTGATAAAATTAGAAAGATCTGGAATGCCTTGACGAGATGGTTTGTAAAGTAAAAAATAATTCAAGTCCCAGAGCCCTTTATCTCACTTCATCATCATCATGTGCTATACCGGTTGGCGTAGACGATCATGTCCTTCCTGGAGTAAAGGCACCAAAATGCATAGAGATGCGAAGCTGCTGTAAAGCTGATGGTAATGATGATTTTAAAAGAAAAAGAAGAAAAAAAGTGGTATGATAACAGCTTTACATGGTAATTAACAAAACAAAAGTCAATGTTTCAGCCAAGTAGGCTTTCTAGACCTTCAGTTAGAACAACAAACAACACAAAAACATATATAAAGATATGTACACAAATCTAACTACATGATGATAATATGCTAGATACTCAAGAAAGGAAATGAAAAAGGTCACTTCCCTGTAGTCCAGAGCGTGGTCCGTTACTGAATGAACTAAAATTAGGCGGTATGACCAACTTGACCAGGCAGTCAGGTGGGAGGATGGAAAGGTTTTAAAGATATGGGGAGGTGGGTACAAGATACGTATAAACTGTGTGTGTTCACAATGAACAGATGTGTAAATAAAGCATGTGTACCTAACCATACATGCGTGCAGGCATAAATCCATATATGTTACTGCAAAGCACACAAAAGAAAGCCTGAAGGTGTCTAAATGTGACAATATATATGCAGATAAATATACATACATGAATAGGTTCGGTAGTGCATGGGTGTAAAAAATGTGTAGTAGGTGGCCTATGTGTATGAGAGCGATATGTTTATGCCATGGGGGGACAGCGAACCCAATTGGGCAATGAGGTGATTCTCAATGGTGAATTGGCTGCGATTACTGGAGTGACGCGAGACAATGCCAGTAATTTGGATGCCAGGTTTACTATTATAGCCAGGGGAGTTGAAATGGGCAGACACCGGGCTGCCAGTCTTTTGTTCAACATCGCGAAGATGCTCACAAAATCTGTCATTCAAGCATCGTCCAGACTCACCCACATACGTCATCTGGCAATGCTTACATATTATGGCATAGATTATATTCCGTGACACACAAGTAAACCCCTCCTTGATGTCGAATCGCTTATTAGGGAACAAGACCGAATCGGTGCAGAGCACATACTCACAAGTTCTGCAAACTCGACGTCCACAGCGGACAATACCAAGGTGTTTGTGGTTTGAGCTGGGGAGGTGGCTCTGATAAGAATGTCTCTCAGACTCCTGTCGTGTTTGAAGGCAACCAAAGGAGGATCACTAAACAGTAGGTGGGTAGTAGGATCTGAGTGGAGAATGGAGCGATACCGGTTAAGGATCCTCACTGTAGCCAAGTTGTGGGGGTGGTAGGTGAGGGTAAATATGGTCCTATCAGAGGAACGGCGGGTGGATGGGGTGAGTGCTACAGGACCGGAAATATCGAGAGCTGGTTGGAAGGCAGATTGAAGAACTGAGTCAGGATAGAGACGATGCCTAAAGAAACTTAGCATCAGGTGGGACTGGTGGAGAAAATGTCCTTCCACATGTCATGTCCTTCCACAATGTTATTTCCACCGTGCATCATATCAATTCTGTTGTTGACTGTTTTCCATGCCATGACATCAAGCTATCTAGTATTTTATTTCTTTGTCATCCGCAATCTCTCTTTCCCTGTATTTTGCCAGTTGTAACCAAGTATTCCAACTTTCTTCTTCTCAAGATGTGCCCCAAAAATGTTGATTTTTTTCTTTCTGATGTATTTTAGGACCTCCCTTTTTGCATTTTGGCCTCTTTGTCTCAATTTAATCTTAGTTATGTACAATGACTGTCAATAACCTAGTTGTCATATAAAGTTTCCTTTTCTGTATGCATTAGTTTAGTTGTAAATTTGAATCAATTCACTATGTTAATTTATATGTTATGCAATAGTTCTAAGTTTAGTTGTAAAGTAGAATGAATTTATTATATTAATTTTTATAATACACATTATTTTCATTGTAAAATTGAATAATTTCATTATATCAATTAAATTGTTTATTTATTTCTGTACAAATTAAACAATTATTCATTGTAATTACAATATTTGTGAAAGTGAAAAAAATATAATCATTTTATAGTACATGATTAAGGGAACAAAATTACTAAGTTAATTACAATAAGTATAAATTATACATATATACTTATTGTAATTAATTGTATATATATATTTATATATGTATATATATAATTTATACTTATTGTAATCAATTATATATATATATTTTTTTTTTTCTGTGAACAAAATAAGATATATAAAGATAAACTGTAAAGTATTGTATGAGTTAAAAAAAAAAATTTAATGAACGTCACTGTAAAGTTTTAATATCAGGACCATGAAAAATGGAAACAAGAACACCCAAAATATAATGAGAGGGACGGATAACTCCAACAATCAACGAGGGATCAAGTCATCATACTTCGCCTACAAATTGGTCACAACAGAATGAGAAACCACATGTTCAACAAACTCAAAATAGGAACTAACAGGCTGTACCATGGATAAGATGACAACAAAACACGTTCTGTAGGTTTGCCCCCAGTACACAGACCTGCAGAGGACAATGTCGCCCACACTCACCTCCCTGGAAGAGAAACTCTAGAGTCCCGGTCTGAGTGAGCCATGATTGCAGAAGAAGTATGACCAAATGTAATGTATTATTTACATTCATGTGTAGTATATCTGCATGGGGCTGAAATAAATGAATGCACTATTATATAACTGTCACATAATGGACTCTTGTATTGTCTTATCCAATAGCTCATGGAAGGTAAGTGGATTTCGGCAGTCAGAGAGATCTTCCTGCTCCAGCGGGCTCTCAAAAACCCCATTGCCTGTGCACAGTTTAAGAAATTTGTCTCTTTATCTGGTGGGTTCCTGGAGAATGACATTTTGTTTTGGCTGGAGGTACAAAGATATAAGGTGGGTCACTTTTGGAGCTGGAGCTAGTTCTTTGTTGAAAAAAAATATTACAAATCAAGGGCAGTTAAAGAAAAACTCCAGCAAAACTAAATACAAGACATCTGACATTTGTTACTGTTTCACGTATTCTTCACATATTTTGTCATTATTAGATTAGTACAATGTCTTAATTGGAAAGCTGCTTTTGCCTGAGCTATACAGCACATTACCTCTGTTGTACATCTACCATCTGAGGTTAACATTGTTCCCAGATATTTAAATTCATTTACCTGTTTTAATATTGTTCCACTTGTCTGTATTGTACATTGCGGTAATGTCTTTTTCTTTGTTGCTACCATTACTTCTGTCTATTTGTTATCATTTTTTGGTCATGTAATGAGAAGGGAACAGCTGGAATATATTGTGACAACTGGGAAAATTGAGGGATGAAGAAATAGAGGAAAGTAAAGAGAAAAGATACCAGACAGCTTAAGAGAATGGCTTGGCAGAAGGTCAACAACAGAAATGATAAATAACTGTTGAGATCGAGAGTTGTGAAGCGACATGGTCACCTATGCCAGCAGGCATTGTACTTGATGATGATGATGATGATATATTTGTATAAAACAATTTATTTGTAACTATTTTTTGCATTGTTTGTCGCATCCAAATTGATATTGGGAGACTTCAACTTTGATGACAAAATTGAATATCACATAAATAAGATACAAACTGATTTAGTAACCAATTAAATATTGACAAAGTTGAATATCATACAAACTGATTTAGTAACCAATTAAATATTGACAAAGTTGAATATCATACAAACTGATTTAGTAACCAATTCAATATTGACAAAGTTGAATATCATACAAACTGATTTAGTAACCAATTAAATATTGACAAAGTTGAATATCATACAAACTGATTTAGTAACCAATTAAATATTGATAAAGTTAAACTTAGTTTTTTTGTATTAAAATAATGCAACCTCTTTTACTGATTTTTTTTTTTCTGTATTGGGGACTTTTCTTTTATATTTTTGTAATTTTCTTTTTGAATCACAGGAGGTTGATCTGTACAACAACAAACTTCAAATCTAATGAGAGAGGGGACTTAGAAAATATTGTAGTTCATGTTGTTGTTGTTGTTGTTGTTATAAGAAGAGTGAAAAGACAAATGGTGTCAATGAAGACAAGCAAACCATCTGAAAGGAATGATAATGTTGATGAGAATACAATGGCCACAGCTTCATGCAGCTTATGAGGTTGTTAACTATCACTCAATGTGGACCAACATATGATGATATTATTTTATTAGCAATTTCTGGTTGTGTAAAGTATATTAGAGAAATTGAAATAGATTTGAACATTGTGCTCACAAAAATATATAACATGAACATAGTAAGCAGCAGCTACACTAATAGAAAGACAAGACAAACTATGTTTTGTTAAAAGCCTTTGTCAAGTATAACCAACAAACTATACAAATTAAGCACATAAATCCAAGCCACAAAACACAACACAGTTCTAAAAAATGACGGAAAAACGGTGGCCAGGATTTACTTATTTTTTTATAGTTTGTTTACAATTTATAATTTGTTATATCTGATGAAGGCTTTTGCTGAAATGTTGTAGCTGGTCTTGTCTTTCTTTTAGTTTAGCTGCTCCATACCATTTGATGTTTATTTGATATCTTCTCTGCAGCTCTACTTGCAGGCCCACATTGTATTTAATATTTGGTATATTTGATATTTGTGTTATTCTCCATTCACAAGAGTACTTGGCTCATTTCTAAGGTTGACAAAATACTTTGGTCTATTTCTTTGTGGATACTAAAAATTTCAGAAACATGATTTTTCAGTTATGTATTCTATTTAGTAATGATAAGAAATAATTCAGCACCAATTTTTATCATTCAGAAAATGCATCATAACCATACGCAAGATAGTTTGCTGCAGCGGAAGGTGAATGCCGTCATTAACTGTTTTATTGACTCCTTCCTGCCACCGAGTCTTCAGATTGATATTCCAGAGAAGATGGCTGAGAATATCTTGGAGCACAGACATGACTTGTCACCATACATCTTTAGACAGGCACAAGTAGGCACAGCTGTTCGTTGATGATACTTTAGTTGTCTTGGGAAATTTGCTCAATTCTAAAATATGACTTGAGTATGGTTTTGCTATGGTGCACTAAAAATGATCATAAGAGACAAGTTAAATTTTTGGAACATTACTGGTATAATTATTCTATGTCAGAAAGGGTTATATTTATCAAATTTTGAAATATTTATTCTCATAAACGTTATTGGATTAAAATATAAGTGATTTAAAAATGTACTGTTCTCGAATATTCATATTTTTCTTCAGTGTCCCAATTTTGAACCACTTCAATAAAATATAAATCTCAATTTTTTACCTGGATCGTGTTTCAATATTCCGATTGCTTATGATGAAAGATATTGTATGATGAAGGACAGTTCAGTTATGTTCACTTTCAGCACCGCTTGGCCTTATGTCTTTTGGCGTGTGCTGCTTTGATGGGGACTGCAGCTGCCTTTCTTTGTTTGGATCCTTCAATGAGATGAGATGTTAATTCGGATGATTCCACTGGCCCTGGCAGTTGAGCTGTTATGGATTTTAATTTGCTTGCAGTGATACTGGGGCCTTTGACTAACTACAACTACAATTATAATCTCAAGAATGAGTGCAATGTATTTTCCTCAGGACATCTTCATTCATACATGTAGCAACATTTTTATGATTGTAACTAAAATACTGCTTTGTGATTGAAGCAAGCAGCTGTGAAAAATCATCAATTTACTGTAATTGTCTTAGGCTGTGACATTCTTATGTATTCATCAGTAAGAGAAATTAATTCACCATTATGGCTTATCCCTACATACTAAAGGGAGGTCAAAAAGTAATGCACACCAATTTTTTTCTCGGCTAATAATAAAGATAGGAATATGAAATTTTGCACACTTGGAATATGACATGTTCCAATTATGTGCACCAAATTGCACAGCATTCGGATAGATATTACGCAATCTATGAACCGTTAAAATTGAGCTTGTCAACAATGTCCGTTACAAACAGCGAATTGTCATAGAATTTCTGGTTGCGGAAAAAGAAACTGTGGCAAACATTCATAAACGACTGTGTGCAGTGTACAAATGTTCTGCAGTCGATAGGAGCACAGTTAGTCGCTGGGTTCAGAGAATTAAAGCTGCAGAAAGTGTACGAGTGGAGCTGCATGATTTACCGCGTTCTGGACGTGTTGCCTCGGCAACCAGCACAGACATGTTAAACCGGGCTGATGCCATTATTCGTAAGGATAGGCGTATCACTAGTCAGCAATTGGCATTGCAGTTTACAGTCAGCAAGGGAAGTGCAATCGCAATTTTTAAAACTCTCGGATATTCAAAGATTTGCGCTCGATGGGTTCCTCGGTGCCTAACAAATGATCACAGAGTTCAAAGGAAAACATTCTGTTCTGAATTGTTGGAGCGTTTCAGTGTTGAAGGAGAAATGTTTTTGTCAAAAATTGTTACCGGTGACGAAACGTGGGCACATCATTATGAGCCTGAAACAAAAATGCAGTCAATGGAATGGCATCATCCGCAGTCACCAAAAAGAAAAAAATTCAAAACATCTCCATCAGCCGGAAAGGTGATGATCACTGTCTTCTGGGACATTGATGGTGTGATTCTTGTTGATGTAATGACAAGAGGTGAGACAATCAACTCGACAGCTTACATCAATACACTGACAAAACTCAAAAATCGGTTCCACAGAGTTCGGCCTAATAAGCCATCTGCAGATTTGTTGCTTCAACATGACAATGCACGCCCTCACACAAGTCTGGTAACACGGGAAGCAATCAACAAATTTGGTTGGACTATACTGCCCCATCCTCCTTACAGCCCTGATCTGGCTCCCTCAGATTTCCATCTGTTTGGACCACTCAAAAAATTCCTGTGTGGGACACACTTTGACAATGATGAGGATGTGATCCGTGCAGTTAAAAATGGCTATGCGAGCAGGACAAAACTTGGTACAAACGAGGCATTCATGACCTAGTTTCGCGTTGGCGTAAGGCAATTCGCTTGGACGGAGATTATGTTGAAAAATAGGTAGTGTAAAGGGGATGTTCAGCTAAAATCTGTGAAAATTTCACACATTTTGCCCGAATAGTTTCAGAGAAAAAAATTGGTGTGCATTACTTTTTGACCTCCCTACGTATCTGGGGTGTATTATAGGTTTTCTTTGAAGCTGGAGAATATAGATAACATGCACAGTACAGTTGCCACAAGGTGATTACATTAGTTTTCGTTTCAACCCCAGTAGAAAAAATTGTTTTGAATCTACCAGAATTTGAATTAAGTTCACCTTTTCTTTTTATGAATCTACCAGGATTTGAACTAAGTTCATCTTATTTTTGGATGAATCTACCAGGATTTTAACAAGTTCACCTTATTTTTGGATGAATCTACCAGGATTTTAACTAAGTTCACCTTATTTGTGGATGAGTCTACCAGGCTTTGAACCAAGTTCACCTTATTTTTGGATGAATCTACCAGGCTTTGAACCAAGTTCACCTTATTTTTGGAGAATGGAAATGTGTATCCACTTTGCCACCCACTTTCCATATGAGTGAAATCATTATTGTAATTTAGTGTTTGTTCACTGTCACATTACCATTTCTGCCTCTGTAAAGAACAGGCATGTGAAACAGAAACACAAGTCTACCAAAGAAAATGGTGAAAAACACAAGTCTGTGGGCCAGGGTAAGGCCTTCACATGATTTTGTCCTACCTAATTGCTATATATATATATATATATATATATATATATATATATATATATATATATATATATATATATATATATATATATATAACAAAATAATTATGAAGCAAGTGAAGTCATCAGATACCTTGATAATAATGGGTGACATGTACGCTAAAGTAGGAAAAGGTAAATATAAGACCATTATAGGAAATCATGGTTTAGGATAAAAGAATAACAGTGGGGAAAGATTAATACAATTTTGTGAAGAAAACAGACTGATAATATGCAACACCTTCTTTGAGCAAGAGAAAAGGGAATTATACACATGGAAAAGCCCTGGAGACAGGAAGAGGAATCAAATAGATTACATAATGATAAAAGACAGATTCCGGAACAGCGTCAAGAAAGCCAAAACCTACCCAGGAGCAGATATTAATTCAGGTCACAATCCTGTAATGATAAAAATGAAAATCAAATTGAAGAGAAACAAACAAAAAACTAATTCAGCAACACCAATAGATATAACAGCGTTAGACCAGAAAGATGTAAAAGAAACTTATACTGTACAAGTAAAGAACACATATCAGAAGCTGCTTGAAGAGGGGATTGAGCAGTACAGAAGAGAAAATCCTGAGGAAAAAGTCACAACAAAATGACAATGCATAAAAAACAGCATGCAAGAATCCTGCAACACCTTGCCCAAAAAGGAAAGTAACAAAAAACAAAAATGGATAACTGACAAAATCTTAGAAAAAATGGAAGAAAGAAGACAAGCGAAAAACACTGCCAGATACAAGGATATTGACAATGAAATACGGAGAATGTGCAAAAAGGCAAAAGAAGACTGGCTCAACCAAAGATGTCTAGAAGTTGAAATAATGGAAAGTAAACAAAACTTAAGAGAGATGCACACAGAAATAAAGAGAATGACTAATAAAGACAAAAAAGCTGCAGGAAACAGATGTATTGCAAACAAAGAAGGAAGAATGCTAACAGACAACAAAGAATATAATAGATAAATGGCAAGAATATATAACAGAATTATTTCACGACGAAAGGGACAAAAAGCCAGACATAAAATGTACATACAACTATAAAATCCTGAAATCTGAGGTAGAAAAAGCTATAAAAACAATGAAAAAAGGAAAGGCAGCAGGACCTGACAATATACAGATAGAGATGATACAGGCTCTAGAAGATTTTGGCATCAAAGTGATCACAGTCATATGCAATGACATATACCATACAGGATACATATCAAACGAACTAAAAACATTAACTTTCATTGCATTGCCTAAAAAGAATGGTGCAGTTGAATGCAGTGATTTCAGAACAATAAGCCTAATGAGCCAGGTAACCAAAATTTTACTAAAAGTTATACAGGGAAGGATTCAGAATAAAATCAATACTGAATTAGATAAGCAGCAATTTGGATTCAGGAAAAACAGTGGGACAAAAGAAGCCATATTTAGCGTGAGAATATTGATTGAAAAATACATAGAAGTAAACAAACCAATATATGCCTGCTTCATAGACTACACCAAAGCTTTTAATAGAATACACGATGACCAACTTATAGATTGCCTAAAGGATATAAATCTAAACAACACAGACATACGACTAATATGTAATTTGTACTGGGAGCAAAAAGCAATAATAAAATATAACAAGGAGAACTCTACACCCTTTGATATAAAAAGAGGAGTAAAACAAGGATGCATCCTATTACCAAGCTTGTTCAATCTATACACTGAGCAAATCTTTAAAAACATCTCAGAGATGCCAGGCCTAAACATTAATGGAAAGATAATCAATAACCTAAGATATGCTGTTGATACTGTACTACTAGCAGAAAATCCTAAAGACCTACAACAATTGCTTAATGTAATAAACATAACAAGCAAATAATATGGACTAGATATGAATATCAAAAAGACTAAAACTATGATCATAAACAAAGAAAATTCTCAAGATCTACAATTAAATATTACAGTGGAGGGAATACATCTGGAGACAGTCCAGAGCTACAACTACCTGGGACATACTATAACCAATGATGGAAAATTTAAAATTGAAATAAACAAAAGAATAGGTATGGCAAAAAGTAATTTTAATGCCAGGATAAATATACTAACAACAAAATAAATATCAGCAGGGCTGAAACTAAGAATGGCAAAATGTTACATCTTCTCGGTATTCCTGTATGGTGCAGAAACATGGACATTAGACAAGAAAACAGAACAGAAAATTGAAGCCTTTGAAATGCTGATTTATAGAAGAATAGGTAGAATTGGATGGAAAGAAAAGAAAACAAACGATGAAATTTTAAAACAACTGAAAATAAAAAGAGAACTACTAAATACAATTAAGACAAGACAAATGAAATTTTTGGGGCATGTTAAAAGATACAACAGCCTACTAAAAGTAATATTGGAACGGAAAATACAAGGTAAAAGAGGCAGAGGCAGACCAAGACTAACATGGTCGAGTAACATCAAAAGATGGACAAGTCAATCTATGACAGCCTGCACCATCAAAGCAAGAAACAGAGTAGAATGGCGATCCATGGTAGCCAACCTTCGTTGCGGAGAAGGCACTCGAGGATGATGATGATGAACAAAATCAAATTTACAGTGACATTTTATCAATTTTTGCTGTGATTTATTAAATGTTTTTTCAAAAATACTTTGAGAGTGCCAGTATCTGGTCTATCAATCTGGATTGAGACATTTTGTGTACTGATTTACTTCAGAAGAGAGAAATGATTTACTTCAGAAGAGAGAAATGATTTACTTCAGAAGAGAGAAATGATTTACTTCAGAAGAGAGAAATGATTTACTTCAGAAGAGAGAAATGATTTACTTCAGAAGAGAGAAATGATGATTTACTTCAGAAGAGAGAAATGATTTACTTCAGAAGAGAGAAATGATTTACTTCAGAAGAGAGAAATGATTTACTTCAGAAGAGAGAAATGATTTACTTCAGAAGAGAGAAATGATTTACTTCAGAAGAGAGAAATGATTTACTTCAGAAGAGAGAAATGATTTACTTCAGAAGAGAGAAATGATTTACTTCAGAAGAGAGAAATGATTTACTTCAGAAGAGAGAAATGATTTACTTCAGAAGAGAGAAATGATTTACTTCAGAAGAGAGAAATGATTTACTTCAGAAGAGAGAAATGATTTACTTCAGAAGAGAGAAATGATTTACTTCAGAAGAGAGAAATGATTTACTTCAGAAGAGAGAAATGATTTACTTCAGAAGAGAGAAATGATTTACTTCAGAAGAGAGAAACATTGAAATCTACATAGTATAATTTGTGAAGAAAAACGAAATGAAACAACCATGTTATGCCATCTTTTACCTTTCGATTGGGCGTAGACCAAGATACACTTTCTCCTATCTGAATTTTTGTTCTAGCAGTTTTCTTTTAAAGATATTGTATCAAATCTCGCCATCTGTCTCTGTACAGTGCAAGCAGCTCTATCTCATTGAGGGAGCCGAATCCTGTTGCTCTTGCCTCTCTCATCAATGTTCTTCTCAGTGTCTCCTTGGGTCTTCCTCTTTTTCTCTTACCTGTTGTTTTCCATATGAGGGCTTGCTTTGCTATTCGGTTATTATCTCTTCTCATCACATGTCCATCACATGTCCAACATATGACCATCGTCTTTTCTTTATTACTGAAGATATTAGTGGTTGATTGGCGATTTCTCTAATTTCCTCGTTTGTTTTGAATTCGTTCCACGCTATACCAAGTATTTTCCTTAGACATTTATTTTCGAATGCTTTCAACTTTGTTTCTATATCTCTTGTTGTTTTCCAGCTTTCACACGCATGCGTAAGGGTTGATAGTACATTTGATTTGAATAGCCTAAGTTTTGTGTTTGTGCTGAGGAGTTTTGATTTCCACAACTTTTCAAGGCTTCTGAAAGACATTGCTGCTTTAGCCATTCTAATTCTAATTTCTTTACTTGTACTCCCTTCTCGATCAATGTGACTTCCAAGATAGATAAAGTGATTGATCTCTTCTACTGGTTTGTTTTCCATGTATATTTTGTCATCTGTTGGAATTAAACTTTTCACGACTTTAATCTTTTCATGATTGATCTCAAGCCCAATTTTGCTGGCTATTGATGATAGTTCATTTGTGTTTTCCTGCATCGTTTTTATCTGACTGCTGATGAGAACTATGTCATCAGCAAAGTCGAGGTCCTCCAAATGGTCTCCTTGTATCCATTCGATGCCTTTATTACCAGTGCAGCATTTCTTCATTATGAATTCCATAACAATTGCAAATAACAAGGGCGATAAAATACATCCATGTTATGCCACATGACATATAAGGAATATGGTGTTAGTGCCCACATGGTTTTTTTTTATTTAATGTTTTTAAATGCTGCAGTCAGAAAAAGCTTAATTCCAACAGATGATTTCATGGAAATCTCTGGTACCCATTTTTTGAGTCTAGGTAGATCCTGGAGTGTTGTCAGTCTGGAAAAATGTGGCCACTTCTGGGGATTGAACCTGGATCCTTCTATCAGGACATGAACACGCTCAGCCCCTGAGGCTCCAGAATATGCAGAACCCAACAAAATATTGTAATTGAATATGTCCTATTTAGTATAAATCTTACAGAGCTTGTGTTGCCCTCATAATGCTAATTTCCACATTTGCAGCTGACTGTGTTCAGACATCTGATCCCACACTGGGTTACCTTCCATGAGTACCACATGAAGCTGGGGTCCGAGGAAAGAGTCTTGTCAACTTTGCCGCGCCACCGAGCAATAGCCTTGGCTAAACAGCAGAAGTACAGAGAAAAATTAGCCCAAGAGAGAGAAGCGGTAAAATTTTTCATTTTAAGTTGTTGCCTACTATCTTTGCCTTGCTTTTCTTAAACTTCTAATTTTACATTGCTGCATACTGTCCTTGTCTTGCTGTACTTTTTTTCCTCATTTTAAGTTGCTGCATACTGTCCTTGTTTTGCTGTCCTCAGACTTCTAATTGTAAGTAGTTACATATACTGTCCTTGTTTTGCTGTTCTCAGACTTCTAATTGTAAGTCGTTACATATACTGTCCTTGTTTTGCTGTCCTCAGACTTCTAATTGTAAGTCGTTACATATACTGTCCTTGTCATGTTGTCCTCAAACTTCTAATTTTATCTTGATACATACTGTCCTTGTTTGATGTGTTATATGTTAGATAATATGTAGATTGATTCTTAAAACTATGAACAATTTTTTTATAGATTCCACTCTTCTGTTGCATCGATAGAAAGCTTCCATATGAAAAGAGTAAAGAGAGTAAGAGCAATGATCAAATTTTGCTTAATTCCACCCTCAACTACAAAATGTTCAGGTGTGCTGCCATTGAGGTGTACTGAGATGTCCCTGTCTTTATTGAGTGATATGATTAATTTCAGTATGGGAGAGTGGTCTAAGGTCTCAAGGGTTTCATAGAGCCCTTCTGGGATTGCTGTATTAAATGTTTTTGTGAAGTCAACAAAGGCAATAAAGAGTGGTCTACCTTGCTCTCTTGATGTTTCCTGGAATTGTCACAGTATGAAAGTTACATAAGTTGTTGACCTTATAGTTGTTGACCTCATAGTTGTTGACCTCATAGTTGTTAACCTTATAGTTGTTGACCTCATAGTTGTTGACCTCATAGTTGTTAACCTTATAGTTGTTAACCTTATAGTTGTTGACCTCATAGTTGTTGACCTCATAGTTGTTGACCTTATAGTTGTTGACCTCATAGTTGTTGACCTCATAGTTGTTAACCTTATAGTTGTTGACCTATAGTTGTTGACCTATAGTTGTTGACCTCATAGTTGTTGACCTTATAGTTGTTGACCTCATAGTTGTTAACCTTGTAGTTGTTGACCTCCTAGTTGTTGACCTTATAGTTGTTGACCTCATAGTTGTTAACCTTATAGTTGTTGACCTCATAGTTGTTAACCTTATAGTTGTTAACCTCATAGTTGTTAACCTTATAGTTGTTGACCTCATAGTTGTTGACCTCATAGTTGTTAACCTTATAGTTGTTGACCTCATAGTTGTTGACCTCATAGTTGTTGACCTTATAGTTGTTAACCTTATAGTTGTTGACCTCATAGTTGTTAACCTTATAGTTGTTGACCTTATAGTTGTTGACCTTACAGTTGTTGACCTTACAGTTGTTGACCTTATAGTTGTTGACCTTATAGTTGTTGACCTTATAGTTGTTGACCTTACAGTTTTTTACCTTAAAGTTGTTGACCTTATATCTGTTGATCCTAAGTTGTTGACCCTATAGCTCTAGCACCACACAGTGTCTCAGGAAAGATGCACTCTGCCAGCTTATGTGGACACAACTCTTGAAAATTAATTCCTACTGTAATTAAGATAGATATGTCACTATCTTTGACATAACTGCCTTTTTATTCAATGATATAACTTATCCTGGTTATACCTAATGCAGGAACGACAGTACCATCTACTACACCCCTCTGAAACTGAAGGCGATCTTGAACACCGTACAATGTCATTCACATATTCTGAATTCCTTGCTCAACAGGAAATGTTGGACTCTGAAGTAAGTTTCTGTACTGTGAGTGACTAACTTTACAGAATTAGTTATTTGACTTATATTCCTTTGTTTTTACAAGCAAACAGTGTCCATTATGGACACAATATAAAAATGTAAGCTCAAATTACTTGAATTGGGATACAAAGAAAAATTATGTTTTTTGTTTGCTTAAAATAATTCTTGATTTATGAGGATATTATGTGTGCCTAGACATGAGATTTTTTGAGAGTCACAAAGTTTATTAAAAGAGAATTAATATATATAAAAAATAGGCTTTAATTGTTTTAAAAAAAACTTAGTTTGTTTAATTGGTCATTTTGTGTCTCTGATTTCCATATTTGTGGTTATTGTTGCATTTGCTACTAAGGGGGTTTAGCATGCAGTGGTCATTCCATCTTTCATCATTTCTTTTTAAATTGCAGCGAGAAAATAAATGAAAATTAGTATAAAACATGCACATTATTCTAACAATTTGCTCAGAAAATTAGAAAAAAAATTTCAGAGAATTACAGGGTTTTAGCTATACTAACACCACAGTTAAAACTAAGATAAACAAAATGTTATATCTTCTCACCATTCCTGTATGGTGCAGAAATATAGACATTAGACAAGGAAATAGAACAGAAAGTTGAAGTTTTTGAAATGTCAATTTATAGAAGAATGGAAAGAAAAGAAAACAGATGATGAAGTTTTAAAACAACTAAAAATTAAAATAGAACTACTGAACACAATTCAAGCAAAACAAATGAGATTTTGGGGCATGTTAGAAGATGCAGCAGCCTAATAAAAGTAATCTTGGAAGAGAAATACACGGCAAAAGAGACAGACCAAGACTAACATGGACGAGTAACATCAAAAGATGGACAAGTCAACCTATGACAACCTGCACCATCAAAGCAAGAGACAGAATGAAATGACGCTCCAATGGTAGCCAAACTTCGATGAAGATCTGGCAATCAATGATGATGAGTTGTGGAAATGTCAATAAATTAAAAGCTGTAAAACGGGCCCCTGGGTTTCTCACGTCAGCTACTACAGCCACATCTTATGACTCATGATATGTAATGCGTTAAATTTGATAAATGTCATAATCTTAACATTTTTTTATATGTAAAAATGAGGGAGAAATTTGTTAAATCACATTGTAATCATGTGTTCTTTATAAACCTTTTCATCATCATCATAACTGAGGGCCATCTCCACGCCAAACGCTGGCTACCATGGAGCGCAATTCCACTCTGTCTCTTACTTTGATAGTGCTGATTGTCATAAGCTGACTTGATCATCTATTGATGTAATTCGTCCATGTTAGTCTTGGTCTGCTTTTGCTTTTTTTATGTTGTATTTTCCCTTCCAAGATTACTTTTAGTAGTCAGCTGTGTGTTTTTTAATATGCCCCAAAAATCTAATTTGTTTTGTCTGAACTGTGTGTAATAGTTCTCTTTTTATTTTTAGTTGTTTTAAGACTTCATCATTTGTTTTCTTTTCTTTCCATCAAATTCTTCCTATTCTTCTATACGTCCACATTTTAGAGGCTTCAATTTTCTGTTCTGTTTTGTTGTTTAATGTTCATGTTTCTACACCATACAGAAATATTGAGAAGATATAACATTTTGCTATTCTTAGTTTTAGCCCTGGTGTTATTTGTTTTGATGTTAGTATATTTTTCATGGCATTAAAATTACTTTTTTTATGGCATTCCTGTTCTTTTTTTTTCAGTTTTACATTTTCCATCACTGGTTATAGTATGTCCAAGGTAGTTGTAGCTTTGAACTGTCTCCAGGTCTATTCCTTCAACATTGATGTCCACTTGTAGGCTTTGAGTATTTCCTTTGTTTATGATCATAGTTTTAGTCTTTTTGATATTCATATCTAATCCATATTTTTTGTATCATATTTATTTCATTAAGTAATTGTTGTAGATCTTTAGTATTTTCTGCTAGTAATACAGCATCATCAGCGTGTCTAAGGTTATTGATTATCTTTCAATTAATTTTTAGGCCCGGCATCTCTGTGATGTTTTTAAAGATTTTCTCAGTGTATAGACTGAACATGCTTGGTGATAGGATGTATCCCTGTCTTACTCCTCTTTGTATATCAATAAATATCAATTCTCCTTGTTATATTGTATTATTGCTGTTTGCTCCCTGTATAAATTATATATTAGTCATATTTTTGTCATCTATGTGTATATCTTTTAGGCATTCTATAAATTGTTTATGGTGTGTTCTATCAAAAGCTTTGGTGTAGTCAATAAAGCAGGCATATTGGTTTGTTTACTTCTGTGCACTTTTCAATTAATGTCCTCATGCGGATATATAGCTTCCTTTGTCCCACTGTTTTTCCTAAATCCAAATTGTTATTCTCTTAATTCAATATTGATTTTATTCAGAATCCTTCCTTGTAACTTTTAGCAAGATTTTACATGGTTCATTATCATGTGTTCTTTACTGGTATTATGTCAATATCTTTAACATGATTTTTATTTAAAGCTGTTATACCTAGTGGTAGTGTTGATGTATTAGTCTTTTGTCTGTTGCTCTTTAATTTGACTTTCATTTTAATCTTTACAAGATTGTGATCTGAGTTAATATCTGCTGCTAGATAGGTTTTGAATATCTTGATGCTGTTATGGAAATTCTCTTTTATCATTATGTTGTCTATTTGATTCTTCTTCTTATCTCCAGGGCTTTTCCATGTGTATAGATTCCTTTTCTTTAGCTCAAAGTAAGTGTTACATATTATCAGCCTATTTTCTTCACAAAATTGTATTAATCTTTCTTCTCTTTCATTTCTTTTTCCTAAACTATGATTTCCTATAATGGTCTTATATCTACCTTTTTCTACTTTAGCATTCATATCACCCATTACAATTAAAATGTCCAAAGATTTCACTTGCTTCATAGCTATATTTAGATCTAGATAGTATACCTCTTTTATTCATCTGTATAGTCTTGAGATGTCTGTATAATTGTTATGTTGCATGGTTCTACTTTCATTTTGAGTAGTATAGTCCTATTGTTGTATGTTCAGTGGGTACTTATATATTTTTGAGCCTCCTTTGATGTTCTATTGTTTTGCATGTATATATAAATGTATATTTTTTTCCGACCTGCATGTACTCTCATTCTTTCCATCTTGTCTCTGATATGCCTAAAATATCTATTTTTAATTGTTCTGGTTCTAAAATAAGATTTTCCAATTTTCCTTTTTTGGTAATGAATCCTAACATTCCATAGACATTATTCATAGATCTTTCTTCTGACATAAGTTAGAATTTCTCTCCATGGCTTTCTTTGGAATGTTACGTGATGAAGCTCCAGTCTCTTTCACTGTGGTCAGCCATATTCATCTTTCTTATCTTTTCATATCTTTAACAAATAAGTAATACTCAGATTTATACAGTGTGATTTTGACTCTCATTATTGTAATCTTCTCAAAATCAGCAGCAACAGCGGCTTGTATATGATGCTAAAAGTAAGTATTCATATTCCATTTCTTTTATTTATTATTTGTTCACATTCACTTTTAATGAAAGTAGTGTTAACTCTGTGAGTGATCACTAATTTATGTTTCTAATTGTTTATTAAATTTTAAAATTTTTAGTTTTTTCATTTCTTTTGTTTGTGATGTTTCATCATCATCATGTGCCATACAGGTTGGCAAAAGCGATCATGTCCTTCCACAATCTTCTATCTACAGTGCATCATATCAGTTCTGTTGTTGACTTTTTTTCCATGCCATGACACCAAGCTATTCAGTATTTTCTCTATTTCTCATCTGTGATCTCTCTTTCCTTTTATTTTGCCAGTTGTAACCAAGTATTCCAACTTTCCTCTTCTCATGACGTGCCCAAAAAAACGCTGATAGTTTTTTTCTGATGTTTTTTAGGAGTTCCCTTTTTGTGTTGGCCTCTTTGAGAATTTCTTCGTTGGTCTTTTTTATGTGAGAGGAGCAGAGGAAAACCAAGAGAAAAAAATGTTGAACAGTTTATCCAAATGTCAAAATAAAGGATCAGCCACTGAAATTATGACATGCATAAAGGAGTGAGTTATGTGGAGAGAGATGGTCACCTACGCCGTACAGCATGGCACCTAATGATGATGATGACTTATCTAGTTATTTTAGTATTTTTTCTTTATTGGTATCTTTAACTCTGCAATGAACATATGACTTTTGTAATACAGATGGTAAGCTTTTCATTGATGTGTAATGTGTAAGAAAAAAAATAAAAGTGACATGAGAGGGGAAGTTACCCTGAAATGAAGAAGTCAAATCCATGTTGTGGATTAAAAGTAAAATCTGTCCTGTGATGAGAGAGTAAAATCTGTCCTGTTATGAGAGTAAAATCTGTCCTGTGATGAGAGAGTAAAATATGTCTTGTGATGAGAGAGTAAAATCTGTCCTGTGATGAGAGAGTAAAATATGTCCTGTGATGAGAGAGTAAAATCTGTCCTGTGATGAGAGAGTAAAATCTGTCCTGTGATGAGAGAGTAAAATATGTCCTGTGATGAGAGAGTAAAATATGTCCTGTGATGAGAGAGTAAAATCTGTCCTGTGATGAGAGAGTAAAATATGTCCTGTGATGAGAGAGTAAAATCTGTCCTGTGATGAGAGAGTAAAATATGTCCTGTGATGAGAGAGTAAAATCTGTCCTGTGATGAGAGAGTAAAATCTGTCCTGTGATGAGAGAGTAAAATATGTCCTGTGACGAGAGAGTAAAATCTGTCCCATGATATAAAGTAGAATTTACATGAATATGAAAAAATTTAATCTGTATCACAGATTGAAAAGTTAATTCCTTTGTTAGATAGAAAGTACTTTTCATCTTGTTATAGAAAAGTAACTCTTGTTTTGTGATTACGTCTTTTACTAAGATCAGTTGTACCTATGCAGCCACATGTAACAGTGTAATGATGAAAAGTATGACAGCAATGGTTTTGTTTACAGTATCTATAAATGCCACAAGTTTAGAGTTAGTTTAGAGGAAGAAATTGTTGACTCATAACTTGATCATAAAAGTCTTGTATTTGTTTCAGGCACACAGACTGTACGGTGAGTTCATGCATTTGATAAGTATTATATTGGTTGTGCTTAAATTAATACAATTTTTCTTGATCTTGTATTTTACATATTCTTTCAAGAAAATATTAATGTTTTTCTTTTGTTTCATTTTAAAAATTATTTCTGTCTCTCTGTTTTATAACAAACTTCCATCACAACTAACAACTATACAGACACTGATTGAACAGCAACGAGAGCAAAGTGATTTTGAGAAGAAGGTACATATTAAGAAATAAAAAATAGGCTATGGCCATTGCAACTGGAAAATATTGCAACAACTAATGCTGAAGTGGACAACTAGAGACATATTGCAGAAGTTTTGATCAAACACAAGATAAAGACAGAGAGAATCAAGTCTCACAAATGCTCAGTTATTAATAATGACTTCAACGGCCAGTACACTAGGAGATTCAGTGACGTAATATACGCTCTAACAAAGCTGATCCAGGAATACACAATGATGACATTTCAATGAGAGCTTGTACTCTGCAAGATTAAAAAAAAAACTATCTTTAAGTCATTAATGGCTCTGCCAAGGGGATAGCAGAACTAGACAATAAAGATTACATGTGCATTGCCGTAGCAATGAGGTTTTCAGGTCAACATTTGTATTTCATCCCCGATATGAAACATTTTTGACACGAACAGGATCTGAATCCTCATTCTCTAGATCTGGAGAATCTCAATGAATCCATTCAGCCACCTAAGGTCCTTGTTGCTGAAACAATTATAATGTCCACTTTCAGAATAGAAAAAAGAACCTGCCAGTCACGATTACAAATGTTGCTTTTTGCCAACTGTCTAGAGGTGATAAAATCACAGTCTCAGGGCGACTGGTTGGTCTCGAGACAAAATGTCGGTCTCGAGACAGAGAGGTTGTGAGTTCAAATCCTGGCTGCACAAGTTGGGAATTTTATTTGTGATTTTCTCTGCAGCAACCACCTCTGGTCTTAGCAGTGTTGCTCGACTTGAAACATCAATTACTCATTGGCTGAAAAAATATGAGTACTTCTGAAGTCAGAGTTATCTGCCTGTGTGGCAGGGGACCCCTGTGCACATGGCTGCCAGAGAAAAACAGATTAACATGCAAAATTCAGTTCCTGGTCTCTGGGAACATTGTCAGAGGTGAAAGCTGGCAAACGCAAAAGAAAGAAAAAGTCACCCCATCTTCCAAATGCATACAGGACACAAGAGATAGAAGTATCACATGTACCACAAGCACAAAGTTGATGAAAGAGATCGACACAAGAGATTGAAGTATCACCTGTACCACAAGCACAAAGTTGATGAAAGAGATCGACACAAGAGACAGAAGTATCACATGTACCACAAGCACAAAGTTGATGAAAGAGATCGACACAAGAGACAGAAGTATCACCTGTACCACAAGCACAAAGTTGATGAAAGAGATCGACACAAGAGATAGAAGTATCACCTGTACCACAAGCACAAAGTTGATGAAAGAGATCGACACAAGAGACAGAAGTATCACATGTACCACAAGCACAAAGTTGATGAAAGAGATCGACACAAGAGACAGAAGTATCACATGTACCACAAGCACAAAGTTGATGAAAGAGATCGACACAAGAGATAGAAGTATCACATGTACCACAAACACAAAGCTGATGAAAGAGATCGACACAAGAGATAGAAGTATCACATGTACCACAAGCACAAAGTTGATGAAAGAGATCGACACAAGAGATAGAAGTATCACATGTACCACAAGCACAAAGTTGATGAAAGAGATCGACACAAGAGATAGAAGTATCACATGTACCACAAACACAAAGTTGATGAAAGAGATCGACACAAGAGATAGAAGTATCACATGTATCACAAACACAAAGTTGATGAAAGAGATCGACACAAGAGACAGAAGTATCACATGTACCACAAGCACAAAGTTGATGAAAGAGATCGACACAAGAGACAGAAGTATCACATGTACCACAAGCACAAAGTTGATGAAAGAGATCGACACAAGAGACAGAAGTATCACCTGTACCACAAGCACAAAGTTGATGAAAGAGATCGACACAAGAGACAGAAGTATCACATTTACCACGAACACAAAGTTGATGAAAGAGATCGACACAAGAGACAGAAGTATCACCTGTACCACAAGCACAAAGTTGATGAAAGAGATCGACACAAGAGACAGAAGTATCACCTGTACCACAAACACAAAGTTGATGAAAGAGATCGACACAAGAGACAGAAGTATCACCTGTACCACAAGCACAAAGTTGATGAAAGAGATCGACACAAGAGATAGAAGTAATACCTGTACCACAAACACAAAGTTGATGAAAGAGATCGACACAAGAGACAGAAGTATCACCTGTACCACAAACACAAAGTTGATGAAAGAGATCGACACAAGAGACAGAAGTATCACCTGTACCACAAACACAAAGTTGATGAAAGAGATCGACACAAGAGACAGAAGTATCACCTGTACCACAAGCACAAAGTTGATGAAAGAGATCGACACAAGAGATAGAAGTAATACCTGTACCACAAACACAAAGTTGATGAAAGAGATCGACACAAGAGATAGAAGTATCACATGTACCACAAGCACAAAGTTGATGAAAGAGATCGACACAAGAGACAGAAGTATCACCTGTACCACAAGCACAAAGTTGATGAAAGAGATCGACACAAGAGATAGAAGTATCACCTGTACCACAAACACAAAGTTGATGAAAGAGATCGACACAAGAGATAGAAGTATCACCTGTACCACAAGCACAAAGTTGATGAAAGAGATGCATGCACATTTGGCACAGAAACCTTGACAGCAGGAGAGCTTGGCTCTTTATGATAGTGAAGGAAGTTGTACATGTGGCACAGACATTGACACCAGAATTCATATTGCAAACTTGGCTCTTTATGATAGTGAAGGAAGTTGTACATGTGGCACAGACATTGACAGCAGAACTCATATTGCAAACTTGGCTCTTTATGATAGTGAAGGAAGTTGTACATGTGGCACAGACATTGACAGCAGACCTCATATTGCAAGCTTGGCTCTTTATGATAGTGAAGGAAGTTGTACATGTAGCACAGACATTGACAGCAGAACTCATATTGCAAACTTGGATCTTTATAATAGTGAAGGAAGTTGTACATGTGGCACAGACATTGACAGCAGAACATATTGCAAACTTGGATCTTTATGATAGTGAAGGAAGTTGTACATGTGGCACAGACATTGACAGCAGAACATATTGCAAACTTGGCTCTTTATGATAGTGAAGGAAGTTGTACATGTGGCACAGACATTGACAGCAGAACTCATATTGCAAACTTGGCTATTTATGATAGTGAAGAAAGTTGCACATGTGGCACAGACATTGACAGCAGAACTCATATTGCAAACTTGGATCTTTATAATAGTGAAGGAAGTTGTACATGTGGCACAGACATTGACAGCAGAACTCATATTGCAAGCTTGGCTCTTTATGATAGTGAAGGAAGTTGTACATGTGGCACAGACATTGACAGCAGAACTCATATTGCAAACTTGGCTATTTATGATAGTGAAGATAGATGTACATGTGGCACAGACATTGACAGCAGAACTCATATTGCAAACTTGGCTATTTATGATAGTGAAGGAAGTTGTACATATGGCACAGACATTGACAGCAGAACTCATATTGCAAACTTGGCTATTTATGATAGTGAAGATAGATGTACATGTGGCACAGACATTGACAGCAGAACTCATATTGCAAACTTGGCTCTTTATGATAGTGAAGGAAGTTATACTTATGGCACAGACAACTTGACAGCAGGAAAACTTGGCTCTATACGATAGTGAAGGAAGTTGTACACATGGCACACACATATATAATACTTTCAGAATTTATTATTTGAAACATAGTGCTTTCATGTATCTATGCAGTCTTATTACATAAGTTTATAGCTATGCACACATATACACTTCTAATGTAAGTTTCTATTAACCTTTGACTTGATATATCATATCTTCTTCATAGTACTAAAGACAGTTGTATTTAAATAGTCAGCCCCTGTATTTATATTACATTATTCTTGCATACTAATCCACATTCATCATCATAATGTGCCATACTGTTTGGTATAGGCAATCATGTCCTGCCACAATCTTCTATCCACAGTATATCGTATTAATTCTGTTGTTGACTGTTTTCTATACTATGGCACCAAGTTATCTAGTATGTTCTGTCTTTGTCGTCCGTGATCTTTCTTTCCCTGTATTTTGCCAGTTGTAACCAAATATTCCAACTTTCTCTTCTCATGATGTGCATGAAAAATGTCAATTGTTTCTTTCTGATGTCTTTTAGGAGCTCCCTTTTTGTGTTGGCCTCTTTGAGAATGTCCTCGTTGGTCTTTTTAGCTGTCCAGGGAACTCTCAACATTCTTCTGAGAATCCCATCTCTGTGGCCTCTAATCGTCTTTTAATTTGCTTGTCTAATGTCCATGATTTGCTTCCATAGGTCAGAATTGCCTCTATATAGCAATCCACATTACTATTATTTTTGTTATTGATATTGGTATTCCTGATAATCACTATCAGCATACGATATTAAAGAATATTCTCCTCCTGTATTTACATATTGCTCTACCTTGATATACTAATGCATATTTCTATTTTGTATCAATAGTGGAATTCCACAGTATCGTTACCAGCCTATTGAAGAAAGGCCTGGGTATGAGGATGACCCAGAAATTGAAGAAAACGCCAAGTATTACAGCATTGTGGATTATATCATTTACAGTGAATATTTTAAGCTGGAGCAGGCACGTATTAAGGCAAAATCAGGCAAGAAAAGTAAAGTGAACAAAGTTGAAAAAGATTCGAAAGTCTCTGAATCTGGAGGGTCTGCTCAAGTAATTGATGCAGCTGTGGATGAAAGTAGCAAGGTTCAAATCCCTGAGGTTAAGGGTATAGAGAGTGTAGAAGATGACATTTCATGAAAATATTGATTTCAAGGAAAAATAATAAAATTAAATGGAAAGAAGTCACTTTTTTCTTTCCAGGTCATGAATTCTTCCTTATAATGTTGAGTCTTGTTTTTTTTTATCAATGAATTTTCATTTTACAAAATAGAACAGTTAGACAATATTAGAGGTAGTGATTGTGAAAAAAAATAATTTGACACAAATGATGGTTGTGCGTGAGACATTGTAATGATCATAAATTAATGTATTACATCTTGTATGCTTGGATCATAACATGAGATGTGTCTTAATATTGTTTTAATGGGTTTTTATTTTAGGTTTAGATCATAGACCTTGTATAGAAAATGATGTCTATTCTAGTGATAATAAGTAGTGTATGTTGTTTATTGAAAGTTTCATATAAAGATGGCAAATAATTAGGGGGAAATAATTATGTTTCTGGATTGCCTACCTTTGATTAATAATAGGACTGAAGTACAAGTATGGAAAGTCATTTGAAATGACTGATGTAAAAGCAGATATAAATTGGTCTACTGTTTGCGATTATGGGATTCAGTGGTTTCGATAGGTTCTAATTTAAGAATAATAAAGTATAATTTAGGTGAAATAATATAAGTTGATGACGTTAAGAACCATTATGGGATTCAGTGGTTTTGTGGTATTTTTTTCCTGTTAAAGAATAGTAAAACTGACAGGTCTGTTCCCTTTAGGCAGATTTTGCTAAGCTACCATAGTTGTTTGGCCCACTCACGATTATGCTAGGCATATGGGGAATGTGGTGAATATGATGTTAGTGATCATATTTTGCCATGACCATGCAAATTATCGGGTGATGCTGTTGGTATCACACTGGGCTGCCATTAGTTCCCAGTAAATTCTCTGGTACCCATTTTCAAAGTCTACGTAAACCCTAGAGCTTTGTCATTGTATAAATATGGATATATTTTGCAAAAAAATAGCACTACTGGAATTACTGGCATGTATAAATCTGTAAGTGTCATCTCAAGTGCAGCCTTTCTTTTTGTTTTCACAATTTGTTTTTCTTCCTTAGGTCTTTCATAAAATGACTGCACTTTTACTGCAAAAATATGTTTGTAAATACTTTTTTTTTCTGATAGCTTCTCTCAATTCTACAGTTTTTTAATATCTAATATGTGACAGTAATGTTTGAAGTTTAAAAATGTCAAGATTGTGCAATAATTTTGTTGGCCTAGCACGGCTGTGTAAAAATGTGGTTTTACTTTCCATACCCTAAGATTTAAAGGTTTTACTTTCCATACCCTAAGATTTAAAGGTTTTACTTTCCATGCCCTAAGAGTTAAATTATAGCAATAGAGAGAGCTGTTCATGAGGAAAAGAGAGAATAAGGTTCTGAGGAATAGTGAAAATAATACAGGTTATGAAGAAGGTAGAATACAGGTTATGAAGAAGGTTGAATACAGGTTATGAAGAAGGTTGAATACAGGTTATGAAGAAGGTTGAAATACAGGTTATGAAGAAGGTAGAATACAGGTTATGAAGAAGGTAGAATACAGGTTATGAAGAAGGTAGAATACAGGTTATGAAGAAGGTAGAATACAGGTTATGAAGAAGGTATAATACAGGTTATGAAGAAGGTAGAATACAGGTTATGAAGAAGGTAGAATACAGGTTATGAAGAAGGTAGAATATAGGTTATGAAGAAGGTAGAATACAGGTTATGAAGAAGGTAGAATACAGGTTATGAAGAAGGTAGAATATAGGTTATGAAGAAGGTTGAAAACAGATTATGAAGAAGATAGAATATAGGTAGAATACAGGTTATGAAGAAGGTAGAATACAGGTTATGAAGAAGATAGAATACAGGTTATGAAGAAGGTAGAATACAGGTTATGAAGAAGATATAATATAGGTAGAATACAGGTTATGAAGAAGATAGAATATAGGTAGAATACAGGTTATGAAGAAGGTAGAATACAGGTTATGAAGAAGATAGAATATAGGTAGAATACAGGTTATGAAGAAGATATAATATAGGTAGAATACAGGTTATGAAGAAGATATAATATAGGTAGAATACAGGTTATGAAGGTCAGAGGTTCTGAGGAAGTGAGAAAAGTCAAAAGTTCTGAGGAACATTGAGAACAGCAAGAAATTCTGAGGAACATTGAGAACAGCAAGAAATTCTGAGGAACATTGAAAACAGTCAGAAATTCTGAGGAACATTGAGAACAGTCAGAAGTTCAGTGAAAAACATTTGCAGATTCTAAGGAACATGGAGAACCATATTGTGGGAGTGACTCATTGTGAAGATCAGAAATAGAGAACTACGTACAGCAGAACAAGAACACAAAACTTTCTTCTTAGATATAGTTCACCAGTTAGTAGGGCATGAATGCATTCTGTAGCTAGTTTTTGACAAGCCCTAATATCTGTACCTGCACTCAGTACCTATTTTTCCATAGACCAACACTTTACCTCTAGACCACCCACTTCTCTTAACAAAAATTATCATGATGTGGATTCTGGGGGGAATCAGACTTGCAGGCCAGGAGCAATTTGGTGAAGTTTGCAGTGATAGCCATTGACTGAACAAAATGAAGATGTTTCATTGTGCCACCCTGCAAGTCAAAACTAGTGATGTTGGTCACTGGCAAATTTGTTTGATCTTGGTAAATGACTAGATACAGAATATGATGCAGTTGATCAACTCTTACACACGACCTGAGCAGAGCATTCTGTCGTTGGATAATGGTAACTCCTCAGAAAAATATATGAATATTGATGACTCTAAAGAATATTGATGACTCCAATGAATATTGATGACTCCAATGAATATTGATGACTCCAATGAGTATTGATGACTCCAAAGAAGATGCAAGAACCTGGGAGCTGCTGTAACTTGTCAAACAATGTGCTCAATGTAAATAAAACATTTGAACTTTCTAGTCTGTACACGTATCTTATATTTTTATGTACACTTAATATATTCTAGTTTATATGTTTATGGTGCTCTTAATACACTAACATATGTAGCTGTCTTTATTTACTTCTAGAATAAATATTGTGTTTGCAAATTTATATGAGGTCTATAAATTGTTATTTTCTTTGTTTTCATTAATTTGTTTTGAACTTGACTTTCATGAAATTGATTTACTCAGTTTTACTGGCTTTGTGCATATTTTACTCCAATTAAAATAGTTTCTGTTTTTTTTTGTTGTTGTTTTTTTTCTCCTTATTTTCCAGGTTCTTAAACATTGCTGTCTGAATGTTTAACATTTTGCATTTTATTGGTTTATTTGTTAGGATTTTGTACTTAGTGTTTTTGTTTCACCTTGTGTTCTCTTTGTTTGACACTTTTTTGTGTGTAAAATACCAACCGAGTTCTCCAGAATAAAAGCAATGGGAAGCACAAGCTTATTTTAATTGAACCATTTACATCTTTTCTTGCAACTTTATTTATCTTTTTTTCTTTTATTTCATTAAATTTAAAATGTAGATTTGTGTTCAACATACAAGATTTATCTAGATTCATGTTTTGTTAAAGTTGCCAGGTTAATGTGAGAGGAATTGCTCAAGAAAAAAATGTTTTTGCCCTGCACAAACAATTCAAACTGGTCAATGACACAAAGCAGATTATGAGTAGAAAATGGAGATGAAATAGACACACACTAAGAAAGCCTGATTCCAGCATAGCAAAACAGGCTCTGATTTGGAACCCATAGGGAAAGAGGAAGGCAGGAAGCCCCAGAGATACATGGAGAAGAGAAGTCATAGAAACCCACATGAACAATGGCCAAAGACCAGAGAGAAACAGAAAAGATCCAAGAATAGGGTCGGAGAGAGACACCTTATCTGTGGTTTTTGTTCCAATAAGATGTTTTAAATGGCTTTCATTGATTAATGAACATATGAAAGATGGCCACACACCTAAAGATATACTTCATGGACAATTAGCAGATGGCAAAAGAACTAGGAGGTGCCCAAAATTCTGTTTTATTGATGTGTGTAAAAGAGACATGAAGACCCTGAATATAAACCCTGCAGCCTGGGAAGACATAGCTGCAGACCGCAATCTTTAGAAACACACTCTAAGGCTCAAGCAAGAAGCAGACAGATTCATAGAAAAAGAGAACAAAAAGAAGAAAAAAAAAGTAACATTTCCTAGGGACGCTGCAAAATCCATAGTCATCCATGACTGACAGAGGCTACTACTACAACAGCTACATTGATTGAGTGAATGGTGCCCAGGACAGTTGAGACTTATGTAAATGTGAGCTTGAGTATAACAAAGGTACTGAGATGGAGGGATACAATTGTTATATAAGTAACATAACAAAACAGAATTAAATAGAAGATAGTAGAGGACAAACAATAGCACTAGTTACAACACTTATGAACAAATACAGGTCAAAACATTGCAAGACAGAACCTTTTTTTTCCTTCTGAAATCCATAAGAAAGTAAAAAATAAAAAACCAAGGCAAACACGAATAAGTGAATTAAAGACATGAAGATCATGTATAGTGCTGGAAAATTGAGACTAAAACAGAAACCAAAAATGTTGATTGAATACCTGAGTCTCACAAGAGTGTTAAGGTTGTAAATGATGGTAAGTTGTAACATATATTTCATTCATATACCCAAATGCATTAGGTGGGTAAATTAAATCAACAAATAAATAATTACACTAATATTCAAGTATGAACACACATCATCATCATCATCATCGAGTGCCATCTCCACATTGAAAGGTTGGCTACCATGGAGCACCATTCTGCTCTGTCTCTTGCTTTGATGGTGCAGGTTGTCATAGACTGACTTGTCCATCTTTTGATGTTATTCGTCTATGTTAGTCTTGGTCTGCCTCTTTTACCTTGTATTTTCCCCTCCAAGATTACTTTTAGTAGGCTGCTGTGTCTTTTAACATGACCCAAAAATTGCATTTGTCTTGTTTGAATTGTATTTAATAGTTCTCCTTTCATTTTAGTTGTTTTAAGGCTTCATCATTTGTTTTCTTTTCTTTCTTTCTAACACACAACCTTAATAAACAACATGCACAACATAGCAACAACAATCACTGGTCATAAAGAAACCATACAACTACTAGTAATTCAACTTTGGCATTATCCAAATCTTTGATTCTGTGGGAGGGAGGTGGGGGGGGGTATAATGAAGTATGAAGGAGCTCTAAATAAATGTGTACCCTGTGTTGTCAACACATAGTTTACAGGGTAGATGTTATATTTCTTCCCCTGTGACCATTTCTTTTCCTCTCTACTTGAAAAGCCTCTAAACTTATTCAACAAACGCAACTCTTGAACATTAATCCTACCAAACTGATATTCAAGTAAAAATGAAGTCTACACTTACAAATAGTATAAGATTCCTTTAAATTACTCTGGTTGAATAAAAATGTACTTATATTTCTTGATGCAGGTCTAGAAATATTTCAGAAATAAGCCTTACTGCCAGTGATTTGGACATGATTGAGAGCGCTGCAGAACTAGCAAGCATATTGGATGGTAGCAAAGACTTTGAGTTCACATCACAAGCAACACAAATTACTAAAAGAAAGTCATCTGATATACCCAGTAAGAGCTTTCTTTTTCTTTATTGTTGTGAGCCATGTGAGTAGATGGTAGTATGCTATTGTGAGCCACGTGAGTAGATGGTCGTAACTTGTTGTGAGTCCTGTCAGTAGATGGTAGTGTGTTGTTGTTAGCCCTGTCAGTAGATGTTAGTGTGTTGTTGTTAGCACTGTCAGTAGATGGTAGTGTGTTGTTGTTAGCCCTGTCAGTAGGTGGTAGTGTTATATTGTTGTTAGCACTGTCAGTAGGTGGTAGTGTTATATTGTTGTTAGCCCTGTCAGTAGATGGTAGTGTTATATTGTTGTGAGCCCTGTCAGTAGATGGTAGTATTATATTGTTGTGAGCCGTGTCAGTAGATGGTAGTGTTATATTGTTGTAAGCCATGTCAGTAGGTGGTAGTGTTATATTGTTGTGAGCCCTGTCAGTAGATGGTAGTGTTATATTGTTGTAAGCCATGTCAGTAGATGGTAGTGTTATATTGTTGTTAGCCCTGTCAGTAGGTGGTAGTGTGTTATATTATTGTGAGCCCTGTCAGTAGGTGGTAGTGTTATATTGTTGTTAGCCCTGTCAGTAGGTGGTAGTGTTATATTGTTGTTAGCCCTGTCAGTAGGTGGTAGTGTTATATTGTTGTTAGCCCTGTCAGTAGGTGGTAGTGTTATATTGTTGTTAGCCCTGTCAGTAGGTGGTAGTATTATATTGTTGTGAGCCCTGTCAGTAGATGGTAGTGTTATATTGTTGTGAGCCCTGTCAGTAGGTGGTAGTGTTATATTGTTGTTAGCCCTGTCAGTAGATGGTAGTGTTATATTGTTGTGAGCCCGGTCAGTAGATGGTAGTATTATATTGTTGTGAGCCCTGTCAGTAGATGGTAGTGTTATATTGTTGTGAGCCCTGTCAGTAGATAGTAGTGTTATATTGTTGTGAGCCCTGTCAGTAGATGGCATTATGTTGTTGTGAGCCATGTCAGTAGATTGCAGTGTGTTGTTATGAACCCTGCCAGTAGATGGTAGTGTTATATTGTTGTGAGCCATGTCAGTAGATGGTAGTGTTATATTGTTGTGAGCCATGTCAGTAGATGGTAGTGTTATATTGTTGTGAGCGATGTCAGTAGGTGGTAGTGTTATATTGTTGTGAGCCATGTCAGTAGATGGTAGTGCGTTGTTGTTGTGAGCCATGTCAGTAGATAGTAGTGTTATATTGTTGTGAGCCATGTCAGTAGATAGTAGTGTTATATTGTTGTGAGCCATGTCAGTAGATGGTAGTGTTATATTGTTGTGAGCCATGTCAGTAGATGGTAGTGTTATATTGTTGTGAGCGATGTCAGTAGGTGGTAGTGTTATATTGTTGTGAGCCATGTCAGTAGATGGTAGTGTTATATTGTTGTGAGCGATGTCAGTAGGTGGTAGTGTTATATTGTTGTGAGCCATGTCAGTAGATAGTAGTGTTATATTGTTGTGAGCCATGTCAGTAGATGGTAGTGCGTTGTTGTTGTGAGCCATGTCAGTAGATAGTAGTGTTATATTGTTGTGAGCCATGTCAGTAGATGGTAGTGCGTTGTTGTTGTGAGCCATGTCAGTAGATGATATATATATCCACAGCACTTAATGGAGACTACAGCAGTTGATGGATATTACAGAAGTTGATGGAGATCACAGAAAGTGATGGAGGCTACAGCAGTTGATGGAGGCCACAGCAGTTGATGAAGGTCACTGAGTTGATGAAGGTCTCAGCAGTTAATGGAGGCCACAGCAGTTAATGAAGATCTCAGCAATTGATGGAGGTCTCAGCAATTGATGGAGGTCTAAGCAATTGATGGAGGTCTCAGCAATTGATGGAGGTCTCAGCAATTGATGGAGGTCTCAGAAATTGATGGAGGTCACTGAGTTGATGGAGGTCTCAACAGTTGATGGAGGTCACTGAATTGATAGAGGTCTCAGCAGCTGATGGAGACCACAGCAGTTGATGGAGGCCACAGCAGTTGAGGGAGGTCACAGCAGTTGATTAAGGTCTCAGCATTTGATGGATACCACAGCAGTTGATGGAGGCCTCAGCAGTTGAGGGAGGTCACTGAATTGATAGAAGTCTCAGCAGCTGATGGAGACCACAGCAGTTGATGGATACCACAGCAGTTGATGGAGGCCTCAGCAGTTGAGGGAGGTCTCAGCAGTTAACGGAGGTCTCAGCAGTTGATGGAGGTCTCAGCAGTTAACGGAGGTCTCAGCAGTTGATGGAGGCCACAGCAGTTGAGGGAGGTCACTGAGCTAATGGAGGTCTCAGCAGTTAATGGAGGTCTCAGCAGTTAATGGAGGTCTCAGCAGTTAACGGAGGTCTCAGCAGTTGGTGGAGGCCACAGCAGGTGATGGAGGTGACTGAGTTTATGGAGGCCAGAATAATTGATGGAGCTTTAGAAGTCTTCATAAATTTCAAGTCAAAAACAGTACAATTGTGGTGGCATGTTCAAGACAGTAGATAATGAGTGAATGTAACTAATGACCAGGCGCCATGATAGCTCACTGGTTAGTGAACTGGACTACAAGGGACAAGGGGTTGGTTTTGATCTTGATCAACAGCTTCCAGGTTCATCCAGCCTTAAATGGGTACCAGATTTTTTTTCTGGGAAAGTAAAGTGACACAGGCGTAATTCCAACCACATTACCCCAAAAATCATGTGCTGAAGGTCTGAAAAACATATGTTCATTAGCACCATATTCCCTAAACGCCACATTGGTGTGATTGAGCACTTTACTTTTACTCTTTTTTTAAAATAACCAATGACTAGCAGGAACCATCATTTATGCAATCCTTTGATTATCTGATAAAGACTGGTCACCTATGAGGTTATCTAGACAACATGTAATCATTAATTGCTAACCAAATTATGGTATGCTTCATTTATTCATATTCTGCAAAGATAAGATTGTTAGCGTGAAATATTTGAGCATTTGTCACACTCTTTGATTGCAGGTGTGATGTCAAGACTGAGTAAAGTAGAAGGAGCCAGAGAGAGCTCACAGAAGATCAACAAGTCACAGGTTGTTCAGCTTGTATCTATCAAGCAATAGGCACTCACAGCCAAATGTGGCCCCTACAGACAAAGACAGATTTTAGAAACATGATTTATTGGGATAATCTTTCGCCAAGTGAAGAGATAAGATTAAAAAAGAGGCCAACGTTAAAATTCTAACCAGTTTCTTTTGGCTTTAAGTTTTTTAGATTTTTATTTATTGCTTCTGACATTTAAAAAAAAATCTTTTTATTCTGTCTTTCCTATCAAACATATAGGACATAGAGTATGCAGGTCTCATCTTTGTCAATGGAAGTAAGAATAGCAGTTGTTCAGTTTTATGTGGAATCAGTCCTGGTCTCAGAGGGCTGGGTGGTTTACAGCTATCTATCTATCTTTCGTTCGCCTGAAGTATTGTCTATATCTGCAATGTCGTTTCCTGTATAAATTTTACTGTCTTTTGTAATTCTTGCAGTGGCCCATATAGTTTTGTCTGTAGTGTTGTATCTATGGGCCAATGGATTTTCCTCAGTCTACTATATTCAGTGCAGTCTTGAAGTATGTGTTCAGCAGTCTGGGGTGCCTGTCCACATGTACAAGTAGTTGATGTGCCGATCTTGAATTTTGTATACATGTGACTATGGAGTCGATTGTGTCCTGTTCTTAGGCGTATAATGATAACTTGTTCATATCTATTCATATTATGAAAGGCATCCTGATTTGGGGCTTGTGGTCCTCTGATTGATTTGATTATCTGTTTCTTATGATGGTATGTAACTGGTGTATCTAGTTGTGTGCCTGTTGAACCTTCCTTTGCCAACTGATCTGCTTTCTCATTTCCTGGTATTCCACAGTGAGACGGGATCCACTGCAGGGCAACCCTGTGGTGCTTGCAGAGTTCAGTCAATAAGGTCTGCAGATGGGGTAATTTTCTGGATTGTAGTGCCTGGAGTACTGATCTTGCATCTGTCAAAAACACTACAGGCTGTGGGCTAAGATTACTGTTCAGCAGTTTTTCTATTGCCAACTTTATTGCTTGTATTTCTGCATCATAATTGTGACAATATTTCCCTGTTGCTATTTTATCCATATCCCTAGTGTTATTTGGGTACTCTATATATGCACCTGCTCCCCCATTCTTTACTGCATTCTGTGCTGATCCATCTGTGTACACACGAATCCATAGGTCTTGTGGGTATTCTTCATCCAGGAAACTGAGAGCTATTGTTTTTCGCTGTAGACTATTTTGTTCCTCTTTGTCAACTATTCCTTTCACTTCTGTCCGTATTTGAACTGATAATCCTGATTCATCTGTCCAGGGAGTCTGTTCTGGTATGGGCAGAAGGGGTTTAACAACTCTTGGCATGTCTGGTGTTTGTCTACTAATACGCTTGGCTTGGTGGATAAAGCTGCTTCTCTTAAGTCGTCCCAATGCAAGATTTTGGAATCTGTCCTTCATTGGATGTCTCGGCATGCATACACATTTTTCTGCCTGTATCAGCACCTTTGTGTCCCTCCGTTCTCTCAGTGCTGGTATCCTCCACAATTTCTCCATCTCCAATATTGGTGTTGATTTCATTGCTCCTGTGATGACCCTAAGTGCCTGGTTTTGTACTTTATCCAGTTCTTGCAATGTGGTGTTTGATGCTGAGCACCATGCGGATGATCCATATTCTAAATGTGGGCGTATACTCTGTTGGTAAACTTTACTGAGTATTTTCCCACTCGCACCCCATGTGGTTCCACACAACTTTCTTAGAATAGCCAATTTTCTCCTTGCTTTTTGGGTTGCCTTATTTATCTGCTGTTTCCAAGATAGTTTGTTATCAAATGTAACTCCGAGATATGTAGCTTGTATGTCTTCTTTCACAGGCTCATTGTTTATGTAGATGGCTCCTGCTTTTTGTTTTGGGGAGAGTGTGAAAAGTGTAGTACTGCATTTGTCTGTATTGATGCTGATACACCATCTATTTGTCCATGAGGTTTACAGCTAACACAGGATAGCTTTCAGCTCTGCTGCTGTGAGGTTTCTTTGTCTCCCTTCACTAAGTAACTTCTGGATAGAAGAGTCCAGGGTTCAAATCTTACAACAGGAGGTGACAATTTTTCCAAATTGAATCTGTGGTTTCCTTGTGGGTTTACCCTCCCTTGATCTTTGGGTTGTCATATACCATGTCTAGCCCTCTCAGAAAATGACCAAAAATGAGGAGGTCCTGTGTGGTTTCTTTGTGGGTTTACCCTCCCTTGATCTTTGGGTTGTCATATACCATGTCTAGCCCTCTCAGAAAATGACCAAAAATGAGGAGGTCCTGTGTGGTTTCTTTGTGGGTTTATCCTCCCCTGATCTATGGGTTGTCATATACCATGTCTAGCCCTCTCAGAAAATGACCAAAAATGAGGAGGTCCTGTGTGGTTTCTTTGTGGGTTTATCCTCCCCTGATCTATGGGTTGTCATATACCATGTCTAGCCCTCTCAGAAAATGACAAAAAATGAGGAGGTCCTGTGTGCACTCACATATGTTCAAAGAACCCATGACAGTTACAACAAAAAATGAGTAGCCAACAATTGTTCAGCAAATCTTCCCATGCTGAAGATGGATCTGTGGGCCAAAAGCCCAAAATATCGTGGCCTTGCCATAAATTAGGGACACAAAGCATCCATGCCCACTTAACCAGTGAATGCTAGCAACAAAAAGAAAAGTCCTCATCTATGGAATAGTAGATATAAAAAAACTTTGGGTACCACAGAAAGGTGGTTTTACTAAAGAAATGTTGAGAATACCATGGAAAACTACCTACAACACATTATAGTTAGAATGTTGTAAAAGAAGTCAAAACAAAAATAAAATTTTCAACAGCCATCAATTGAAAACAGTCATGATTTCTTGTAGTATGTTTCAACAATTGCAAAAACCTACAGAAAAAGAGATAATTGAGGAAAAGATATGAGACAACATAAGAGAATGGTATGACAGGAAAATAACAACAGAATTGATAAACAACTGTAGAGACGAAAGGTTGGGAGAGACATGCTCAACTACAAGCAGGGTTGGTACTTATTCATCATCATCTTGTGTGGCTAAAACTCTGAAAATATGAAGAGAAGAAGAAATAATTGTAATCGTCTTATTGTGTTAGAATAAGTCGTTTACATTTTCTGTTTCTTTGTGGTTTATGTTTATGTCAAGCTTTCAGTGTTAACAAACATGCTATTTACCTTCAGTAATGTTGTCACTCAGCCATTGTTGGTATGCATTAGGTAAAGCACGAGTCTCTAAATGTTTGTTAGAATTAGCCCTGGAGTGTTTCGTTGATGTAAATGGTAACAATTAAGTAATGTTCACTTCATTCTTTTACTTTGTTGATGTAAATTGGTAAATGGTAACAAGAAAGTAATGTTCACTTCATTCTTTTACTTTGTTGATGTAAATTGGTAAATGGTAACAAGAAAGTAATGTTCACTTCATTCTTTTACTTTGTTGATGTAAATTGGTAAATGGTAACAAGAAAGTAATGTTCACTTCATTCTTTTACTTTGTTGATGACATGATCATATGACGCATCTATGGACATTTAGAAATCATAATGATCTTTTCCCCATATGACGCATCTATGGACATTTAGAAATCATAATGATCTTTTCCCCATATGACGCATCTATGGACATTTAGAAATCATAATGATCTTTTCCCCATATGACGCATCTATGGACATTTAGAAATCATAATGATCTTTTCCCCATATGACGCATCTATGGACATTTAGAAATCATAATGATCTTTTCCTCATATGACGCATCTATGGACATTTAGAAATCATAATGATCTTTTCCCCATGTGATGCATCTATGGACATTTAGAAATCATAATGATCTTTTCCCCATATGACGCATCTATGGACATTTAGAAATCATAATGATATTTTCCCCATGTGATGCATCTATGGACATTTAGAAATCATAATGATCTTTTCCCCATGTGATGCATCTATGGACATTTAGAAATCATAATGATCTTTTCCCCATATGACGCATCTATGGACATTTAGAAATCATAATGATCTTTTCCCCATATGACGCATCTATGGACATTTAGAAATCATAATGATCTTTTCCCCATGTAATGCATCTATGGACATTTAGAAATCATAATGATCTTTTCCCCATGTAATGCATCTATGGACATTTAGAAATCATAATGATCTTTTCCCCATATGACGCATCTATGGACATTTAGAAATCATAATGATCTTTTCCCCATGTGATGCATCTATGGACATTTAGAAATCATAATGATCTTTTCCCCATATGACGCATCTATGGACATTTAGAAATCATAATGATCTTTTCCCCATGTGACGCATCTATGGACATTTAGAAATCATAATGATCTTTTCCCCATGTGATGCATCTATGGACATTTAGAAATCATAATGATCTTTTCCCCATGTGACACATCTATGGACATTTAGAAATCATAATGATCTTTTCCCCATATGACGCATCTATGGACATTTAGAAATCATAATGATCTTTTCCCGATGTGAGAGAACATAAACTGTTACAGTGCTGTCCCTTTCTTTAGTGAGTGCTAGAATGATTTTGAAAGGGATACTATGAGAGGAGGAAGAAGAAAAGGCAGACAAACAAAGAGATGAGAAGACAATGTCAACAAGTTGATAGGTCATGGTTTCATTGACTCCCAGGCAGCTGTAAAATACTGAGAGAAATGGAGAGCTCTGGTTGCAGACACTCATACCCTGTTGCCACCAAAAGTTAAGAAACAGATGAACAAACAAGCAATAGTGATAACAAAATAAACAGATGAACAAACAAGCAATAGTGATAACAAAATAAACAGATGAACAAACAAGCAATAGTGATTACATATTGCAAGCATTAAATTTGTTCTACAGATCCACAACTGCCTGCTCCTGTGAAAACTAAAAGGGCCAGAAAGAAAAATGTATGAGGAAACCTTTCAATGTTATTTTATTTGTGAAATATAAAGGATCTTCACCCACAGTATAGTTTTGTGTGATTGTTGTTAACCCCTCTTCCCACAGTACAGTTTTGTGTGATTATTGTTAACCCCTCTTCCCACAGTACAGTTTTGTGTGATTGTTGTTAACCCTTCTAGGCCAGTACAGTTTTGTGTGATTGTTGTTAACCCTTCCACCCCAGTACAGTTTTGTATGATTGTTGTTAACCCCTCTTCCCACAGTACAGTTTTGTGTGATTTTTGTTAACCCCTCTTCCCACAGTACAGTTTTGTGTGATTGTTGTTAACCCTTCTAGGTCAGCACAGTTTTGTGTGATTGTTGTTAACCCTTCCACCCCAGTACAGTTTTGTATGATTGTTGTTAACCCTCTACCCACAGTACAGTTTTGTGTGATTGTTGTTAACCCCTCTACCCACAGCACAGTTTTGTGTGATTGTTGTTAACCCCTCTACCCACAGCACAGTTTTGTGTGATTGTTGTTAACCCCTCTACCCACAGCACAGTTTTGTATGATTGTTGTTAACCCTTCCACCCCAGTACAGTTTTGTGTGATTGTTGTTAACCCTTCCACCTCAGTACAGTTTTGTGTGATTGTTGTTAACCCCTCTACCCACAGCACAGTTTTGTGTGATTGTTGTTAACCCCTCTACCCACAGCACAGTTTTGTGTGATTGTTGTTAACCCCTCTACCCACAGCACAGTTTTGTGTGATTGTTGTTAACCCTTCTACCTCAGTACAGTTTTGTGTGATTGTTGTTAACGCTTTTACCAACAGTCCAGTTTTGTGTGATTGTTGTTAACCCCTCTACACACAGTACAATTTTGTGTGATTGTTGTTAACCCCTCTACCAACAGTCCAGTTTTGCGTGATTGTTATTAACCCTTCCTTCCCAGTACAGTTTTGTGTGATTGTTGTTAACCCCTCTACACACAGTCCAGCTTTGTGTGATTGTTGTTAACCCTTCCATCCCAGTACAGTTTTGTGTGATTGTTGTTTACCCTTCCAACCCAGTACAGTTTTGTGTGATTGTTGTTAACCCTTCCATCCCAGTACAATTTTGTGTGATTGTTGTTAACCCTTCCTTCCCAGTACAGTTTTGTGTGATTGTTGTTAACCCCTCTACACACAGTACAATTTTGTGTGATTGTTGTTAACCCCTCTACCAACAGTCCAGTTTTGTGTGATTGTTGTTAACCCTTCCATCGCAGTACAGTTTTGTGTGATTGTTGTTAACCCTTCCACATGAGTACAGTTTTATGTGATTGTTGTTAACCCCTCTACCCACAGTACAGTTTTGTGTGATTGTTGTTAACCCCTCTACCTACAGTACAGTTTTGTGTGATTGTTGTTAACCCCTCTACCTACAGTACAGTTTTGTGTGATTGTTGTTAACCCCTCTACCTACAGTACAGTTTTGTGTGATTGTTGTTAACCCTTCCACCTCAGTACAGTTTTGTGTGATTGTTGTTAACCCTTCCACCCCAGTACAGTTTTGTGTGATTGTTGTTAACCCTTCCATCCCAGTACAGTTTTGTGTGATTGTTGTTAACCCTTCCATCCCTGTGCAGTTTTGTGTGATTGTTGTTAACCCCTACAGCCACTATTCTTCTGTGATATTTTTTATGATGTTTAATTTTTCATCCAGTATATTTTTATAATTTCAAGTATTTATGCAGAACTTCCGGTGTGTGACTGTGCTGGCAACACGATGCCATTTTCGATGGGAGTCAAATTTAAGTTATAAGTGAATTTCAATGCCCGCAGTAAAAGAAATTCAAGCGTTCTTGTGTTATTTCTAACGGATTTATTTGTGATTTATTCTTACAGTTTGTTTTAATTACCATCCATTGTGCTATTGTGATCATGAATGAAAATGCAAAATGAAAGTGGGAAAACTACAACAACACAAAGAAAACAATCAGAGCGTTTAATAGGCACTTGGAACAGCTGTGGTTTAGGTGATAAAACTACTATTCGCAGATGACCAATGCCTAATATATGAGGATGAAAACCTGCTACAACAACATTTAACATCTCTATATAAAAGCTGCACAAACTACAGTATGAAAATTAACACAGCAAAAACAGAGGCTATAAGAATAAGCAAATTAAGACATCCATTAAACATCAAGATCAAAGATAAAGAAATAAAACAAGTAGAGGAATTCAAGTATTTAGGCACAATGTTCACAGAAGATGGAAAACTAGACAGAGAAATTGACATGAGAATACAAAAAGCAAATGCTGTCACATACCAGCTTTCACCATTGCTACGACATCCAAATATTTCTATGCCAGCTAAACAACAAATGATAAATAGCATTTTCATACCAACTTTGTGCTATGAAAGTCAAACATGGACCCTTTCTAAATCCCATTTAAGAAAGATCAAGACATGTGAGATGCGATGCTTGAGAAAAGTAACAAACAACACAAGAAGAGATAGAATACCAAATTAAACCATAAGAAAAATAGTAGGAACAAAACCCTGCCAAGAATATATAGAACAACAACAACTTAAATGGTTCGGCCACCTGGTCAGAATGAATCCTTACCAATCACCATCAAGGGCGTTCTTCTCGAGAATGCATGAAAAAAGACCAAGAGGAAGACCCAGAAGAAGATGGATAGATGCAGTGACAGAGACATGTAGCAACAAAGGAAAATCACTAATTCAGGCAATTCGAGCAGCTCAAGAACGACAAATGATATAAATCACGACACCTTTTAGGTATTAGTGAAAAGAGAAAAGAAGAAGAAGATGCAGTATTTACTATATACATTTCTTAGTCCGTCCAAACACAGAGATCATTGTCACATTTATAGTATATTCCAATTTTATAACAAATTGTCAAATGTACAACATGCTTATAATTTAGGACTAGCTTTGAAATATTTTATAGTCAGTTAATAAACATATTTTAAAATAAATGTAAGTATGTCTCTGTATTTATATATATATTTACAGCATAAGTTAGCAATTAAAACAAGATAAATGCGATTTGTGGGCCATGTTAAAAGACACAACAGCCTACTAAAAGTAATCCTGGAGGGGAAAATACAAGGTAAAAGAGGCAGACCAAGACTAACATGGACGAGTAACATCAAAAGATGGACAAATCAGTCTATGACAACCTGCACCATCAAAGCAAGAGACAGAGCAGAATTGCGCTCCATGGTAGCCAACATTTCGTTGCGGAGACGGCACTCGATGATGATGATGATGATGATGATGTTAGCAAATTTATAACTCATAGAGAAATTGTGACGTTTTTTATTTTGGTTGTGTTTTTGAACCATCCATACTTTTACAGCATACGATACAAGAGGAACAATGTGGATTTGTGGAAGGAAAGGGCACCAATAATGCTATATACATCTTAAGGACATTGATAGAAAGATCTATAGAGGTAAAGAAAGATCTAATATGTGCTTTATAGACTACACAAAAGCATTTGACAAAGTAAAGCATGTGGAAATAATAAATATGGAGAAAATTAAATATTGATGGCAAGGATCTGCGAATCATAAAAAACATGAACTGGCAACAAACAGCAGCTATACGAATTAGCAACCAAACAGGACAATACCAATATATAAAACAAGGAGTCAGACAAGGATGTGTTCTGTGACCGGATTTGTTTTCACTTTACAGCGAAAATATTATGAGATCAATAGTAGAAAAAAAGGAATTGAAGTCAACGGTCACAACATAAATAATTTGCGATATGCGGACGACACAGTCTTAATAGCAGAGACAGAGAATGAACTACAACTAATGGTAGACAGAATAGTAAAGGAAAGCAACAAGAAAGGTCTCAGTCTGAATAGTAAGAAAACAGAAGTAATGGTTATATCGAAGAAACAATCATTGGTCATATCAAAGAAACAATCATTGGTCATATCAAAAGAAACAATCATTGGTCATATCAAAGAAACAATCATGCAGCATAAAAATAAACAAGACAAATCTGAAACAAGTGCAACGCGTCAAATACTTGGGCATAATAATAACATCAGAGGAAAGATGCACCACAGAAATAAAAAGCAGAATAGCTCAGGCCAAAAAAGCATTTCAGAAAATGAAAAATATCTTATGCAACAAGTCTATGTCAATAGAAGTGAGAAAGAGAGTTCATCGGTGCTATATAGAACCAATTCTGACCTATGGAAACAAATCATGGACAGTAAACAAACAAATGAAAAGACGATTAGAGGCCACAGAGATGGGATTTCTCAGAAGAATGTTGAAAGTTCCCTGAACAGCTAAAAAGACCAATGAAGAAATTCTCAAAGAGACCAAAACAAAAAGGGAACTCCTAAAAAAACATCTGAAAGAAACGATCAACATTTTTTCGGGCACATCATGAGAAGAGGAAAGTTGGAATACTTGGTTACAACTGGCAAAATAAAAGGAAAGAGAAATCGCGGACGACTAAGAGATAAAATACTGGATAGCTTGGTATCATGGCATGGAAAACAGTCAACAACAGAACTGATACAATGCACTGTAGATAGAAGATTGTGGAAGGACATGATCACCAACGCCAACCAGTATGGCACATGATGATGATGATATTTTAGTCATGTTATTATATTTATAGTATGTCTATACTAATGTTGCCCTATTGAAAGAACTTTTATTTGCTGACGATGTAGCCCTAGTCGTTCTTAGTGAAGCCACCCTACAATCGCTGATCAGCAACCTGGACAAAGCATGCGACCTTTTTCACTGTCAATTAGTGTTCAGAAAACAGTAATACTAAGTCAAGGCGACATCAAACCTTTATTATCACTTTAAAAGATTGTCCACTAGATAGTTCACATTTCTTGGATCCACAATTACGCAAACCACTTCTCTTGATGATGAAATAAACAGCCGAATTGGTAAGGCAGCTACGACTTTCGGCAAACTCACAGAAAGGGCCTGAAACAACACGAAACTAACGCTAAAGACCAAACTCTTAATATATCAAACTTGTGTGCTTAGCACTCTATTATTATATGAATCTGAAACCTGGACAACATACACAAATCACGAAAAAAGACTAAATGTCTTCCACATGCGATGTCTCCGCAGAATAATGCACATCAAATGGCAGGACAAAATAACCAACTTAACTATCCTGCAACGTGCTAAGACACCAACAATCATGTCGATGCTCAGATGTCGAAGACTAAGATGGCTGGGGCACGTCCAGCGAATGGAAGAAAAACGCATCCCCAAGCAAATACTAAATGGTGAACTAACACACGGAAAAAGGCAAATCGGTAGACCTAAACTACGATATAGAGATATATGTAAATCATCTCTGAATGACTTCTCCATCTGTGAAAGTGACTGGGAACATCTGGCAAGTGATCGCACATCATGGAGAGCATGTATAAGGAACGGTATAACATCATTTGAGACTGTGCTAAAACAAAACTTAGAAGAAAAAAAAAAAGGAAAAGGGATGGAAAACCCTGTGGATCCGTGGGCCTGACTTGTTCATTCTGTGGCCGTGTGTGTTTGTCAAACATTGGTAGAATTAGCCACGAGAGAAGCTGTTCGACAAAAACAAAACCTAAAAAAAAAAATACACAATAGCCTCCAACTAGACCGTCTGACAAGACGAAAATGGCCATATATTATGTCTGTACTATATCAGACCTGCGTGTTCAGCACACTATTATATGGATCTGAGACCTTGACACAATTTCAAATCATGAAAAAAGACTAAATATCTTCCACATGCAATGTCTTCACAGAATATTGCACGTCATATGGCAGGACAAAGTAACCAACTCACCAGTCCTGCAATGTGCTAAGATCCTAACAATCATGTCAATAATTAGAAGCTGAAGGTTAAGATGGGGCACGTTCAGCGAATGTAAGAAAACCGCGTTCCTTTGCAAATACTATATGGTGAACTAATACATGGAAAAGGACAAATGGGCAGACCCACACTACTATCTAGAGAAGTTTGTAAATCATACCTGAATGACTTCTCCATTCGTAAAACTTTGGGAAATTCTGGCAAGAGATGGCATGGCATGGAGAGCCTATATAAATACATTTAAATATATAACTTCTCCGTTATATATATATAATAATCTATATATAATATAAATATAATCTCCGTTCTGTGAGAGACCTGGCCAGAGACATAAATTCTTAGAGGCGGTCTGTGGTGAATGCAACGTTCTGTAAGAGATCTGACTAGAGGCAGAGATTCTTTCAGGTGAGCTGCGGTGAATGCAACGTTCTGTAAGAGATCTGACTAGAGGCAGAGATTCTTTCAGGTGAGCTGCGGTGAATGCAACGTTCTGTAAGAGATCTGACTAGAGGCAGAGATTCTTTCAGGTGAGCTGTGGTGAATGCAACGTCCTGTAAGAGATCTGACTAGAGGCAGAGATTCTTTCAGGTGAGCTGTGGTGAATGCAACGTTCTGTAAGAGATCTGACTAGAGGCAGAGATTCTTTCAGGTGAGCTGTGGTGAATGCAACGTTCTGTAAGAGATCTGACTAGAGGCAGAGATTCTTTCAGGTGAGCTGCGGTGAATGCAACGTTCTGTAAGAGATCTGACTAGAGGCAGAGATTCTTTCAGGTGAGCTGTGGTGAATGCAACGTCCTGTAAGAGATCTGACTAGAGGCAGAGATTCTTTCAGGTGAGCTGTGGTGAATGCAACGTTCTGTAAGAGATCTGACTAGAGGCAGAGATTCTTTCAGGTGAGCTGCGGTGAATGCAACGTTCTGTAAGAGATCTGACTAGAGGCAGAGATTCTTTCAGGTGAGCTGTGGTGAATGCAACGTTCTGTAAGAGATCTGACTAGAGGCAGAGATTCTTTCAGGTGAGCTGCGGTGAATGCAACGTTCTGTAAGAGATCTGACTAGAGGCAGAGATTCTTTCAGGTGAGCTGTGGTGAATGCAACGTTCTGTAAGAGATCTGACTAGAGGCAGAGATTCTTTCAGGTGAGCTGCGGTGAATGCAACGTTCTGTAAGAGATCTGACTAGAGGCAGAGATTCTTTCAGGTGAGCTGTGGTGAATGCAACGTCCTGTAAGAGATCTGACTAGAGGCAGAGATTCTTTCAGGTGAGCTGTGGTGAATGCAACGTTCTGTAAGAGATCTGACTAGAGGCAGAGATTCTTTCAGGTGAGCTGCGGTGAATGCAACGTTCTGTAAGAGATCTGACTAGAGGCAGAGATTCTTTCAGGTGAGCTGCGGTGAATGCAACGTTCTGTAAGAGATCTGACTAGAGGCAGAGATTCTTTCAGGTGAGCTGTGGTGAATGCAACGTCCTGTAAGAGATCTGACTAGAGGCAGAGATTCTTTCAGGTGAGCTGTGGTGAATGCAACGTTCTGTAAGAGATCTGACTAGAGGCAGAGATTCTTTCAGGTGAGCTGCGGTGAATGCAACGTTCTGTAAGAGATCTGACTAGAGGCAGAGATTCTTTCAGGTGAGCTGCGGTGAATGCAACGTTCTGTAAGAGATCTGACTAGAGGCAGAGATTCTTTCAGGTGAGCTGCGGTGAATGCAACGTTCTGTGGGAGAATCAATTCAGAGGAAGAGGTATGTTTACAGTGCTCGAAAAAATTGACAAATAATCAACAACAGAAACAAATATGGACCAAAGCAGGATCGAACCGTACTCAGTGGCAAAGCGCCTTGCCACGAAAAGCCAAACGCTAGGGAACACTGCCACTCAGCTAACTAAAAAATTAGCTTCGTAGGCAATGTCTTTCGCGCAGGTGTTCTCATGACTATAGCATAAGGGTGCTATCACAGCTCGGAAATACATAGTGTATCTTATTTTTTCCTGTTAAGACAAGTATCTCCCGGATAGGGTAGGGCTGAATACTTGCGTTGTAGACAAACATTTAGGGCGAAACAGCACGAATAGTAGTTTCCAGTGGTTTAGACTGGAGACAAATAATAATAAATGAATATTATTATAGAGGGAAATTCCCTCTTATAATAATATTCATTTATTATTATTTGTCTCCGTTCTGTGGGAGATCTGGCTAGAGACAGATTTTTTTTCAGACGGGCTGTGGTGAATGCAACGTTCTGTGGGAGATCTGACAAAAGGCAGAGATTCTTTCGGTCGGGCTTTGGTGAATGCAATGTTCTGCAAAGGCCATGTGACCTGATGATGTATGCATTCTATTGCTAGAGTTATAACTTTAATATTAGTCTCTCAAGCTGGCTCACACCATGCGACTGACCATACATGCATTGTTGTTGTTTCTTTTTTAAAAAAAGCATGATAATGTGCCATACCGTTTGGCGTAGGCAATCACTTTCTGCCCTCAGTGTATCGTGCCAATGCTGTTGTTGATTGTTTTCAGTATAACGACACGGCTTTCTGTCAATCGTTTTCTTTGTCGTCCGCGGGCTCTCTTACCGTAGCATAAAATAATTATATAGAGAGTTAGTCTTCTTCTAAATTCGGTTAACCAGGAGTGTGTTATCATATTTGTCTTTCTTTGTCCTGTCATATGGAGACAAACGAAGAGCTTATTTATTAAGATCTCAATACAGGAGCTCTAGACAATCGTGACCATGTAAATCCCACCTATCCCCTGCCCATCTCTTTCTTCTTAAAAAAGAATATACCAGCTATTTATATTTTCTTATAAGCTTATTAATTAGGCATGCAGCAGAATTAAGCAGGGGGAGGGTGGTTAGGCTAATTCCTGGAGGCGGAAACAATCACGTTGACAGATTTAAGCCAAACTGTAGACAATGAAAATTTATTGGGACATTTAAAAAAGTTGCCCGCCGTTTAATTGATATGGTTGTGCAGTGTCATCTCATGTTTGGTCACCCGTGGAAATTTTACTACGCCTGGGCGACATTATAAAAATATCAAAATTCGTTTTCGTATACGGTTTAAGATGCCACACAATGTGTTGGCAATAAGTGTTTTGCCAGTTTGTTACTCTTCTTCTACTTCTCTTTCCTTCCTCATCTGCCTTTCAGCGTCGAGGGTAGATATAATTTGCGGTCTTTTGCTCTTCTGTTCGCTTCTGCTGCTGTTATGTTTCCTAGTGCTTCTAATATTCCATCGACCCATCTTTTTCGTGGTCGACCCTTGGGTCTGGTGTTCTCACAACGTTTGTTGAAGGCTCGTTGTGTTGTGTTTTGTTCTTTCTGCCTTGTCACGTGGCCAAACCATTTTATCTGGTGTTTCCTTATATATTCTATGTCGGGGGCTACTACTAGCTTTTTTCTCAGTTCTTCATTTCTGATCTTATCTCTCAGACTGTTTCCTGTCATTCGTCTAACACATTTCACCTCTGGAGAGGTTATTTTCTTATTGTTCTTGCATCTAGGGTCGAGGTCTGGCATTGGTAGCACAACGTTTAGATGAAGATTGTATTGTATAGTGCTCGTTTTGCCTCCAGAGTTATTTCCTTGTTGGACAATAGTGGTGATAGCTGTCCGATGATTTGACAAGCTTTGTTGCATCTTGATTCTATCTCTGCTGTTTGAGAATTATCGTTTGTCATTAGACTTCCTAGGTATTTGAATTCCTCTACTACTTTTAGTTGTCTGCCTTCTATAATTATGTTGATGTACTGTTTATTTTTGGCGACATTCATGACTTCTGTTTTGTTGATGTTGATTTTCATGTTGTATTTTGTGCCTGAGATGTTGAGTTTGTTTAAGTGTTCTTGTAGGTCTTCTATTGTTTCATGTATTAGTGCCTGATCGTCTGCAAATAAAAGCTCGTTGATCTCCTCTGTCTCTGATGGGTTGGCTAGCTTGCATATATGGTCCATGTATGTAATAAACAGTAGGGGGGATAGTACGCACCCCTGTCTTACACCTGATCTAACTTCGAAGTAGTCTGTGTAGCCTGCTGCTGTTCTGACCCCGCAGCTGCTGTTGATGTAGATACTTTTAATAAGGTTGGTTAGTTATTGGCTTACTCCGTATGTTGTTAGTATCTCCCACAGTTGTTCTCTGTTTACTCTGTCAAATGCTTTTTCCTGGTCAATGAAGGCTATGTATAAGTTTTGATTGTGTTCTGTCGTTTTTTCTGCAAGCTGTTTTAATGTGAATAGTGCGTCGGTACATCCACTGTTTTTTTCGGAACCCCATTTGAGAATCGCTTAACTGTAGTTCTATTATTGGTCTCAGCCTTTTTTCCAAGATTTTGGCGTATAGCTTTCCTACATGGCTGAGAAGAGATATACCTCTATATTGATTGCAGTCTCTTTTGCTACCTTTCTTTTTCCATATTGGTATGATGATTGCTTATATTATATATATATATATATATATATATATATATATATATATATATATATATATAGTTTGTTACTGGCAGACAAAATGCAGCTGTATTCGCGGTCCCGCATAGAATTTCATATTGTATACCTTTGATATCTAAGAAAAGTCATGAAAACGTTCTGAGAGGCCAAAGCAAAAAGACAGCTAATTTCCAATATTAAGACACCTCTGTTCGATCCCCACGAACGAGAGCCTTTTTCGTCCTTGAAAGATCTGTTGTGGGGTCTTTGTTTCATCTCTCGCTGTTCGTCAGCCGCGGCAAGAGATTTTGCTGTCAGTTATGTTTCTCTCCCTGGTTCTGGAACGCCAGTTACATGTCATTACTTCAGTCCTATATGGGCATTTCTATTTGTCAAAGTTCAAACTCAATGTCCGGGTGATAGTCTCCCTTTGTCAAAATATGTGCCGCCCTTGTTTGTTCATCATAATAGTTGTTTATTCGTTGTTAGGATTGTTCACACTACAACAGCAAAGCGCTGTCTCGTAGGGTACGAGTTCGAGTCCTAATGTTTTTCTTATTGTATGTTATTTGTGGATTTTCTAATGTTCTTAAAATACCTTTGTTCCTGTGTAGTTTATGTTCTACCAAATACAACGGAGCGAAGAATAGCGGAGGCATGCACAACACTTTAGTAATGATCAGAGTACTGTGCGAAAGGTAGCTATGGACCGAGCGGAAATAAGATATTTTGTTATTGCCCCCTGTACAACTCACATAGAAGTGACCTGTGCAAAGACAAACTATGGGCAACCACGAAGACCTCCAGCCAGCTCTTGGCCGTTGCTGGTTCAGTGGTCTAGTTACATCCTACTATAGATTTTCTTAGGCTTACGGGCTGAAAGGGAAATCCTGAAAATCGATCAACAAGCGTTACGTTTTCAAATTTACGAGCAGGGGTTGTTATAGGTAGAGTAAAATCAACCGTCTGGGTCTCCTATTGTTGAACACGACAGGCTAGTATGTGGCTTTTCCGGTTTTATTTTATGCCCACAGGGCTTAGTAAATCTATATTTGGCTGAGGTGGTAGCTGAGACCAATCACTAACGCCACTCCTGGCATCGAAACAAGAAAAAAGACTTCTTAAATGTTATGTAGAGTTAGTCTCAACATATGGATGTGATTCATGGACAATAGGACAACAAACAAGAAAATCACTGGAGTCTGTAGAAATATGGTTTTACAGAAGAATGTTGAGAATACCATGGACAGCTAATAAGAATAATGAAAACGTCCTGAAAGAGGCCAAAGCAAAAAGAGAGCTAATTTCCAATATTAGGAAGAAACAATCATCAATTTGTGGCCATGTAATGAGGAGAGAACAACTGGAATATATTATAACAACTGGGAAAATTGAGGGACGAAGAGATAGAGGAAAGCAAAGAGACAAAATACCAGACAGCTTAAGAGAAGGGCTTGGCAGAAGGTCAACAACAGAAATGATAAATAACTGTCGAGATCGAAAATTGTGGAGAGACATGATCACCTACGCTAGCAGTCCCGGCACTTGATGATGATGACTGCTGGCCTACAAGAGGGAGGGAACTCGAGACGTAATCTGTCAATGTCTGTTCTGTTGGTCCGTGTCCCAGGATAAGACAGAACTAGCTCCGCCTTCTCCATTGTAGCTAATTAAAGCGAATACAGATTTTTTCGACCGTTGGCGCATTAATCAAAACAAAATATGTTTAGCTTTTCGCCGGTAGAAGAATATAGTTTACACTTGTATATAAAAAAAAATTATAGTTTCGAGGAAAAAAAAGTCCAGTGTGTGTTTTAGTGACATCACGTAGTTGATGTCTCAACATTGGGAAAAACCAATTACTCAGGGTCAGGTAGAAAACCGAATATTGTCTGTTTTTGTGGGGGGAAAAAGGAAAATTCCCGTTTCTTGTCATCATCATTGAGTGTCGTCTCCGCATCGAAGGTTGGCTACCATGGAGCGTCATTCCACTCTGTCTCTTGCTTTGATGGTGCAGATTGTCATAGGTTGACTTGTCCATCTTTTGATGTTACTCGACCAATTTAGCTTGGTCTGTCTCTGCCTCTTTTACCTTGTATTTTCCCTTCCAATATTACTTTTATTAGGCTGTTGTGTCTTTTAACATGCCCCAAAAATTTCATTTGTTTTGTTCTAATTGTGTTTAGTAGTTCTCTTTTCATTTTTAGTTGTTTTAAAACTTCATCGTTTGTTTTCTTTTCTTTCCATCCAATTCTACCTATTCTTCTATAAATCCACATTTTAAGGGCTTCAATTTTCTGTTATGTCTTCTTGTCTAATGTCCATATTTCTGCACCATACAGGAATATTGAGATGTAACATTGTGCTATTCTTAGTTGTCTTGTCAAGAGGAAAAAAAAACAGGAAGATTTACCGGTTTTTTTTTTTTTTTGGTCAAGAGAAAGAAAGAAAGATTTTCCCTTTTTAATGTTTTTTTTTTTAATATTTATTTTTGTCTGTAAAAATATGAAAATTTCCCGTTTTTTTTTTTTTTTTTTTTTTTGTCAATAGAAAAAAAATGAATATTTTCACGAGCAGTGAACGTAAACCATTGATAATCATTTCTACGTTAACGATTACAGTTTGTGGTGATTATTTGATACGTCAGTAAACTCTTAGTTGATGCTGTGGATGGTTTTGAACACATGATAGTGGTGTGAGACGAGACAAAAACATGCAAGTCCGGAAACTTTATTAACATGTGGATTTATGTCTCCCGTCATGTCAGAGTTCATGACAAAGAAAGAAGGAAGGTGCTTCACTGCCGTACTATTTCAGCTTTGCTTATTTTTCTGTAGCCAGGATTTCATTTCCGTATTCTGTGTGTCATGTACCTAATGAAAGCTTTTGCCGAAACGTCGTAATTTATCTCGTCTCTATGTAAATTTAGCTGCTTAATATCATTTTATGTATTTTATCATTTTTAAAAATAGTGTATATATTAGTAACATGGTCTAAATATGAAGTGTTGAAGACCTTGCAATAAGATCTCACATTAAGTACCCACATTTTTCCTGGCGGTTCTATCTTTTAGCAAACACAAAGAAACATGAAAATAATAAGGGAACTCATCAATCTGTTTGTTTGTCTTTATTATTTTGTTTAATTCAACATTTTAGCCGTTTCGTTTCAGATTCATTCATGTGGTAAAGGTGATTACAGGACGTATAACGTGATATAAAGAAACAACAGATAAAACAGTTGCAGAGGCGAACAGAAGAGCAAAATAACTCAAATTATATCTCCCCTCGACGCTGAAAGGCAAATGAGGAAGGAAAGAAGAAGAAGAAGAAGATAACGTGCATTCCAAAATAATGCGCATGATTTCATGCTGTATTCTATCGAATCTGTCAATAGCAGTGAGTACGCCTTGACGTGGGAGCCGCGATAGCTCAGTGGTTAGTGAACTGGACTACAAAGGACAAGGGGTAGGGTTCAATCCCAATCGACGGCTTCCGGGTTCACCCAGCCTTAAATGGGTACCGGATTTTTTCTGGGAAAGTAAAGCAGCACGGGCGTAATACTGACCACATTACCCCAAAAATCATGTGCTGAAGGTCTGTAAAATATAGGGTCACTAACACCATATTTCCCTATACGCCACTTGGCGTGACAGGGGTACTTTACTTTTACGCCTTGACGTGCACGGTGAGCTAGAGTACTGGTCCCTGATATAAAACCATCAGTGACCGTTGTTCGATACTGGCAGCTGCCATGACTCTCATCGCTGATATCCTCTGTGAGCTTTTGTCATCTATTGTAATATTGGAATCAGTTTCATTGCATTCAGGACATCCCCATATCAGCTCCACCGCTCGCCCCAGCATTTCTTGATGCGTTTGTAGACAACTTGTTCCTGTTACGTGTTGAATACATCTACTTGCCTCCACTAAACACTCTGGATCCACCAGACTTCTTTTCCACTTTTAGACTCCACGTGCTTCCATCATCTATGGATGACCATGACCTCATTACCTGATCAACCAATGGAAGAGCGTCTACTAAACTTGAGTTAACAGACGTCAGTAACGGTAATGTCTGTCAATCAGTACAAGTCAATAATGGTACAATATGTCTGTCAATCAGTACAAGTCAATAATGGTACAATATGTCTGTCAATCAGTAGAAGTCAATAATGGTACAATATGTCTGTCATTCAGTAGAAGTCAATAATGGTACAATATGTCTGTCAATCAGTAGAAGTCAATAATGGTACAATATGTCAGTCGGTCAGTAGAAGTCAATAATGGTACAATATGTCTGTCATTCAGTAGAAGTCAATAATGGTACAATATGTCTGTCATTCAGTAGAAGTCAATAATGGTACAATATGTCTGTCAATCAGTAGAAGTCAATAATGGTACAATATGTCAGTCGGTCAGTAGAAGTCAATAATGGTACAATATGTCTGTCATTCAGTAGAAGTCAATAATGGTACAATATGTCTGTCGATCAGTAGAAGTCAATAATGGTACAATATGTCTGTCATTCAGTAGAAGTCAATAATGGTACAATATGTCTGTCAATCAGTACAAGTCAATAATGGTACAATATGTCAGTGAATCAGTACAAGTCAATAATAGTACAATATGTCTGTCATTCAGTAGAAGTCAATAATGGTACAATATGTCAGTGAATCAGTACAAGTCAATAACGGTACAATATGTCTGTCATTCAGTAGAAGTCAATAATGGTACAATATGTCAGTGAATCAGTACAAGTCAATAACGGTACAATATGTCTGTCATTCAGTAGAAGTCAATAATGGTACAATATGTCAGTGAATCAGTACAAGTCAATAACGGTACAATATGTCTGTCATTCAGTAGAAGTCAATAATGGTACAATATGTCTGTCATTCAGTAGAAGTCAATAATGGTACTATATGTCTGTCATTCAGTAGAAGTCAATAATGGTACAAAATGTCTGTCAATCAGTAGAAGTCAATAATGGTAAAATATGTCTGTCAATCAGTACAAGTCAATAATGGTACAATATGTCTGTCAATCAGTAGAAGTCAATAATGGTACAATATGTCTGTCAATCAGTACAAGTCAATAATGGTACAATATGTCAGTCGGTCAGTAGAAGTCAATAATGGTACACTATGTCTGTCATTCAGTAGAAGTCAATAATGGTACAATATGTATGTCATTCAGTAGAAGTCAATAATGGTACAATATGTCAGTCGGTCAGTAGAAGTCAATAATGGTACAATATGTCAGTCGGTCAGTAGAAGTCAATAATGGTACAATATGTCAGTCAGTCAGTAGAAGTCAATAATGGTACAAAATGTCTGTCAATCAGTAGAAGTCAATAATGGTACAATATGTCAGTCATTCAGTAGAAGTCAATAATGGTACAATATGTCAATCAGTCAGTAGAAGTCAATTATTTATTTATCATTTCTATTTTATTTTTAATTATTTATTATTTATTTAGATACATATCTGTGTGTGTGTTTATTTGTTCTTGATGAAGGCTTATTGAGCCGAAACGTTGTTCTAATTCGTACCATCCACTTATTACGTCAAGTTTTAACCATACTGTTTTTTCTCTTCTATTTTTGTCTCTATATTTGTTTCCATATCTCCAAATAGTTCGCCCTGGATGGCATCAAATAAAAGTGTGGTATAAACAAGAGGGCATAATCAACGACGTTGTTTTTTGTTGCTGTTCACGGCTGTTTGTTTTCATCTCAAAGTAGCATTTTAGTTCTATTCTTTAAGATTTTACACATTTATGGGTGACGATGTTCTGAGCCTAGTACATTCCCCCACATTCTCTACATTAATATTTTACGGGAGTAGTTTCAAACTGTAACACCGGACACAAAATGCTAAATTGTTAGCTCCAGCAAATATTTATTTCTGTGTGAATGATTTTTAGTAGTTAATGCACGTAAACAAGAGATCAATGAGTGGTACATTCAGAGTTTCGGGGGATGCAATATTTAATTTGTTACTACAAATGTTTTTAAATTTAAAGATACAGCTTCTTGGAATCACATTGAATGTGTAATAGAAACATTGAACGTGTAATAGAAACATTGAATGTGTAATAGAAACATTGAATGTGTAATAGAAACATTGAATGTGTAATAGAAACATTGAATGTGTAATAGAAACATTGAATGTGTAATAGAAGTATGTGTATATTATCTTCATGCAAAGAAACAAATGTACAATCAACTAAAGTATCTATGACAAACAACTGTGCTGCTGCTTGGACCTGTCGTTCGACAAGTTAGGCGACTGTAGTTAGATTCTCTCTGATGTCAAAAGTTTTGTTACATTAAGAGACAAATAAAAACCTGTTTTGCACACCACGGAGCAGCCGCCCTAGTATGCAGTATTGAATCCCTAGACGCAAAGAATGTCCCAGGCTCAGCAGAAATGGGTTAGAAACTGATATACGTTTATTTCTCTTAGAAACCAATATAAGTTTATTTCTCTTAAAAATCTATATAAGCTTACGTTTTCTTATAAACCGACTAAGTTCACATTTTCTTAGAAACGGACATAATTTTATTTTTCTAAGAAACCCAGACTTGCTGTAGTATTGTTCAGCTTCGTGTGTTTTGTTCTCTAATCACTTGATTGATTATAAAGAAAGGACATCGTTGCACTCACAGCAAAGACTAGAGGATTATCAACATTTGTAGTAGGACCAAAGCAGACTGTGCACTCACAGCAAGGACTAGAGGATTATCAACATTTGTAGTAGGACCAAAGCAGACTGTACACTCACAGCAAAGACTAGAGGATTATCAACATTTGTAGTAGGACCAAAGCAGACTGTACACTCACAGCAAAGACTAGAGGATTATCAACATTTGTAGTAGGACCAAAGCAGACTGTGCACTCACAGCAAAGACTAGAGGATTATCAACATTTGTAGTAGGACCAAAGCAGACTGTGCACTCACAGCAAAGACTAGAGGATTATCAACATTTGTAGTAGGACCAAAGCAGACTGTGCACTCACAGCAAAGACTAGAGGATTATCAACATTTGTAGTAGGACCAAAGCAGACTGTGCACTCACAGCATGGACTAGAGGATTATCAACATTTGTAGTAGGACCAAAGCAGACTGTGCACTCACAGCAAAGACTAGAGGATTATCAACATTTGTAGTAGGACCAAAGCAGACTGTGCACTCACAGCAAAGACTAGAGGATTATCAACATTTGTAGTAGGACCAAAGCAGACTGTACACTCACAGCAAAGACTAGAGGATTATCAACATTTGTAGTAGGACCAAAGCAGACTGTGCACTCACAGCAAGGACTAGAGGATTATCAACATTTGTAGTAGGACCAAAGCAGACTGTACTCAAGGCATGCTCGTATATACAAACAGGCAGAACGTGCACACAAAATGATCGACCATTTTAGGAGACTACAGCAAGTGGTGTCTCCATGTAGCTGTTGCCCCTGACAACAGACATCATTCCGACGGTCTGCTCGTTAACTGGGAGGAAAAAGAAAGAAATGAGTTATCTTTGCGTCATTCTCTGATCAAATTATTATTTTTTAAATCAAATGTAATTGTTGTGATATGTCAAGTGAGAAGTCACACAAGTTTTCAACAAGTTTCCTCCAAAAGTAAGACTCGGTCAGTCCCAAAGAGAAAACAATTAAAATTGTCGACTCCAGTGTTAAGTCAGTCTTATTATATGGCTGCGAAATATAGAGAACAAAATTGACAATCATGAAGATACAGACTTTCATTAATGGATGCTTACGCAGAATAAAGGATGGAAATGGCAGAACAAAATCAATAACATAGAATTATGGAAATGTACCAGTCAAATACCAGTGGATAAGGAGATACAGCGAAGATGATGGCGCTGGATATGACACACACTGCGGAAGCCAACTTAGAGTTTTACACAACAGACCGTTTGTTGGAATCCCCAGGGAAAAAGACAAAGAGGAAAACCAAAATATTCTTGGAGAAGACAGATGGAAGCAGAGATGAAGATGATGGGGAAGACATGGAATGATCTTAAAAGAATGGCATAAAACAGAACGGCTTGGAAAGTGTTTGTTGAAGGTCTATGCTCCACATGTAGCTTAAAGTGTTTGTTGAAGACCTATGCTCCACAGGGAGCTGAAAGTGTTTGTTGAAGACCTACGCTCCACATGGTGCTTAAAGTGTTTGTTGAAGACCTATACTCCATAGTGAGCTGAAAGTGTTTGTTGAAGACCTATACTCCACAGAGAGCTGAAAGTGTTTGTTGAAGACCTATGCTCCACAGGGAGCTGAAAGTGTTTGTTTGAAGACCTATACTCCATAGGGAGCTGAAAGGTAGAAGTCCCAAAGAGAAGTTGTCTGACAGAAAAATATGTTAGGGTGACTGTCCTAAAAATCACATTAGTAAAATTATTATTGAAAAAGACAGCACGTTTTATTCATCAAATAAAAGAATATTTGAGCGATGATGAATATGTACTAAAAAGATTCAATTAAAATAATATAATAGTTATAAAGAAATAAGAAGATTTATATAGAAAAAGTTCCACGATTAGAAACACGATCTGAAGAATAAAATAATTGTTCCACTTACCAGGTGTATATATCCTACGTTGTCTTTAAAGTAAATCCTTTCAGAAATCATCATAATGGGGACACACACTATTTGCCTTCACAATTATTACAAACAGAGCTCCAGTAAACTGATATTTGTATACGTGATATGCTGCGAAGTCCTTATACGACATCAAGTTCATCATCATGTACCATGCCTGCTGGCGAAGGCGATCATGTCTCTCCACATTTCAATCTCGACAGTTATTTATCATTTCTGTTGTTGACCTTCTGCCAAGCCGTCTTAAGCTGTCTGATATCTTTTCTCTTTGCTTCCCTCTATCTATTTGTCCCTCAACTTTCCCAGTTGTCACAATATAGTCCAGCTGTTCCCTAGTCATTATATGGCCCAAAAAATGATGATTGTGTCTTCCAAATATTGGAAATTAACTGTCTTTTTGCTTTGACCTCTTTCAGAAAGTTTTCATTACTCTTCTTCGCTGTCCATAGTATTCCCAACTTACTATGCTACAATACTTTACCTTAATCAGATATTATTTTTTTTTAAATAGTGCGTATTGTTATTCGATACAAACATTAGAATCAATTCTACAATTTCTTGAAATAAACAGTTTGATATAAATCATGAAGAGCTTCCTATGATGGCGGATCTAATCCACGTTCTCTCGATCGCTGCAGAAAGTGCATTCGATGTCTGATTAATTTCGATTCTCCATTGCACTCCTATGCGTTAAAGTCAAGATGATGATCTGCTTATGAAATCTGCGCCGATAAAATAACGTCGTACGCAGGCAATATTCTATTTTCGACAAATCAAGTGTTGTGAACTTATACATAGCCTTCATTGACCAGGAAAAACCATTCGACAGAGTAAACAGAGAACAACTGTGGGAGATACTAACAACATACGGAGTAAGCCAACATCTAACCAACCTAATTAAAAGTCTCTACATCAACAGCAGCTGCATGGTCAGAACAGCAGCAGGCTACACAGACCACTTCGAAGTTAGATCAGGTGTAAGACAAGGGTGCGTACTATCCCCCTACTGTTTATTACATACATGGACCATATATGAAAGCTAGCCAACCCATCAGAGACAGAGGAGATCAACGAGCTTTTATTTGCAGACGATCAGGCACTAATACATGAAACAATAGAAGACCTACAAGAACACTTAAACAAATTCAACAGCTCAGGCACAAATGACAACATGAAAATCAACATCAACAAAACAGAAGTCATGAATATCGCCAAAAATAAACAGAACATCAACATAACTATAGAAGGCAGACAACTAAAAGAAGTAGAGGAATTCAAATACCTAGGAAGTCTAATGACAAATGATAATTCTCAAACGGCAGAGATAGAATCAAGATGCAACAAGCTTGTCAAATCATTGGACAGTTATCATCACTATTGTCCAACAAGGAAATAACTCTGGAGGCAAAACGAGCACTATACAATACAATCTTCATCCCAACGTTGTGCTACCAATGCCAGACCTGGACCCTAGATGCAAGAACAATAAGAAAATAACCTCTACAGAGATCAAATGTGTTAGACGAATGACAGGAAACAGTCTGAGAGATAAGATCAGAAATGAAGAACTGAGAAAAAAAGCTAGGAATAGCCCCCACCATAGAATATATGTAAGGGAACAACAGATAAAATGGTTTGGCCACGTGACAAGGCAGAAAGAACAAAACACAACACAACGAGCCTTCAACAAACGTTGTGAGAACACCAGACCCAAGGGTCGACCGCGATAAAGATGGATCGATGGAATATTAGAAGCACTAGGAAACATAACAGCAGCAGAGGCGAACAGCAGAGTAAAAGACCGCAAATTATATCTCCCCTCGACGCTGAAAGGCAGATGAGGAAGGAAAGAAGAAGAATTGTTGTGAATGCGACCTTCCATCGTCTAGGCTTGTTCTGTGCTTTCCGTCACATTGGTACTGTTTATTACTCATTAATGTGAAATGCTTCGTCAGCCGCAGTTTTATCTCTTTAGGGAATTTGCACCGTGTTCTATTCGTCGTGGGCTACATTCACTGGAGTAATCAGGATTCTAAAGGGCGCGTCATTACAGTGCGTCCGACATTATAATGTGTGCTACGTCATCGTAATGGCTCATCGTAAATCCCTAGACCGGCCGTACGCTAATCTTACGGTCTGCTGTTTGATGTGCGACGGGGATAATCTGACGACTAACTGTGTTTTTATATGTTCGAAATTGGAATCAACAACGATGGCCTAACATCATCAAGCGCTATACATTTTTAAAGAAATATGACGATCTTGACGATCTCCTCTTTCGGGAGGACGCGAACTTCCATGGTATATGGTGGATAGGCGGCAGGAACCATTGCAGGCTATGCATGAAAAGTGTTCCTTGTTGCAGTTTCCTCATATTCCAAGTCCATGGGGAACTGGTTGGTCTCGAGGCAAGACGCCGGCCTCGGGACAGAGAGGTTGTGGGTTCAAATCTCAGCTACACCGGTTGAGATTTTTATTTATGATTTCTCTCTGCGACAACCACCCCTGGTCCCAGCAGCGAGGCCCGGCTTTAAACGTCATTTACACATCGACGGAAAAAACATGAGTAACTCCGAAGTCGGAGTTATCTGCCTGTGCGGCGAGGGGCCCCTGTGCACACGGCTGCCAGGGAAAAATGGATTAACACGCAAAATTCAGTTCCTAGTCTCTAGGGACTTCGTCAGAGTTGAAAGCTGGCGAACGCAACAACAACAACATTTAAATCATCTTGTGAAATAATACGAACCTAGAGGGTGTAGCCTCTAAAGCAAATGGAAAATAATATCTACATTTCATGAAAATCATTTATTTTTACCACAAAGTGATCCAATACCGTTGCCTAGCAACACATTATTTAAAATTGAACTTCTTTTGCTAGAGATTGTAACTTGTGGCCATTTTAAAAATGTCTAGATAAACGAGTGCCAAAATAAACAATTAGTGACTGTCAGTCGTACAGTCGATGGAGCTAAGGCCAAGAATGCAAATCCAGCGAGCCAGCTGAACAGTTGTAAGATACATGTTTAACATTCATTTCAAGGTTGACCAATTTTAGAACTGAATTATGAACTGAATTATGAACGTATTTTGTTTTCTTCATTAGAATAACGAATTCTGCACATAAGGTCAAGGACAATCACCTCAGAATGAAAACAAATCGACGACGTTTACACACACACACACATACATGCATACACACACATACATTCACACAAAATGAAATGTTAACTTGAGAGGAATAAAATAAAACGCTATGTCCGACACACTACAGACTTCTACCTTTAACACAGCAACACACAATAGACTCGACCTTTTGGTACTGCAAAACATTATAGATCTCTATCTCTAGAAGTACAACACACTACTGACTTGTAGTGTGTTACAAAACACCACTGACACTTACAAATCACCATTGACACTTACAAAACACAATTGACACTTACAAAACACCACTGACACTTACAAAACACAATTGACACTTACAAATCACCATTGACACTTACAAAACACCACTGACACTTACAAAACACCATTGACACTAACAAAACACAATTGACACTAACAAAACACAATTGACACTTACAAAACACCATTGACACTAACAAAACACAATTGACACTTACAAAAAACAATTGACACTTACAAAACACCATTGACACTAACAAAACACAATTGACACTTACAAAAAACAATTGACACTTACAAAACACCACTGACACTTACAAAACACCATTGACACTAACAAAACACAATTGACACTTACAAAACACCATTGACACTAACAACTCATCATTGACACTTACAAAACACCATTGACACTTACAAAACACAATTGACACTTACAAAACACCATTGACACTAACAAAACACAATTGACACTTACAAAACACCATTGACACTAACAACTCATCATTGACACTTACAAAACACCATTGACACTTACAAATCACCATTGACACTTACAAAACACAATTGACACTTACAAAACACCATTGACACTAACAACTCATCATTGACACTTACAAAACACCACTGACACTTACAAATCACCATTGACACTTACAAAACACAATTGACACTTACAAAACACCACTGACACTTACAAATCACCATTGACACTTACAAAACACCACTGACACTTACAAATCACTATTGACACTTACAAAACACAATTGACACTTACAAAACACCACTGACACTTACAAAACACCATTGACACTAACAAAACACAATTGACACTAACAAAACACAATTGACACTTACAAAACACCATTGACACTAACAAAACACAATTGACACTTACAAAACACCATTGACACTAACAACTCATCATTGACACTTACAAAACACCATTGACACTAACAACGCATCATTGACACTTTATGAAGACCTACCACCAGGAGGACAGCACACACAATAGACGCCGTACTGCTGGGAGTTGACGTACGGGAACGGACATCGGTTGATGCAGTTGATGGGAGCAGTCGCCAACAGGTCCAGTTCTAGCAGCTCAGGAAGGAACCGACAGCCCATTTCTCTAGAAGCTCTGGTCTTGAAGACGTTCTGCACGTGGTTGGACAGAAGTGCTAGGGATTTGGGGAAAGCAAGAATGCTTTGAGGATTGGAATTTTTTGATAAACAAATGAGCTACTGATCAAATGATTAATGCATTTGATCATACAGGTAATAATCAGAGGTTTTTATTGAAATAAAATATTACTGTAACTCTATTATTTCATTCTATAAAGCGTATATTCATAAATATCAAACCTCGTACGTTCTGATGTAGTTACATTTTGAATATCATTGTCAACAACCGTAACATAAGAATATCATTGTCAACAACTGTAACATAAGAATATCATTGTCTACAACTGTAACATAAGAATATCATTGTCAACAACTGTAACATAAGAATATCATTGTCAACAACTGTAACATAAGAATATCATTGTCTACAACCGTAACATAAGAATATCATTGTCTACAACTGTAACATAAGAATATCATTGTCAACAACTGTAACATAAGAATATCATTGTCAACAACTGTAACATAAGAATATCATTGTCAACAACTGTAACATAAGAATATCATTGTCAACAACCATAACATAAGAATATCATTGTCAACAACCATAACATAAGAATATCATTGTCAACAACCGTAACATAAGAATATCATTGTCAACAACCATAACATAAGAATATCATTGTCAACAACTGTAACATAAGATATCATTGTCAACAACCATAACATAAGAATATCATTGTCAACAACCGTAACATAAGAATATCATTGTCAACAACCATAACATAAGAATATCATTGTCAACAACCGTAACATAAGAATATCATTGTCTACAACTGTAACATAAGAATATCATTGTCTACAACCGTAACATAAGAATATCATTGTCAACAACCGTAACATAAGAATATCAACTTGCAACAATTCTAGTTTTCAATAACTTGTATCATTTATCATTTCTATGATAGAAGTCATCATTCATTTTCCTCTCAGGCCGAAGACGGCACATTAAGCGGAAGTCGTAGTTGTCCATGATTGACGACCTGATGCTAGTTCTTGTAGTTATTGGTTGTTTCTTAGTCCAATGACTGAGACTTCCCTAGTAACTGTTCTCTGCGTAGCGATTCTCTTGGTCTGCCTTGTTTTATTTTACCAGGTAGTTTACACATGAATACCTGACGAGGAAGTATTTCTTCATTCATTCTTAGCACATGACCGATGTATTTCCAACACCGTTTTCTTATAAAGCTCGACATGTATTCTTATTTTGATTCGTCTCTTATCTGTTCATTCGAAATGCATTCTTATTTTGATTCGTCTCTTATCTGTTCATTTGAAATCTATTCTTTCCAGCTTTTATTTGAGACCCTACCAAGACGTTTGTTTTTAAAGACATTTAATTTCCTATCTAAAGTTTTGGTGGATTTCCAACTTTCATATCCATATTTTAGCACTGGTATCACATACATATGTTAGCACTGGTATCACATACATATGTTAGCACTGGTAAAACATACATATGTTAGCACTGGTAAAACATACATATGTTAGCACTGGTATCACATACATATGTTAGCACTGGTATCACATACATATGTTAGCACTGGTAAAACATACGTATGTTAGCACTGGTAAAACATACATATGTTAGCACTGGTAAAACATACATATGTTATCACTGGTATCACATACATATGTTAGCACTGGTATCACATGCAAATGTTAGCACTGGTATCACATATATATGTTAGCACTGGTATCACATACATATGTTAGCACTGGTATCACAACCATATGTTAGCACTGGTATCACATCCGTATGTTAGCACTGGTATCACATCCATATATTAGCACTGGTATCACATCCATATGTTAGCACTGGTATCACATCCTTATGTTAGCACTGGTATCACATCCTTATGTTAGCACTGGTATCACATCCTTATGTTAGCACTGGTATCACATCCATATGTTAGCACTGGTATCACATCCATATGTTAGCACATGATGGGAGTGCTGAGGTTTTAAAAGATTACAGGAGCGCGTTCCAGCTCGTTCCAGATGAGAAAAGTTGTGGTAACAATTCTATATAACCGGAAACTGTTCTCCACTCCTACCGCAGACACTGTCTGTCAATTTTCTGTGGCATACTTTGCGAGTCAGTCACCAAGACTGCGTGATCCACGTTCTGTGTAACCATCCATTGCTGTCGTCGTCGTTGCTGCTTCTATCTCCATTCTCATGCTGGACACCCTCATGTTGCAATAGTCAGATTCCATAGCCACTACATTGCCATGTTGGTATGCCCACAAAACCTCAATCGCTGCGGTGTCCGCGGGATACAGAACCGTCTGTATAGATGATCAAATTCTGAGTTTAGGACACTTTGCCGATGGATTCCCTTATTACGTCTTCGTTAGCTCTGTAAGCTCCAGTTGCGACACTCACAGCTGAGCTGGATGATTACTTTGGCTAGCCTCTTTCTTCTGCTGTTACTTCTACCCAATCCTTGCCAGCCTTAATGTCGTTCAGATCACATATCTCCTAATGGACAATTGCCCATCGACTTTGTAGAAATCCTTTGTCCGAAGCACATACATTCGACGGCAGCTAAGTCCGAATACAAGGCAAGATTTGTTTATTTTTCATCGTTAAAATAGGCCAGGAACTGAGCAGATCTGTGCCGCGCTCGGCATGTAAACTAGGTACCGCACTGAACGGAGAGGTGTATCTCTAGTGCACCCAGGCACTGTTCAAAAGTCCGCATCATAAACCCTATCTAACCTTGCGATCTGCGTTGAGAAGTAAGTGAGTAGATGATTGATTCGTGCTACCTAGTAATGTCATTCCTATTTTCATCAAGGAGACAGGACAGCACATGTCTCCGATCAAAAGACGCGAACGCTGAAGAAAAAAGAGGAGGAGGAAAAGTAGAAGAAAAGAAAGGGAAAAAATTCGGAAAAGTTAGCGCCAGGATAAAACGTTTATTTTCAGGACTAGATCTTTCAACTCTGTCAGTGTCTGGTACCCGGCTAGTGGTCTGTCTGTCAGTGTCTGGTACCCGGCTAGTGGTCTGTCTGTCAGTGTCTGGTACCCGGCTAGTGGTCTGTCTATCTATCTATCTATCTATCTATCTATCTATCTATCTATCTATCTATCTATCTATCTATCTATCTATCTATCTATCTATCTATCTATCTATCTATCTATCTATCTATCTATCTATCTATCTATCTATCTATCTATCTATCTATCTATCTATCTATCTATCTGTCTCTCTGTCTGTCTGTCTGTCTGTCTGTCTGTCTCTCTGTCTGTCTGTCTGTCTCTCTGTCTGTCTGTCTGTCTATCTATCTCTATCTATCTATCTATCTATCTCTATCTATCTATCTATCTATCTATCTATCTATCTATCTATCTATCTATCTATCTATCTATCTATCTATCTATCTATCTATCTATCTATCTATCTATCTATCTATCTATCTATCTATCTATCTATCTATCTATCTATCTATCTATCTATCTATCTATCTATCTATCTATCTATCTATCTATCTATCTATCTATCTATCTATCTATCTATCTATCTATCTATCTATCTATCTATCTATCTATCTATCTATCTATCTATCTATCTATCTATCTATCTATCTATCTATCTATCTATCTATCTATCTATCTATCTATCTATCTATCTATCTATCTATCTATCTATCTATCTATCTATCTATCTATCTATCTATCTATCTATCTATCTATCTATCTATCTATCTATCTATCTATCTATCTATCTATCTATCTATCTATCTATCTATCTATCTATCTATCTATCTATCTATCTATCTATCTATCTATTTCTGTCTGTCTGTCTGTCTGTCTGTCTCTCTGTCTGTCTGTCTGTCTGTCTGTCTCTCTGTCTGTCTATCTATCTATCTCTCGACCTTTCGAGCCTTTGCCGGCCGATAGGGCGTACACCAAGATATTCCTTCTCTTATCTAAATTTGTATTCTAGCAGTTTTCAATTCCTTTAAAGATATTTTATCTCGCCATTTGTCTCTGTTCTGTGCAAGCAGCTCTATCTCAATGAGGGAGCCGATTCCTACTGCTCATCAGTGTTCTTCTCAGTGTCTCTCTGGGTCTTCCTCTTTTCCTCTTACCTGTTGTTTCCCACATGAGGGCTTGCTTTAATATTCGGTTATTATCTCTTCTCATCACATGTCCAACATATGACCATCGTCTTTTCTTTATTACTGAAGATATTAGTGGTTGATTGGCGATTTCTCTAATTTCCTCGTTTGTTTTGAATTCGTTCCACGCTGTACGAAGTATCTCATGGAAAACATAAAATACCAGAACTTAAGGAAAATATAACAGGAATCATGAAAAAAAGGCACTCAATCAGACACAGAAAGAAAACACATAGCAGAAAAACAGATATACGATACCTACCCACAGGACTCTTGGTTCCACATATACATAGATGGCTCTGCTACAAATGCCACCAGAAATGGAGGGGGAGGTGTGTTCTTGACGCTGAATAATCAGGACGAGATCACCAAGTCAATAGCTACTGGAAAATTCTCAAACAACTTTAAAGCAGAAACTGAGGCCATCAGAGATGCAGCAACACTGGCTACTCAACACAAAAATAACATGCACAATAAATTGATGATTCTGACTGATCACTGTCAGTATTATCAGCTCTAAAAAGCCCCAAGAACAATGAACTAGATGATTTGAGAACAACCCTGGACCAACTACGCATTAACTTCCAGAGAGTAGTCATTCAGTGGATACCGTCACACTGTAATATACACGGGAACGAACGCGCAGACAAATTAGCTAAAGAGTGAGGGAGATTACCACAAGAGAACCATTCGCTCAGTTATGATGAAGCCAAATCCATCCTCAAAGGTCAGTTCCATGAAAAATGGAAACGAGAACACCCAAAGCATAACGAGAGTGAAGGATACCACCAACTATCAAGGAGGGATCAAGTCATCATACTTCGCCTACGCACTGGCCACAATAGAATGAGAAATCACATGTTCACCAAATTCAAAATAGGTACAACCAGCCTTTGCCACTGTACACTGGACAATATGGCTACAAAACATGTTCTACAGGATTGCCCCCAGTACACAGACCTGAGAAGAGCAATGTGGTCCATACCCACCTCCCTGGAAGAAAAACTATATGGGGCAATCGATTCACTTAAACAGACTTCATGAGAGAGTCCAGATTCCTACTCTGATTGAGTCTTGATCGCAGAGAGAGAGAGAGAGAGAGAGAGAGAGAGAGAGAGAGAGAGAGAGATACCAAGTATTTTCCTTAGACATTTATTTTCGAATGCGTTCAACTTTGTTTCTGTCTCTTGTTGTTTTCCAGCTTTCACACGCACACGCAAGGGTTGATAGTACATTTGATTTGAATGGTCTAAGTTTTGTGTTTGTGCTGATGAGTTTTAATTTCCACAACTTTTCAAGGCTACTGAAAGACATTGCTGCTTTAGCTATTCTGATTCTAATTTCTTTGCTTGTATCCCCTTCTCGATCAATGTGACTTCCAAGACAGATAAAGTTATTGATCTCTTCCACTGGTTTGTTTTCCATGTAGTGACCATCAGCACTCCAAATTCTTACTAGAATATGATGGAAGAATTCAGCTTTAAAAAATAAATTAGCCCAAAATTCGACATACAACTGTTCTATTCGATCTTGTACTGCCAGCGTTTTTAACGTGGGAACTATGAGTCATTCTTTGACGGAAGCTCGGGCACTCAATCAATCCTGGAACCATGGGTCGCTAGAAAAATACAAATCGCGATTGATATGTTGGATTCGAATTGCAATTTCTTGAACATGGAGAGCGCACACGATACTCACTACATGACGTGTTTCCTCTTTCCCTACCCGTAGCTTCGTGGGAACGGGTACTTCCAAAACTAGTCAAAGAAAATAGATCAGGTTTTTTCAAACAATTTTCGGCTCGCGAACATCTTTGGTAGCAGCTAAACAACCTGCGATTCCACTAAATTAAAGATAACTAACTGCTGATAGTTCAAAAACTCGCAACACTACCTCAGTAGCTAAGTAATTCGTGACTCCACTTCAGCTGCCAAATATCTCGTGACTCCATTTCAGCTACGAAATATCTCGTGACTCCACTTCAGCAGTCAAATATCTCGTGACTCCATTTCAGCTACCAAATATCTCGTGACTCCATTTCAGCTACCAAATATCTTGTGACTCCATTTCAGCAGCCAAATATCTCGTGACTCTAATTCATCGTACACTGATATTCTACTCTACTGTCAAGTAATTACAATTCTGTGACATCTAAACCCCCGTAGAAAACCCATGGCGACACACTGACGTGTTACTGTTGTTATTTTTTGTCTTGGGAATCTTCAAACTAAACGATACCTAAGTTTTGCCAACATGAAAGTCTTTGGCATATCTTCAAACTAAGCTATACTCGAGTGTTGCCTACATGAAAGTCTCTGACATATCTTTACACTAAGCTATACTCGAGTGTTGCCTACATGAAAGTCTCTGGCATATCTTTAAACTAAGCTTGAGTGTTGCCAACATGAAAGTCTCTGACTTATTTCTCTACCAATTGTGTTGTTAGTGTGAGTTACCTTACCTTCGGCTCCAGCTCTGGATGTCATCAAGTTCTGGACAACGCCGGCGGGGGAACTTTCGGTTACTACCACTGGAGGTTTTTGGGTGGACGTCTCTGTGACTGTCTTGGAAGATGCTCCTCCAGTCGCTGTTTGAGGTGGCGCAAAAAGAATCGCATCAAAAATCATCTGAGCGGTGTTGCCAGACCCAGACGATGTGGCTCTAGCTGATGGTGATGTGGCATTTCCGGCGGAAGATTGTGGGAAAAAGCTTTTGAATTGTGGGAAGAAGGTAGATAACTGCTTTTCAAAAGTTTCTTGTGTAGAGGGTGGAGAAGGAGTCGTTGATGCGTTTGAGTTTGTGTTCGGAGTTTTCCCGCCCATCATCTGGGCATACATTTGCATGAGTTGATCGTTAGATGTTCCCGTGGCAGATCCTTGCTTCGACAGCGACATGTATTGTTCTACTAAAGACGACGTCGCAGACGGCGCACTTCCAGCGTTACCAGTCGTGGCTGGTGTTCCTAACGTCTTACCGCCCATGATCTGGTTGTACTGTTGCAAGAGCTGCTCATAGCTGCTGCCGCTGGTCATTGAGCTGGCAGATGGACCAGCACCTCCCTGGTTCATCATGCTGTTGTATTGATCCATAAGCGACTGGTACGATGAGGCAGCATTGGATGATGACTTGGCTGCTGTACCGGAAGTTCCCGACAGCTTGTTCACCAAACTGTCGGAACTAGCTCCTCCTCCACCCCCCGTGGCAGCCAAATACTGCTGGACCAGGGCCTGATAATTTGTCCCCCCTGAAGTAGTGGCCCCTGAAGTAGTGGCCCCTGAAGATGCGGCTAAACGTTCCATCATTGATTGCATTGGATTTGATGAGGAGGAGCCTGAATTTGATGAAAGAGAAACTGAATTTAATTAGTTTTAACTTTAATTTGATGAGTAATGTACTGGATTTGATGAGTTTGAACAAAATTTGATGAGGAATATACTGAATTGGATGAGTTTTAACAATAATTTGATGAGGATTATACTGAATTTGATTTTTGTAAAACTTTGTTTTTATTTGTTTGTGTTCGCCAGTTTTACATCTCCACCGAAGTCCCGAGGGACTGATTTTTGCGTGAATATCACTTTTTCCTATTTTTTTTCTTCAAATTAGCAGTGGTGTGCCCAGGTGTCCCCCACCACAGAGGCAGATATTCTCCGACTTCAGAGACACTCACATTTTTCATCGTCAAAAGTTTTAAATTTTTTGAGTTGATTTTTTTTCTATAAATGTTGCCCGGACAGCCACCCTTTTTTTACCTACTCTTTTCGCTTTCCATCTGCCAATGATTCTTTAACGTGCGCAGAAATGCACACGGGACCGCCTGTTTGTGGCCGCTTTCCGAGAGGTCAAGACATCAGATCTCACTACCCAGACATCATGGGAGGGAAAAGCCACGGATTCGATTTAAAAAATAAAAAAAATATTTCCCACCGTCTGTGGGAGAATCGAACCCGTGAACTTTCTGCCCATAAGCCGACGTCTTACCTCTAGACCACCCAGCCTACTTTGATCATTTTAATTTGACGAGGAAGAACCAGAAATTGACGTTTAAGAAAAGTAGTGACAAGATTGTCAATATGAATCTCTCATAAATGTGTTGTACAATTAATTTATTGCATAATGGATGTTGCATTTCTCTTCTAGCATGTTGTACCATCATCATTATTTCACAGTTGTCCTGTTTAATTTGATGACGCACTTTAGATTGGTGTTTTCATTTGAAAGAAAAAAAAGTAAAGTACCCCCGTCACTCCAAGTGGCGCATAAGGAACATGGTGTTAGTGACCATACATTTTACAGACCTTCAGCACATGATTTTTGAGGCAATGTGGTCGATATTACGCCCGTGACGCTTTACTTTCCCAGAAAATAATCCGGTACCCATTAAAGGCTGGGTGAACCCAGAAGCAGTCGGTTGGGATCGAACCCTACCTCTTGTCCTTTGTAGTCCATTTCACAAACCACTGAGCTATCGGGGCTCCCTCTTTTCTTTTGAGGTGACCAATATTTCTGTTTTCTTTCTGTTTAAGTCCCTTTCATTTTCTTGTATTATCTCATTAATCATTGACTAATCCTCTTCACTTTTTGCTTCCGGTCAATATGGCAGATAGGCGGCAATGAACCGTTCAGGCAGTGTCTGAAAAGGTTCCTTGTTGCAGCTTTCTCGTATTCTAAGTCCGTCTTTGCTGCCGGAGCTACTGAGATTAGTGCTCTGTGCACACCTTGAGCTGTGTGTTTCATAGGATGGTGTTTCTATATTCCGATTGCTTACGGTGAATGATGATATCGTATGACTAAGATAGATCAGTTGAGTTCATTGTCGGTGCTAAATGCCTAATGTCTTTTGAAGTGTGCAGTATCTTCTATGATGATGACTGCAGCTGCCGCTCTTTGTTTAGATATTCGATGAGATGCTAACTTGGATGATTCCACTGGCACGGGCGGTTGAACAATTATGAATTTTCATTCGTTTGTAGTTATACTGGACCTTTGAATAACTATAACGATAACCATCACCATAGCACTCCGATGGTGTCACTTATTTCCGCTATTTCCTAATCCCATATAAACATCTCGACATTGTACATAAACTCCGATGGTGTCACTTATTTCCGCTATTTCCTAATCCCATATAAACATCTCGACATTGTACATAAACTCCGATGGTGTCACTTATTTCCGCTATTTCCTAATCACATATAAACACCTCGACATTGTACATAAACTCCGTAGCACTAGCAAGGGTAAGTATGATTATTTCAGAAAGTTTCTTCAATTACTTCAAACTCATTTTCCCGCGCTGTTGTTAACACTAAACGTGGAGGCAGAAATGGATCAGAAGACAAATAATAATAAATGCATATCATTATAGAGGGAAACTTCCGAGGCGATAATCAAAGTTATTGAGTTATTTGCGGGTCATCATCATTGCACTCCGAACATGTCCATAGGTGCTCAGATCCCCTCCTCAGCAAGTCCCGCAGTGTCCAGCGACTAATGACTCCAGTTCTATGTTGGTTGATAAGTCTTCTTACACGGCCACTAAGTTTCGCATTTCTGGCTGTGCCAGAGCATATGCATGAGATATTCAAATGGTACCCTGTTGTATGCATCCTCCAGATCTATAGCAGCAGCACATGTCTCCTCTCGTCTGTGGAAGCCTTCGAAGACGTCATAAGCAAAGACTGCCGCATTGAGCCATGTCTCTTTGTTATATCTATAACCTCCGAGTGTGGGTGGGAATGCGCATTTCTGTTCAAGGTGACAGGTGAGGACACGGGCAACTATTTTCTCCAGCAGCTTGCCCGCAGTGTTCTGCATTGTGATGATTCTGTAGGCACTGATCTGAGAATGGTCCTTGTTTGGCTTTGGTAGCGGTAGTAAGTAGCTGTGTAGCCACTCCTCCTTAATCTGGCCACTCCGAATGCTGGTATTAAACTCATTGGCCAGTTTTGTCAAGTCGTCGTCAGCTAAATCGCTTATGTCATCGTACCGAACACCATCTGGACCAGGAGCAGTGTTGTGTGACCTTTTAAGTGTCGTGCGAATGGTATCGGTTGTGATTGTGAGATCTTCTTCCAGCACTACATCCTTACATAAGTTTGACAGCGATCCCCGTATCCTCATTCTTACAGCCTCATTTCTTTGGTCCGTCTGCTCAATGTAGCGGGCAAGCAGGGCCTTCCCTTTGCTCTCATCAGATTTGTGCCATATCCCGCCTGTGCTCTGAAGGTCTGGTATGTCTCTGGTTGTGCCATTCATGCTCTGATGAAGGCGCCAGAATGTGGCTAGCGATTTTTCTGAGCACACTTTTTTACAGACATCATCCCATTTGGCATCCTTAGCCTGCTTAGCACATAGTTTAAAGTGCATCATTTTTTGGTCGACCTCTACTTTCAGATGCATCAAGAGCTCAGGTTTTGTTCTTCCATTCTTTCTGGCTTTCTGCCATGTCTTGGCCGTTTGTCTCTTGCTCCGCCAAGCTTCCTCGACTTCTACGTTCCACCAGGGTGGCTGCGTCCATCTCTACTGCCTCCTACGAGAGGCGCTCTGTTTCCTATGTCTGATTTCGCTAATGACGTCCTGGTCTGTTTTCTCGTAGTGGAATGTGTGGAGCTTCCTTTTCTGGCTTCTATTTCTGCTTTTCTCAATTAGGAGGACACATGGATAGTGATCACTTCCGTGGAACCCCAGTGCACTCGACCTGCAAACCGGTGCGAAGGTGGAAGACACCAGTGCCAGGTCTATGACACTATCAGAGTCCCCTGTTCGAGGGGCCATTCTTGTGGCCCTTCCATCATTCAAGCACACTAAATCGACCGATACCAGTGTGTTCTCTAGGTCTTCTCCCTGCTTGTTGGTTATGACGTTACCCCACTGGTTTCCTCTAGCATTAAAGTCTCCGCAGAAAATGACGTTCTCTTCATCGAACTCGAAGAGATTCTGCCATTGTTGTGTGTTCATCTTCCCATTACAGGCATACACATTAACAATCACGAAATGAACTGGGGTCTGCACCCTAACCGCATGTACCTGCAATTCTGCATTGTTCCACACAGACATATCAAGCTCAGCTGCCACCATATTGTTGCGCACAAGGATGGCCTGCCCAAGGTGTCGTCTATTGTAAAAACAATCAAAACCAGGAGTACTTACTGTCCTGTCACCAAGAAGTGTTTCTTGTAAAACCATTATACTGGCGCCGCACAGTAGCTTATCAAGAATGGGCCGTCGTTGATTTATGGACCCACAATATGTAACGCGCACATACTTTAGACCTAGCCTCTCACACTTCGACAGTTTAATGCCACTACGCTTACCCTGTCGTGCTTTCCTTCTTCGATGTTGTCGTTTGGGCTGCATCTGAATACTTACCGTCGTCATAGTCTCATAGATGATTTTGTCGTTGAACGGCGATGCTGTGAATGATCTAGACTCATGTTTACTTACTCAGTCACACGGTCCAGAACCCGTTTCCACGTTATAAACTGGCCAACTCCAGTAAATCGCTCTGCAGCACGCGGATACACTGTGAGCCTTTTACAAATTAAATAAATTACGTGTCCATGACGACAGACCGGCGAAAACAAACCGCCATTTTTTGACGCGTTCAATAGCGCAATCAACAACAAAGATGAGTATAAGTTATCAAATAAAGAAATTGTAACAAAATGCAATGAATCAAAAGAAGCAAAGTGATTTACATCAAATAGAAAGCGCGTACAATCACATGATCCCTTCAAATATCAATAAAAACAAACAAATAAACAGAAAAGTTCACTGGAAATCAGCAATTATCTGTGAGTCTTCTGAAGAAGACAGCGAACAGGGGGCCATATTACCCGGAAGTCCGATAATCAAAGTGTGGCAGTGTTCCCTAGCGTTTGGCTTCTCGTGGCAAGGCGCTGTGCCACTGAATACGGGTTCGATCCTGCTTCGGACCATATATTCTTTGTTTTTCTTCTGTTTTGATTATTTATTATTTTGTCCTAGTGCTGTAAACATTCACCTTCCGCTGAAATAATTCTCAGAAATGGATCAATCGGATCATTGTTTGGAGAGTCTCGTATTTAAAGCACATCGTGTTGCGCGTAGTCTAGATCTTCCTTTTTCTCTTTTGTCATAAATTTCTCGTTTTGTGTCTGTCAAACAACCTGTCGTTCCATTTAGGTGAGACTGCTTCTTCCTGTCTGTCCATTTATCTGTGAGTGTCGACCTTCATGTCCATTTATCTATGAATATTGGCTTTCCTTTTTATCCATTTATCTGTGAGTGTCGACCTTAATGTCTATTTATCTGTGAGTGTCGACCTTAATGTCTATTTATCTGTGAGTGTCGACCTAAATGTCTATTTATCTGTGAGTGTCGACCTTAATGTCTATTTATCTGTGAGTGTCGACCTTAATGTCTATTTATCTGTGAGTGTCGACCTTAATGTCTATTTATCTGTGAGTGTCGACCTAAATGTCTATTTATCTGTGAGTGTCGACCTTAATGTCCATTTATCTATGAATATTAGCTTTCTTTTTTATCCATTTATCTGTGAGTGTCTACTTGCCAGTTTGTCCATATATCTCCATATCCATCCATCTGCCTGCCTTTTAACTTAATGTCTGTCTCTCCTCATCTGGAACAGGGACTCTATCTATTGACCTTTCGAGCCGTAGCCGGCCCATAGGGCGTAGACCAAGATACTCATTCTCTTATCTGAACTTTTCTTCAAGCAGTTTTCAATTCTTTTAAAGATATTTTATAAAATCTCGCCATTTGTCTCTGTTCTGTGCAAGCAGCTCTATCTCATTGAGGGAGCCGAATCCTGCTGCTCTTGCCTCTCTCATCAATGTTCTTCTCAGTGTCTCTCTGGGTCTTCCTCTTTTCCTCTTACCTGTTGTTTCCCATATGAGGGCTTGCTTTGCTATTCGGTTATTATCTCTTCTCATCACATGTCCAACATATGACCATCGTCTTTTCTTTATTACTGAAGATATTAGTGGTTGATTGGCGATTTTTCTAATTTCCTCGTTTGTTTTGAATTCGTTCCACTCTATACCAAGTGTCAGGTCTAGGTTTCATTAACAAAATCATTTTTTACGATAGCGGCTTGTTAAACCTCTGATCAACGGTTCTACACCAAGCCGGAGAAAAATAATTCCTCTGACAGTGACTCTAGAAACTAAAAAAAAACAACTTACCTGATAATTGAGCATATGCGTTCATGACATCTTGCACCGATGTGCTGGTCACCTTCGGGGCAGTGGGGGCCGGTGCTGTTGCCGAGTTGGGACCAGACAGCTTGTTGATCAGGTTTAGGATGTCCTTATACAAGACTGGGCTAACAGATCTTTTAGCTGTCGCTGCGCCAGCGCTGGCTGCCTGGTTCGCGGCTGCCTGGCTACCACTGCTGCTGAAGGAGTAAGAAGTCTGGTACAAGTCTGGCAGAGGTGGCGGTGTTGTCGTTCTCGCTGGTGCTGGTGTCTGTAACATTTTCGCCACAGAATCTGAGTACCCCATCCACAACTGCTTGATAGTGGGGTCGCTGAGTCCTGCAGATGTTCACACTGAGATCGTGACGGAACATATCGATGCGTATGTAGTTATATGTAATGAACAGTAACCAAAGATACACACCGCATTTCAAAATTGTTTATACGAGTACAGCTACCATCTCACAGACTTGATTACACACATACATACTAGCATGAATGTTAACATCAACATAACAGAAGTCATGAATATCGTAAAAGAGAAACACTCTACAATACAATCTTCATCCCAACGTTGTGCTACCAATGCCAGACCTGGACCCTAGATGTAAGAACAATAAGAAAAATAACATCTGCCGAGATTAAAAGTGTTAGACAAATGACAGGAAACAGTCTGAGAGATAAGATCAGAAATTAAAATCTGAGAAAAAAGCTGGTAATAATTATCGCCACAGAGTACTTATAGAAACAACATATAATAGTTCGGCCACGTGACAAGGCAGAACCATCAAAATAAAACACAACGAGCCTTCAATAAACGTTATGAGAACCCCACATCCAGGGGCCGACCACGAATAAGATGGATTGATGGAATATAAGAGACACTTGGAAACATAACAGCAACAGAGGCGAACAGAAGTGCAAAAAACCACAAATGATATATCTCCCCTCGAAGCTGAAAAGCAAACGAGGAAGGAAAGAAGAAGATACCTACTTCACTTTCCTCTGTCTCTATTCATTTTTTTTTCTTCTTTTCAGTTTGTGCATTCAACATGTGGAGCCAGAGCTGCCTAGTGCGTCCTTGGGCGTTACGTCGCTTGTTACTGCAGGTCTTGTGTGTTTTTGAAAATCGCGATTGAACCTTGTCTATTGATGGTTCTCCCGAGCAGTCTCTTTCGGCTTTTCTCTTTTTCTTATTGTTTATGTTCAATTCCTTAGTGTCTGTTCAGTCCAAGTCCATTAACTCTTCATATTAAGCTTGAGTCATATCCCTTCCCACAGTAAAACACCAGGTCTGTGTTTGTTGTATGTTTTACTTTCATGAAGTTTCCATTAGTCGGCCAGTGTTCCTTGTCCATGCTGTGTATACTTCATGACAGCCGAAAGCAAGAGCAACACAAAAATTAAACGCCATGAAAAACATGTGGCACAATACCAGCAAGTCCGTAACATTAAAATGAGTGAGGACATGTAGTTTCCTGATAGCAACATATGAATAAAGATAAAGTAAGGTACGAGACTTGAATCGGCGTCTTAGCACGCGAGTTTTCATCCATATGTGCTCGGCCGCCTATCCAAAAGTGTTAGACTTCTGGATAGTGTCGCTTCAAGCATCGAACTCACGATGCGAGGCGGCATTCCTCACCTTCCCAGAGTAATACCCTGGTGTCCATTTCTGCCAGCGGCTTGGTCGACCACAGGGGTATATATTTTTTTTCTAACCACGAGTACAACTCACAAACTTCTTCCAGCGGGAATCGAAAACAGATTGACCGAACGTTGGTATCACAGTCGGCTAGTTTTCCCAACAAGGCTACTGAGGCCCCCAACTAGGCTACTGAGGCCCCCAACTACGCTACAGAGGCCCCCAACAAGGCTACTGAGGTCCCCAAACTTATGAATGCGAATCTCGAACAATCTCGCCAACCTCATGGAAGAATTTCGATTCATTGGAAACAAAATAATGCAGGAAAATAGATAAGACACCTTGGGTAATGAAAAGAGCAACGAAGACATGTTAAAAGATTTAAAGATTAAAAATAACTGGTTTATAAACACCATTCAATAGAGGAAATTGAAATACTATGGCCACGTCAAAAGACACAGTGTACTGGAAAGAACAACAATGGAAGGTTTGGTTCCTGTGCGACACATCTCAAGGCATCAGGGAAACTTTGAACATGACAACACAGGAAGTGGGAGATCTGGCTAGAGACAGAGATTCTTTCAGACGGGCTGTGGTGAATGCAACGTTCTGTGGAAGATCTGGCAAGAGACAGAGATTCTTTCAGACGGGCTGTGGTGAATGCAACGTTCTGTGGGAGATCTGACTAGAGACAGAGATTCTTTCAGACGGGCTGTGGTGAATGCAACGTTCTGTGGAAGATCTGACTAGAGACAGAGATTCTTTCAGACGGGCTGTGGTGAATGCAACGTTCTGTGGGAGATCTGACTAGAGACAGAGATTCTTTCAGACGGGCCGTAGTGAATGCAACGTTCTGTGGGAGATCTGACTAGAGACAGAGATTCTTTCAGATCGGCTGTGGTGAAAGCAACGTTCTGCAAAGGACATACGATCTGATGATGACATAATTCATATGTTCTTATAAGGAGAATAAAAGGTATTAAACTTCTAAACAAATTTATTTCTACATATTACATCCATTTTATTGCTAAATTAAATCATAACTTCTCTTCCCTTTGTCACAAATAATTGTTTTCTTCAATTTAATCACAAGATTATATTATCTATGTGAACAATTATACTAATTCCACAACTAGAATAGACTAAAACAACAAATAATGGATTCGAAATAATGTAGCTGTTTGTCAAGAGCAGGTGATAACAAGTGATCAATTCATGAGATGTTTACCTAGGGCGTTAATATCCTGCACAGTCCGGCCTGTTTGCGTAGACAGAAGTTCAGAGAATAATGGCCAGAGAGGACTACTTGGCACATCGCTTCCCGCCATTTGGCTGCTTGAAGGACGCGCTATTGAGATGACCATGACATTTGTTAGTAAATATATGTGCAGTTTTTATTATACTGCCGACCAAAATCTGAACTATTTAATATACATTAATATGGTGAAGGAGAAAGTAATACTTTATTTATTTTCCCTCATAGAAATAGTAGATGATTTTAAATTTGAAAATATAAAGAAAATTAAAATATAAATATATCAACTCATTCGCTATATACAGCAATTGACATAAGCACAAATATCAACTATAGACAACACTGAGTACACCGTCACTAGCCTTACTATGCCCATTCACCATTAATATGTGCATATCGCCTTGATCTTTGTGTATTTTTTGTTTTGTACCTGATGAAGGATTTTTTTCCGAAAGGTTGTTGTTTGTCTCGTCTCTCTAATCATTATGTCGCTACATATAATTCCATGTTTATTTGACAAATTCATTATTATGAGGTCAACCGAACATGGATGTGAAGTTAACTCCTGATGTGTCTGAACGATGAAGCAATTACTGCTTGAAAGTGTAGTAGAGTGATGAAAGTGTAGTAGAGTGATGAAAGTGTAGTAGAGTGATGAAAGTGTAGTAGAGTGATGAAAGTGTAGTAGAGTGATGAAAGTGTAGTAGAGTGATGAAAGTGTAGTAGAGTGATGAAAGTGTAGTAGAGTGATGAAAGTGTAGTAGAGTGATGAAAGTGTGGTGGAGCAATGAAGGTCTCGTAGAGCGGTGAAAGTCTGGTGGAGCAACGAAAGTAAGGTAGAGCGGTGAAAGTCTGGTGGAGCAACGAAAGTAAGGTAGAGCGGTGAAAGTCTGGTGGAGCAACGAAAGTAAGGTAGAGCGGTGAAAGTCTGGTGGAGCAACGAAAGTAAGGTAGAGCGGTAAAAGTCTGGTGGAGCAACGAAAGTAAGGTAGAGCAGTGAAAGTCTGGTGGAGCAACGAAAGTAAGGTAGAGCGGTGAAAGTCTGGTGGAGCAACGAAAGTAAGGTAGAGCGGTAAAAGTCTGGTGGAGCAACGAAAGTAAGGTAGAGCGGTGAAAGTCTGGTGGAGCAACGAAAGTAAGGTAGAGCGGTGAAAGTCTGGTGGAGCAACGAAAGTAAGGTAGAGCGGTGAAAGTCTGGTGGGGCAACGAAAGTAAGGTAGAGCGGTGAAAGTCTGGTGGGGCAACGAAAGTAAGGTAGAGCGGTGAAAGTCTGGTGGGGCAACGAAAGTAAGGTAGAGCGGTGAAAGTCTGGTGGGGCAACGAAAGTAAGGTAGAGCGGTGAAAGTCTGGTGGAGCGATGAAATTCTGGTGGAGATGTGAAAGTCTGGTGGAGCGATGAATGTCAGGTGGAGCGGTGTTTCTGGTGGAGAGATGAAACTTTTACTACAGAAAAGTCTTACAGGAGTGATGGAATAACTAATACAGAAAAATCAGAAGAATAAATGAAATAATTAACGAATGAAATAAACAAGGGTGGTGTAGGAGCAAATAAGCCTCAATTGTCAGTTCCAATACCGTTGTTGTTATGGGAAGTTCTATATCGACGTAAGAAAGGCTATAACGCCTATGACACGCACACACAAACATATAAAATAACACTAAGGAGACTAAAATAGAGATATCATCATCATCAAGTACCGGGATTGCTGGCGTAGGTGATCATGTCTCTCCACAACTTTCAATCTCGACAGTTATTTATCATTTCTGTTGTTGACCATCTGCCAAGCCATTCTCTTAAGCTGTCCAGTATCGTTTCTCTTTCCTTTCCTCTATCTCTCTATCCCTTAATTTTCCCAGTTGTTACAATATACTCCAGTTGTTCAATTCTCATTACATGGCCAAAAAAATGATGATTGAGTTATTGAGTTATTTTCGGGTCATCATCATTGCACTCCGAACATGTCCATAGGTGGATCTGTGTTTGTCGAAGTCCTGTGCTCTTCCCACATCTCGGAGGGCATTAATGATGTCCGCCCGATCCATTGGTTACCCGTCCTCAACGACAGCGCAGCTAGCCGACCTGTCCGTTCTTTCATTTCCCCGTACTCCCGTATGTCCAGGGACATAGACAAAGGTGACCTTACGTATTTTTGATTTCTGCAATGACTCTACCCATTGCATGCGTACAGAACCTGCCTCCATTATTTTTTTATTATGCTCATCGAATCACTCAGTATACATACGTGGGTGTAGTCTTGTGACTCTAACCATTTGAATGCCTTGGTCACTGCCATCACCTCCATTGTCATGCTTCTCGTGGTCATGACGTATGCACCACTGTCTTCCTTGGCTATTCTGCCTGCTGAGCGTGCTGTTAATGCCCATGCACTTCTTTGGTGTCGTCTTACAGATCCGTCTGTATAGATGACTGCATCTTTCTCATCGGTGTTATCGCAGATGAGACCGTTGACCTCAGCATTAACCACGACCGGGTTCTGTTCCCTACTTTTCCTGTCGAGTGTGACAATACACGAGAAAGTCCCTTTGAATGACGTAGGCACCTATATCCACTCCTCACCAACGCTGATATTGATAAGCCCACAGACCTGTTTGATGACATCTTCTGCTCGGCCCACCCATGATTTGCCTCTTTTTAGCCTGGCACCTTTCCCTGTGTTGAGCACGTGGTGCAATGGATGCTCTTTATCTGTACTAATCTTCAGGTATGCTCGTGCTCTCCAAATCTTGATTCTGTCATCCATGGTTGGAAAGTCAAGAAGGTATCTCATTGCTACACAGGGAGTGTCCCTTGTACATCCCAAGATAATGCGCATGGCTTCATTTTGTATTTTCTCCAGCCTATTAATTTGAGTCGTACTGACAGTAATAATTGCCAGAGCTACTCGATTGGTGCGAGGACTAATCCCTGGAACAGAAGAGTAAGTAGCCTCTGCGCGATGTTGGCAGCTGCCATGACCTTCAAGACGGCTAATCCTTTGCGGGATTTTGTTATCACATGGTTGACGTGGTCCCGAAAACACAGGCTGCGATCAAACTTATATTATAACTCCGAAGTATGTCATAAACTTGTCCCTGGTCACCTCATCAGCTCCCATTCGTACTACCGGTGTGGTCGTATTAACAATATGATTGTTAAGGGAGAACCATGAAACTGATGCTTTATTAGGATTAACCAAGGCACCTGAGACCCCACACCAGGAAGAAATGCGATCGAGTTCGTCTTGCATTGTGGAGGCGATTCCCCGTCTGTCTCTTCCCTGTCGATATACCAGAATATCATCAGCAAAAGTCATAGTTCTTCCCCTCCCATCCAGTTGTTGTTCCGTGATCGTTATTGTGTACACGTTAAATAGAACTGGTGACAATGGTGAGCCTTGTGGCAGCCCTGGACAATTGGATGTTGGCTCGGAAGACCAACTTCCACGTCTGAGTATCACCTTCCTCTGAAGCAGTGCCGCAGCGATCCATCTAATGAGAAAGGGTTGCACCGTCAGTTTGAGGAGCATATGCATGAGGTATTCAAATAGTACCCTGTTGTATGCATCCTCCAGATCTATAGCAGCAGCACATGTCTCATCTCGTCCGTGGAAGCCTTCGAAGGCGTCATAGGCAAAGACTGCCGCATTAAAATGATGATTGTTTCTTCCTAATATTGGAAATTAGCTCTCTTTTAAAATGTGTGTCAGGTCGGGTAATTTTACCTGCTACTGTATGCAGTAAACAGTACAACCGGTAGCTGCCCTGCTGCCTTGCAGGTATGCTCGGGAGAGTAAAAGGATAAGGGCGTGTACCCTAAAGTAAAACAAACCCACTGCCTTGTGGGTGAGACTTTTTTAGTCAAAGGCTAGCGGAGCCAACCGTAAACAAACCGACTGAAGGCAACAGAAAACACCTTTCTAATTTCTTTGTACAGTCAAAAATAGAGATAAAGATGCGACAATTCGAACATATTTGAATGCCAAGCTATGTAAATAGAAATATGTGCGTGTGCATATGTGTGTGCTTTCTATATTAGAACTATCAAACTGTTTAATTATAAATAAACTATAAGGTATCTATATAAATGGAGAGAATTGGATAGAAGGAAAAGAAGACAAACAAAGTTAGGAATGAGCTGAAAATGAAAAAAATAACTACTTAACACAATTTGGTAAAGACAATTTATATTTTTGGGGACATGTGAAGAGACATTAGACCCCTAAGAAACATGTGAAGAGACATTAGACCCCTAAGAAACATGTGAAGAGACATTAGACCCCTAAGAAACATGTGAAGAGACATTAGACCCCTAAGAAACATGTGAAGAGACATTAGACCCCTAAGAAACATGTGAAGAGACATTAGACCCCTAAGAAACATGTGAAGAGACATTAGACCCCTAAGAAACATGTGAAGAGACATTAGACCCCTAAGAAAATCATCTTGGAAGGGAAGGTAAAAGGTAGACGAGACACAGGCAGACCAAGACTAAAGTGGATGATAACATCAAAAGGTGGACAGGTGAAACAATGACAACGTGCACAATCAAGGCAAGAGACAGAGCAGAATGAAAATCCATGCTAGCCAACCTTCGACGTAGAGACCGTTCCCAATAAATGAATGGTGCTCCATGATGGCCAACCCTCGAGATCGAAACGGCGCCCATTGAATGAATGGCGCTCCATGCTAGCCAACCTTCGAAGTTGAGATGGCGCCCAATGAATGAATGGCGCTCCATGCTAGCCAACCTTCGAAGTTGAGATGGCGCCCAATGAATGAATGGCGCTCCATGCTAGCCAACCTTCGATGTGGAGATGGCACCCAATGAATGAATGGCGATCTGTAGTAGCCACTCTTCGATGTTGAGACGGTACCCAATGAATGAATGCCGCTGTATGCTAGCCAATCTTCGATGTTGAGACGGTACCCAATGAATGAATGCCGCTGTATGCTAGCCAATCTTCGATGTTGAGACGGCACCCAATGAATGAATGCCGCTTCATGCTAGCCAATCTTCGATGTGGAGACGGCAGCCAATGGATGAATGCCGCTTCATGCTAGCCAATCTTCGATGTGGAGACGGCACCCAATGGATGAATGCCGCTTCATGCTAGCCAATCTTCGATGTGGAGACGGCACCCAATGAATGAATGCCGCTTCATGCTAGCCAATCTTCGATGTGGAGACGGCACCCAATGAATGAATGCCGCTTCATGCTAGCCAATCTTCGATGTTGAGACGGCAGCCAATGAATGAATGCCGCTTCATGCTAGCCAATCTTCGATGTTGAGACGGCAGCCAATGAATGAATGCCGCTTCATGCTAGCCAATCTTCGATGTTGAGACGGCAGCCAATGAATGAATGCCGCTTCATGCTAGCCAATCTTCGATGTTGAGACGGCAGCCAATGAATGAATGCCGCTTCATGCTAGCCAATCTTCGATGTTGAGACGGCACCCAATGAATGAATGCCGCTTCATGCTAGCCAACCTTCGATGTGGAGACGGCACCCAATGAATGAATGCCGCTCCATGCTAGCCAACCTTCGATGTGGAGACGGCACCCAATGAATGAATGCCGCTTCATGCTAGCCAATCTTCGATGTGGAGACGGCAGCCAATGAATGAACGGCGCTCCATGGTAGCCAACCTTCGATGTGGAGACGGCAGCCAATGAATGAACGGCGCTCCATGGTAGCCAACCTTCGATGTGGAGACGGCAGCCAATGAATGAATGCCGCTTCATGCTAGCCAATCTTCGATGTGGAGACGGCAGCCAATGAATGAACGGCGCTCCATGGTAGCCAACCTTCGATGTGGAGACGGCACCCAATGAATGAATGCCGCTCCATGCTAGCCAACCTTCGATGTGGAGACGGCACCCAATGAATGAATGCCGCTTCATGCTAGCCAATCTTCGATGTGGAGACGGCAGCCAATGAATGAACGGCGCTCCATGGTAGCCAACCTTCGATGTGGAGACGGCAGCCAATGAATGAACGGCGCTCCATGGTAGCCAACCTTCGATGTGGAGACGGCAGCCACTGGATGAATAAGCTGCTTGTTCTCCGAACGGTTTGGTACAACTATTTAACATTAATAATTAGAGACTCTAACAAGTGCTCAGTATATGTTTAGAGAGATGTACTAGCGGTACAATCTGCACCATCAAAGCAAGAGGCAGAGTGGAATGGCGTTCCTTGGTAGCCAACCTTTGATGCGGAGACGGGACTTAATGATGATGATAACTAGCGGTAGGAATGGTAGAATCTAACAAGTTTTTAGTAAAAGCTGCGATGTGTTGAGTTGGGTATCGTACTGATGATATGATTGGGCGCCTGTAGTAAATGTTTATCAAAACCTGGGAAACAATCACAAAATCCACTACAATCCAACACATTGAATGAAACCTAACAGCAATCCGTCGGAAGCAGGTCCCATTCCTTGACATGTCATATACAAATATGCTTTAATGTGAATACTTTACCCACAAGACCGAGGATCAGCACAACTCCAAGTCTGTCAACAAAAGACATTCTCCCCAAACTTCTGTATTTTCAAGAAACGAATATGTGTCCAAGTATTTCCTTTCACCGCACCATAACATGTAGCGTAATGTGACACGCATCTACCGCATATTTTCACAATGTTCTTCTCTTAAAATGTCCCGTCCATCAAAATTCACCAACACCCCTAAAGCCTCATTTCTCCTCTTCACTCCCATGCATTTTAAACCTTAATTATTTTTTAATTCTATTTTTAATTGTAAGAAAAATTAACTTGGTCATGAAATCCTGAACGGTGTAATAAGAATTTTCATACCTTAAAATAAAACTGAGTTAAAGTTATCCGGCAATCTAAAGTGCTGCAACATTAATGAGAGCTACTCTAAGAGAATTTATAAATATCATTAGTATATCTAAGTATATCATTAGTATATCTAAGTATATCATTAGTATATCTAAGTATATCATTAGTATATCTAAGTATATCATTAGTATATCTATAAGTATATCATTAGTATATCTAAGTATATCTAAGTATACTTAAGCTAAAAAGGATAACTAAGTTATCGCGTAAATAAGTATATAGTAGATATTTATAAATAAATGTTACATTTGTACTAAGTTATCGCGTAAATAAGTATATAGTCATCATCATTAAGTACCGGGCCTACTGGTGTAGGTGATCATGTCTCTCCACAACTTTCGATCTCGACAGTTCTTTATCATTTCTGTTGTTGACCTTCTGCCAAGCCATTTTCTTAAGCTGTCTGGTATTTTCTCTCTTTGCTTCCCTCTATCTCTTCGTCCCTCATTTTTCCAGTTGTCACAATATATTCCAGTTGTTCTCCTCTCATTACATGGCCAAAAAATGATGATTGTTTCTTCCTAATATTGGAAATTAGCTCTATTTTTGCTTTGACCTCTTTCAGAACATTTTCATTACTCTTCTTAGCTGTCCATGGTATTCTCAACATTCTTCTGTAAAACCACATTTCTACAGACTCCAGTGATTTTCTTGTCTGTTGTCCTATTGCTCATGATTCACATCCATATTTTAAGACAGGCTCCACGTAACATTTAAGAGCTTTTTTTCTTGCTTCTATTGTCAAAAATGGATTGCATAGTATCTTCCTCATTTTCTATAAAGCTGCTTTTGCCTGAGCCATTCTGCATCTCACCTCTGTTGTATATCTTCCGTCTGAGGTTAACACAGTTCCCAAATATTTAAATTCATTGACCTGTTTTAATATTGTTCCACTTGTCTATAGTAGATATATATCAATAAATGTTACATTTGTGTCAGGTTCTAATTTCTTGGCTTTGCCATTATAAACGTCTATATTTAAGAGTATCTTGTGTATGTGTCAGCTACTCTGTTATGTAATTCTTCAGAAACCTTTAGAACTGCACAAACTAGACATATGTACATTTGTGTACATTTGTTATGACATATATGATAGTTCTCTGTAGTATTTCTTCTTCGGCTTTATTTTCTATGCTCAAATAGAATCTGCACCGGGTGATGAAAGGGAGGTAATGGCACTTGTGTGCCAACATTTATAATTAATTGCTTGTCTGGGACAGACAAAGGTTTTTCCGCTACAACTTTACATTTTTCTTGGCAGACTTATCTCCCCTGTGGAGAAGGGACATAAACACTAACAAAGTTATGTTTCCAACCACAATTAATTAAAACCTGTATCATCATCGTGTGCTATTTGCGAGTGACAGATCACAATGCATTGATATCCTATCTCCTATGTTTACTGTTAAATGTTGCTGTTCCCATTGTTCTAATGGTGTCATTGACAAATAGACCCTGAAGTTCAGATTAATTTAGTTATGTTTCAGATTAAACAAGTTATTTAACGTATCCGTTAAATATGAGATGAAGATGCAGTTTAAGAAACAGGCGTGCGATCAGAAGAAACCAGTTACAGGCTGTCGAATACAGCAATTCTGTCTCCTTGAGACAGGTCTGTATGCTCAAGTTACACTCGACGTTACTGAGGCAGCTAACATTGTTTATTACCTTCAGGAGTAAAGCTTCCAAGAACTTATCAACTAAAATGTACCAACGTTCTTTTGTACACGAGACATGATGTGTAAAACATCCAAGAACTTACCAACTAAAATGTACCAACGTTCTTTTGTAAACGTGACATGATGTGTAAAACATCCAAGAACTTACCAACTAAAATGTACCAACGTTCTTTTGTAAACGTGACATGATGTGTAAAACATCCAAGAACTTACCAACTAAAATGTACCAACGTTCTTTTGTAAACGTGACATGCTGTGTAAAACATCCAAGAACTTACCAACTAAAATGTACCAGCGTTCTTTTGTAAACGAGACATGATGTGTAAAACATCCAATAACTTGTAAACTAACATGTCCCAACCTTCGTTTTGTACAAGAGATGATAAGTAAAACACCCAAGAACTTACCAATTAACATGTCCCGACCTTCTTTTGTACACGAGACATTAGCTGTAAAACGCAACCAGAATGGGATTAACTCAAAACTGGTAACCAACTGACCTACAAGTTTCAAACACAAAACAAAATAGAGGAGAAGAGAGCATCAATGGTGACCCTGTGCATCCACTACAAAGATTGAATCGTTCACTCGAGAACTGTCCACTCAGTGGCCTCCATCATTATCTCAGTGTGTTCCTTAATGATTGATGTCCACATGCAGCCGGAAGTATCCATTCATTCATAATTATCCTCTCTGGCCGATGACGGCACACAGGACGGAAGTCACAGTTCTCCACAATTGACATTTTGCTGCTAGTTCTTGTAGTTCTTGGTTGTTTCTTAGTCCCGCTGTCGAGCCTTCCTTAGTAATTGTTCTGAATAGCGATTCTCTTGGTCTGCCTTGCTTTCTTTTACCAGGGGTTTTCATGTATTATATGTATGTAGTCCATGTATGTAATAAACAGTAGGTGGGATAGTATTCACCCCTGCCTTACACATGATCTAACCTCGAAGTGGTCTATGTAACCTGCTGTTGTTCTGGCTGTGCAGCTGCTGTTAGTGTAAAGACTTTTAATTAGGTTGGTTAGATGTTGGCTTGTGGAGCTGCGATAGCTCAGTGGTTAGTGAACTGGACTACAAAGGACATGGGGTAGGGTTCGATCCCAACCGACGGCTTCCGGGTTTTTTTTCTGGGAAAGTGAAGCGGCACGGGAGTAATATTAGAATGTTTTTCAACACCATTTGATATCGATGTAAGAGCTGCTCCGGCAGAGATACAAATATAAATTATTGACTTGCAAAAAAAAAATATTCTGAAATCAAAGTGGAGGGACTCAAAGATATTGGACATCTGTACATTAAAAAAACCCAGAAGTTAATTCATTGTTTGGTAGCACTTATGTTTGTAAACAATTTTTTTTTTTTCAAAACTGAAGTGACGAAATAAAAATAAAAAAATCGATTAACAGACACACATTTAGAAAACATACAACACATTCTGTTAGTCAAATACCACCAAACATGGACAACCTTGAGCGTGAATTTCAAGCACAACCCTCTCATTAAACCACTAAGCTTTCTATTTATAATTTATTATTGAATTTACTAAACTCCGCTTCCAATTTCTCTGTCTCACCTCTCTCTCTCTCTCTCTCTCTCTCTCTCTCTCTCTCTCTCTCTCTCTCTCTCTCATCATCATTATCGGGTGCCGTCTCCGCAACGAATGTTGGCTACCATAGAGCGCCATTCTGCTCTGTCTCGTGCTTTGATGGTGCAGATTGTCATAGGCTGAGCTGTCCATCTCCGCATCAAAGGTTGGCTACCATGGAGCGTCATTCTGCTGTCTCTTGCTTTAATAATGCAGGTTGTCATAGGCTGATTTGTCCATCTTTTGATGTTACTCGTCCATGTTAGTCTTGGTCTGCCTCTGCCTCTTTTACTTTGTATTTTCCCTTCCATGATTACTTTTAGTAGGCTGTTGTGTCTTTTAACATGGCCCAAAAATCTCATTTGTCTTCTTTGAATTTTGTTTAGTAGTTCTCTTTTCATTTTTAGTTGTTTTAAGACTTCATCGTTTGTTTTCTTTTCCTTCCACCCAACTCTACCTATTGTTCTATATATCCACATTTCAAAGGCTTCAATTCTCTGTTCTATTTTCCTGTATAATGTCCATGTTTCTACACCATAAAGGAATGTTGAGAAGATATAACATCTTGCTATCCATAGTTTTAGCCATGGTTTTATTTGTTTTGATATTAATATATTTGTCATGACATTAAATTTACTTATTGCCATTCATTCCTATTCTTTTGTTTATTTCAATTTTACATTTTCCATCACTGGTTATAGTATGTCCCAGGTAGTTGTAGCTCTGAACTGTCTCCATGTCTATTCCTTCAATTTTGATATCCACTTGTGGGTTTTGAGTATTTTCTTTGTTTATGATCATAGTTTTAGTCTTTTTGATATTCATATCTAGTCCATATTTTTTTGCTTGTCATGTGTATTTCATTAAGTAATTGTTGTAGATCTTTAGGATTTTCTGCTAGTAGTACAGTATCGTCTGCATATCTTAGGTTATTGATTATCTTTCCATTAATTTTTAGGCCTGGCATCTCTGAGATGTTGTTAAAGATTTGTTCAATGTATAGATTGAACAAGCGTGGCGATAGGATGCATCCCTCCCTGTCTTACTCCTCTTTTTATATCAATGGGTGTAGAGTTCTCTTTGTTATATTCTATTATTGCTGTTTGCTCCCAGTATAGATTACATATTAGTCGTATATCCATGTCATCTAGATGTATCTCTTTTAGGCATTCTATAAATTGTTTGTGGTGTACTCTATAAAAAGCTTTGGTGTAGTCTATGAAGCAGGCATATATTGGTTTGTTTACTTCTGTGTACTTTTAGATTCATGTTCTCATGCTGAATATAGCTTCTTTTGTCACACTGTTTTTCCTAAATCCAAATTGCTGTTCATCTAAGAAGGTATTGATTTTATTCTGAATCCTTCCTTGTATAACATTTAGCAAAATTTTTGTAACATGGCTCATTAGCGTATTGTTCTAAAATCACTGCATTCAAATGCATCATTCTCTCTCCTTCATACCACTCTTTTTCTGTCTTCCACTCTACATCGCTAATAAAATCTTTTACATTACAATCACTTGTGAATGCAGATTAGGTAGTTTATATAATGATATCTGGCACTCGGCGTCTTCATATTTTTCAAATCTAGCCTTCAGAAAATAAAAGGTTGCCCACCAGTGTCTGCAGAATCTGGGCAGGGCAGACAAAGTGAAGAGAAGGGTAAGTCAAATACTGGAATTGATCTTGGTCTTTTAAGAGAGGTACCTTCTTAACTGGATATAGAAAATGTTATTAAAGGTCACACTGGCTTTCCTGAAGCATTTCCCAAAGAGATAGAAAGCCGTAAGCTTTTAACTTGCCAGGCACACACAATCACATCTAAGCGTAAAACGAAACATAAATGTAGTAAAGCAATTCTCGTAAGCTCTGGTGTATTCACCGTTGTCAACAACCATAACATGAAAATGTCATCTTTCGGCGGCAATTCTAGCATTAACAATAAGTCGTTTTTAACAAATCAACTTTTGTCCTGTTTTTAAACTAATCAACTTTTGTCCCCTTTTTAACAAATCAACTTTTGTCCCCTTTTTTACAGATCAACTTTTGTCCTGTTTTTAAACAATCAACTTTTGTCCCCTTTTTAACAAATCAACTTTTGTCCCGTTTTTAACAAATCAACTTTTGTCCCGTTTTTAACAAATCAACTTTTGTCCCGTTTTTAACAAATCAACTTTTGTCCCGTTTTTAACAAAACAAAGCATAAGTTTACTTTAATACTGATCGATTATAAATCTTAACCTATGATCTTCTATCGATTTATATACCAGTAATTCGTATATTGGAAACCACTAACATAGAACTATGGAAATGTACCAGTCAAATATCAGTGGATAAAGAGATAAGGCGAAGTCGATGGCGCTGGATAGGACACACACTGCAGAAGCCAACTGAGAGTATTACACAACAGGCCCTTTTTGGAACCACCAAGGAAAAAGACAAGGAGGAAGACCAAGATATTCTTGGAGAAGACAGTCGGAAGTAGAAAGACAGATGTTGGGGAAGACATGAAATATCTTAGAGGAATAGCAAGAAACAGAACGGCTTGGAAAGTATTTGTTGAAGACCTGTGCTCCACAGGGAGCTGAAAAGGTTGAAGAAGAAGTAGAAAATATACGTGGATTATATCAACAATTGTATTGCAGAATATGAGAAGTTTTGTGATAATTTATTGAAAGATCGACATTTTTTGAGTACGATTATTTCACGGTAGAGATGTTCGTGATACAGTACAGTAGGGAATGGGCAAATAAATGCAGTGCTGCGGTAAAGCTGGTAGCAAGGAGCCAATAGCGAGGTGTTATATACACCCCAACAAGGTATAGTGACAGCTTTACAAAATAGAAACAACAAAATACTAACGTTTCGGCCTATATGCTGCCTTCATCAGCGAACGAGGACAACGATAACAAACAATGAGACACAGATAAATACTGCTACATCTAGGATGATAAGGACTAGTAAGTGAAGGAGAAGTGGACAGAGGGATAAGAGATGGGATGGTGAAACGAGAGAGAGAGAGAGAGAGAGAGAGAGAGAGAGAGAGAAGGAGATGTGTTACATGTGAGAGGATAGGTGAAATGTGGAAATATAAAAGTATAAGTAAAAAATAATTATATGTGAAAATCGACAATACAGTCCATAGCTACCGGTGCATCTACCTCAAATTTTGTATACCTACTGTCACTGGAGAATAGTGTAGAGCTTACATATCTATGTCATTAAGTTTTGTTGTAATCGTCTTATTTTTTCATTAATAAAGATTATAACATAACCACCTTCCGCCTCGACTTTATTATCCCAATGTCCAGTTTTCTGTTCACAAGAAAAATAGTCAGCCTCTTATGTGAAGGTTAAGGCAAACACATCTATAGATGACAATGACGTAGATAACAGAGTAACATCGAGATCTGGACTACAACAAACCTATAATCATGTGAATGCTAATCTAGAATGTAAGGTGGCACTATCTTGAAGATCTATTACAACAAATATTCAATGAGGAGACACGTCCCTATATACTAAGCAGTGTGATTAGATCACGGGATATAAACCTGTTATTCTATTGTGTTCTTATAAGTCAAAGGCTTATCCTAGAATAACAACATAAATGTGCAATGGAAAGTGCAGTTGTTTGTTTTATTATTTTTGTTCTCCACGACCTTGAGTGTTCGACGGAACTGATATACTACATATTATATATACATTAACTGCACCATTCAGGTACGTCACATTAACTGTCGCATTTAAGTACGTCACATTAACTGTCGCATTTAAGTACATCACATTAACTGTCACATTTAAGTACATCACATTAACTGTCGCATTTAAGTGCATCACATTAACTGTCGCATTTAAGTACGTCACATTAACTGTCGCATTTAAGTACATCACATTAACTGTCGCATTTAAGTACGTCACAATAACTGTCGCATTTAAGTACATCACATTAACTGTCGCATTTAAGTACATCACATTAACTGTCGAATTTAACTACATCACATTAACTGCCGCATTTACTACATCACATTAACTGTCGCATTTAAGTACGTTACATTAACTGTCGCATTTACTACATCACATTAACCTGTCGCATTTAAGTACGTCACATTAACTGTCGCATTTAAGTACGTCACATTAACTGTCGCATTTAAGTACATCACATTAACTGTCGCATTTAAGTACATCACATTAACTGTCGCATTTAAGTACATCACATTAACTGTCGCATTTAAGTACATCACATTAACTGTCGCATTTAAGTACGTCACATTAACTGCCGCATTTACTACATCACATCAACTGTCGCATTTAAGTACATCACATTAACTGTCGCATTTAAGTACGTCACATTAACTGCCGCATTTAAGTACGTCACATTAACTGCCGATAACTGACAATTTTAAATATCTGGGTAGCACGCTAACACAAGACAATAACCAAGAAACAGAGATAGATATAAGGTGTAACAAAGCATGCCAAGTTATAGGCCAAGTATCAACACCATTGAAAAACAAAGCAATAACTACGGAAGCAAAAAGGACAATATACAAATCAATTTTTCTACCAACTCTGTGCTATCAGTGCCAGAATTGGACGCTGGACTCTAGAACAATAAGAAAGATAACGACCACAGAAATGAAATGTGTCAGAAGAATGACAGGAAACAGCTTAAGGGACAGAGTAAGAAACACTGACCTGAGGAAGAAACTCGAAATTGAACCAGCCATCGAATACATAAAGAAACAACAGATAAATTGGTTCGGCCACATAACAAGACAGAAAGAACTAACAATGAATCAAAGAGCCATAAACAAACGCTACGAAAACGTCAGATTAAGAGGAAGACCGAGAAAGAGATGGATAAATGGAATACTAGAGTCACTAGGAGGAATAACATCAGAAGATGCCAACAGAAGAGCAAAGAATCGCAGATTGTTTCTCCCCTCGACGCTAACGGCAACAGAGGAAGGAAAGAAGAAGATGAAGACATTAACTGCCGCATTTAATTACGTCACATTAACATTAATAACTTCGTATACTTCACAGAGCAGTAAAGATAACATTAATGGAGATGCAATGGGGGAAATAACATCAGATGGAAGATGCACTACAGAAATACAAAGCGGAATAGTTCAAGCCAGAATAGTATTTTTTTCTAAATTGAAAAACGTCTTATGCAAGAAGTTTATGCCAATAGAAGTGGGAAAGATAATTCACCAGTGCTATATAGAACCAATTCTGGCTTATGGATGCGAATCATGGAGAGTAGAGAAACTAATGGAAAGACGATTAGAGGACACAGAGATGGGATTTCTCAGAAGAATGTTGAAGGTTCCCTAGACAGCTAAAAAGACCAACGAGGAAATTCTCAAAGAGGCCAACACAAAAATGGAGCTCCTAAAAACATCAATAAAGAAACAATCAACATTTTTTGGCACATCGTGAGAAGGGTGACGTTGGATTACTTGGTTGAAACTGGCAAAATACAGGGAAAGAGAGATCGCGGACGATAAAGGGAAAAATACTAGCATGGTATCATGGCATGGAAAACAGTCAGCAATAGAAGTGATAGGATGTACTGTGAATTGAAGATTGTGGAGGGACATGATCGCCTACGCCAACTGTTTTGACATTGATGTTGATAATTATAAATGGGAAAAGCTAATACACCATGAATGGGAAAAGTTAATACACCATGAATGGGAAAAGCTAATACACCATGAATGGGAAAAGCTAATACACCATGAATGGGAAAAGCTAATACACCATGAATGGGAAAAGCTAACACACCATGAATGGGAAAAGCTAATACACAATGAATGGGAAAAGTTAATACACCATGAATGGGAAAAGCTAATACACCATGAATGGGAAAAGCTAATACACCATGAATGGGAAAAGCTAATACACCATGAATGGGAAAAGCTAATACACCATGAATGGGGAAAGTTAATACACCATGAATGGGAAAAGCTAATACACCATGAATGGGAAAAGCTAATACACCATGAATGGGAAAAGCTAATACACCATGAATGGGAAAAGCTAACACACCATGAATGGGAAAAGCTAATACACCATGAATGGGAAAAGTTAATACACCATGAATGGGAAAAGCTAATACACCATGAATGGGAAAAGTTAATACACCATGAATGGGAAAAGCTAATACACCATGAATGGGAAAAGTTAATACACCATGAATGGGAAAAGCTAATACACCATGAATGGGAAAAGCTAATACACCATGAATGGAATATTGTATCGGTTTGCAGTTCTTTGCGCAACCTCTCATTATGATAATGTAGCAAGTTAAGGTGACCATATTTTCTAACCCCCCAACCCGGGAATATGGGTTGTATCTTATCCATCGGTGAAAATATAACAGCGATGTTAATTTTAAAACATGTTTCTTGATTTCCTTTTGATTTTTTTTATATTTGTTTCCTTTCAGGCAACTCTTTTCGATATGCATTATTTTTTGTAAAAAAATATAGTAACAATAATGAAAAAAGAAGCAACAAATAAAACGGTTTGCCCATTTGGAACGAACGCCGTGTGATTCCTTACCATACAAAGCATATACTAAAAGAAGGGAAGGGAGAAGAGTAAGAGGCAGACCCAGAGTAAGATGGACAGACAACATCAAAAAAACGCAACAGCATCCTTTGACAATGAGTGAAGCCGCTCAAAAAGGGCGAGAACCAGAAATTCTGTATCTCATTCGACACCCGAACGGGCACAAGAGGAAGTGAAGAAAGAAAGAATGATAATGAATGAAAATAATTTGAACAAAGCCCAATGGCCAAGATCTGAATTTGCAGAATTTCGTTCATCTGAATTTGCAGAATTTCGTTCATCTGAATTTGCAGAATTTCGTTCATCTGAATTTGCAGAATTTTGTTCATCTGAATTTGCAGAATTTCGTTCATCTGAATTTGCAGAATTTCGTTCATTCTCAACTGTGGCCGTTATAGTTTAGCTTTTGCTAGCTCAATGCCTGGAGTATAAGCTCGGGCCACCATCTTATCGTGCTTTCTCCCTGCATCGCAGACTAAACGGACGCTGTCTAAATGAACCACATTAGTAAATAACCTTGATAATAGCGAATAAAGGCCACTGCTGTTGCTGCTGAGGTAACGCCAAATGAGATAGGTCTTGAGAAATGTTTGCCAAGTCCAAGGCTGATGTTCTTGCACATAATAACCTACATTGACTCGGTAGTAACGTTGCTACTACCGCTGATCGCCATTACTGTCATGCTCTTCACGATCGTTCTGTCCATCATACACAAGTCCCGGTGGAAGAAGCTCAGTGGCCGGCCGATGCTGGAAGTTTCCAAACTGAAACCGATCAACGATCCTAGGTGGAGCTCAGTGCGAGCTAGCGCCCAGGTTCGTGTGGCTAGGCTGCTCTTTGCCTTGTCTCTATCTTACATCATCATGAACGCACCCAGCCATGCGGCCAGACTGTACTATCAGGAGCGGACTCAAGATTCAGGGGACATGAAATTGACATTCTCTGAAGGTCTTATCCGGCTGATCTTCCTGCACGTCGACCACGCCCACAATGCCTGCAAGTTTTGGATCTTCGTGGTCGTCAGTAGAAACTTTACCAAGAACCTCAGACAAACTTTAGTGGAAGTTACCAAGTGTATATGTTAGTCGTAGCTCATATGTTGGTGGATGTATGTGCTGGCCATGGCTGATATCTTGGTGGGTGTATGTGCTGGCCATGGCTCATATCTTGGTGTGTGTCTGGGCTGGTCATGGTTCATATCTTAGTGTATATCCGTGCTAGACATGGTTCATATCTTGGTGGGTGACTGTGCTGGCCATGGCTCATATCTGGGTGTGTTTCTGTGCTAGTCATGGCTCATATCTTGGTGTGTGTCTGGGCTGGTCATGGTTCATATCTTAGTGTATATCCGTGCTAGACATGGCTCATATCTTGGTGTGTTTCTGTGCTAGTCATGGCTCATATCTTGGTGTGTTTCTGTGATAGTCATGCTTCATATCGTTGTGTACATGTCTGTGTTAGTCACATCTCATATCTTTGTGTGTGCATGTCTGTGTTAGTCACCTCTAGTGACTCGGGCAGATGGTGCTCGTAAACCTGGGAGGGCCGACCATCTAAGGGCAGAATCCCCCTACAGAAAAGACAATCTGCTGCATTGCAGGAAGATTGGGGACAATCAAAGGCTAAGGAAAGCAAACCTAAACAAAATGCTGGCTGAAATCGGATGCACTGGGCTACTGGCGCAGAAAGGTACAACGTTTTAACAGGTATTCAAGTAGAGTGGATCTAACACTCTAATTCACTTTAATTATGATGTCAATTCACTTAAACAGACAACTGTCTTCATGTGACAGTCTGGTATCCTACTCTGATTGAGTCATGATCGCAGAGAGAGAGAGAGAGAGAGAGAGAGAGAGAGAGTGAGAGGGATAGAGAGAGAGAGAGAGAGAGAGAGAGAGAGAGAGAGAGAGAATGAAAATAACATTTTTAAAATATTCTTAATGTCATTTTCAAGTAAATACCATACGCGATTTAACATGTAATTGTTTAACATGTAATTGTTTAACATGTCATTGTTTAACATGTAATTGTTTAACGTGTAATTGTTTTGGCACAAGAAAACCAGGACAAAGTTTTTAAAAGCAGCCATTTTCCGGACAAATTGCCGGATTGCGTCGCAAAACTTCAGGAATAAAGAGTCCAAATTGGGGACTGTCCCGGGCAAATTGGGACGTCTGGTCACTTTAACCAAGTGGATACTCGTTGCTTGAAGGTTTCTCATTGCCTTGTTGTGTTGTCTGTCTCAGTGTTGCCTGTCTCAGTGAGTGTTGTCTGTCTCAGTGAGTGTTGTCTGTCTCAGTGAGTGTTTTCTGTCTCAGTGAGTGTTGTCTGTCTCAGTGAGTGTTGTCTGTCTCAGTGAGTGTTGTCTTTCTCAGTGAGTGTTGTCTGTCTCAGTGAGTGTCTCAGTGAGTGTTGTCTGTCTCAGTGAGTGTCTCAGTGAGTGTTGTCTGTCTCAGTCAGTGTCTCAGTGAGTGTTATCTGTCTCAGTCAGTGTAGTTTGTAGGGAATCCTCGATGTTTTAGAGCCATCATCTTCTAGGTCACCCCCTTCTTCTCTGTCCAGGAACTATATCCTCCATTATAGTTATCTCATTAATGACGTTTGATGTAGCCAAAATATGCGAGTTTTCGTCTCCTACTTCAATTCACTACTCAATTACGTTTATTTTCAGTCCTCTTTCGTATTTTGGTATTTTTGCGCATCTAAGCTATTTTGCTTATTTTTAACAGCATACTTGCCATTTATCAACATTTAAATGTTGGCTGTGGTAGATTGTGTTGTGGGACCGATCTTCCTAGAGGAACACGATTGACGATGTTCTCAGGACCGGAACACATATAAAACCCTGATGACATCACGTTATTAGCCTTATCTATTAATAGCCACATCTAGCCATGCTATTTTGCGCTATGTGAATTGTTGACAAGAGCCCCATGAACTAGACTTTGAGAATCGTCGACTTCAATTCCAGTGGGCGTGGCGGACATTAGTCACATTTGCTCAGACATTTTTTTTATGCAATAACTGTCTTTGAGTGCCTCCCCTTTTCCCAACATTTTTCCCAAGCAGCCAAGTATTTTTTTCTTTCCTGTTTCTTCACACGCCGTTAATCTTTTCACGTTTTGCTATAATAATCTTTTCACTGATCGCCTTTCTCTTTTTCTGGCTCCTTAAGTGACGTCATATTTTCAATGATCCAGCCAACAGGAAAAGCTACACCCAAGAGGCCAAGCATTGGACTGATCTGGTCGTATCAATAGACAGGCTCGGTTGTTGTCCTTCTCGTGTTTGCCTTTCCTGCTTGGATTGACACAACAGACACGCCGCACATTCCGTGTGTTGTGAAGAACTGGGATTTACTTCATTTGAAGTTAACATCTGATCCAGCCAAGATTGTGTGGATATTTCATAACTGCAGAAGTAAGGAGAATGTTTGTGAATCATATTTGTCTTATTTTCTGTTTATATTATTTGTTTAACTTTAGTGTACATTCTATCAATTTTTTTAAAGACATTTTTAACTTATCAACATTCTGTCCATTTTTAAAGACATGTTTAACTTATCAACATTCTGTCAATTTTTGTTGTTGACATTTTTAGCTTATCAAATCAATCAGGGTTTGAGAAACCGATGGGAAGGGTTCCAAAAGTGTCAGGGTTTGTTTTTTTTCAAATTATTTTTTTCTGGGAGACAAGAAGTGTAAAACTGTTCTATGTGTTTGCATAAATAATTTGACAAATAAGATATGTTAGTTCGTGAGAGTGCCGATAGCATTGCGGTTAGGGCTTAGCAAGAAAGTGACAGGATATCAAAACCTCACTTCAGTCGACCAGACTTGCTAAATTGGTGAGGGTATTAACAGCGTGATTAGAGGCCACAGAGATGGGATTTCTCAGAAGAATGTTGAAAGTTTCCTGGACAGCTAAAAAGACCAATGAGGAAGGAGGTTATCAAAGAGGCCAACACAAAAAGGGAGCTCATAAAAAAATATCAGAAAGAAGCAATCAACATTTTTCGGACACATCGTGAGAAGAGGAAAGTTGGAATGCTTGGTTACAGCTGGTGAAATAAAAGGAAAGAGATATCGCGGACGACAAAGAGAGAAGATACTGAATAGCTTGGTGTTATGGCATGGAAAACAGTCAACAACAGAACTGATACGAAGCACTGTAGATAGAAGATTGTGGAAGGACGTGATCGCCTACGCCAACCGATATGGCACATGATGATTATGATTAGCAGTGTAGGAGGGAACACCCCACCATCTCAACTGCAAACACTTTGGTCATCATGTTTGAAGCCTTGTTGTATGACGTTATATGTTACAGGGCGCTGTAAAAGTGTTGTTGCATGACGTTATATGTTACAGGGCGCTGTAAAAGTGTTGTTGTATGACGTTATAAGTTGCAGGACGCTGTAAAAGTGTTGTTGTATGACGTTATATGTTACAGGGCGCTGCAAAAGTGTTGTTGTATGACGTTATATGTTACAGGGCGCTGTAAAAGTGTTGTTGTATGACGTTATATGTTACAGGGCGCTGTAAAAGTGTTGTTGTATGACGTTATAAGTTGCAGGACGCTGTAAAAGTGTTGTTGTATGACGTTATAAGTTGCAGGACGCTGTAAAAGTGTTGTTGTATGACGTTATATGTTACAGGGCGCTGTAAAAGTGTTGTTGTATGACGTTATATGTTACAGGGCGCTGTAAAAGTGTTGTTGTATGACGTTATATGTTACAGGGCGCTGTAAAAGTGTTGTTGTATGACGTTATATGTTACAGGACGGGGGGGGGGGGAAACTGGGTACTCTAGATATCGATTCCCGACAGAGAGTTTCTGAGTTCGAACCTCGTGGACATTACTCTCATCGAGTCCGTGGTCGCTGTCCTTTTCCTGGTCAAATGTCAAGGTACGGGATCTGAATGCAGGTTTAGCATGCGGGTTTTCACCCCATATATCTCAGTCGCCTATCAAGAAGGGTTCGGTGACTCCTGTCTAGTGTCACCTCAAGCATCGTAACACACGAGCAAGGCGCCATTCCTCCCATTCCCAGATATTGAACCCTGATACCACTTCTGCCAGTGGCTGGGTTGACCGCAGAGGTTTTTTGTTGTTTTTTCTTTTCAAACCACGAGTACAATTCACAAACTTCTTCCAGCTGGGATAAAACACGGGGGGTGTCCGAACTGCGACATCTAGGGGGTGGTTTTCACAACTAGACTATCGCGACCTCTTTCCCTGGTCTCTGGGTTAGATTCATTGTCTAGCCATTTCTGATAATGGTAAAAAAATAGGAAGTTTCGTGTACACTCTGCGCATGTTAAAGAACCCTGCGCCGCTGGGACTCGAAAAGAGTAGGTAAATAATTGCCTCTGTCTGGGAGGGAAAGTTGTTCAATTAGAAATCTACCAATACCGAAGACGGATGTGTCGGGTCAAAGAGTGCAGGTACCGTTGTTTGTCGTAAACTAGCGACACGGCGCATCCAGGCACGATAAAGAGAAAGAAGAAATCTGTTACGGGACAGATGAGTATGACGTAGCAAACTGTGTAGTGTGTGTGTGTGTGCGTGCGTGCGTGCGCGTGTGTGTGTGTGTGTGTGTGTGTGTGAAATCACAGTATTGATTCAAGACTCAAAATTCGTCTTCTTCTTCTTTCCTTCCTCATCTGCCTTGGGTCTGGTGTTCTCACAACGTTTGCTGAAGGCTCGCTGTGTTGTGTTTTGATCTTTCTGCCTTGTCACGTGGCCAAACCATTTTATCTGTTGTTTCCTTATATATTCTATGGCGGGGGCTATTCCTAGCTTTTTTCTCAGTTCTTCATTTCTGATCTTATCTCTCAGACTGTTTCCTGTCATTCGTCTAACACATTTCATCTCTATAAAGGTTATTTTCCTGATTGTTCTTGCATCTAGAGTCCAGGTCTGGCATTAGTAGCACGACTCAAAATTAAAGTCCTTTTAACCAGATCTTTCAAACTGGTTTTCTTAATGACGTATTTAGAGGTTTGCGGTTAAATATTTCAAAATAAATCAACAAAAGTATTTTGTCTGAGTTCTCAGGTTTCTCATAAATGAACACAATCAATTTTTCGACACACACACAATGAATACACAAAGTAAGGTAACTCTGTATTAGACAATACACTGAAGTTGTTGTGATTGTTATAAACCTAACTATGTGGGTTATAGGTCAACATAGAAATACAGAACAGAGTGAACTTAATTTATAATTTAATTTCGAAAAAGGTTGATCGTCGAAAAGGATAGAACTTGGAAAATAAAATACAAGAAGTAATTTAAAGTGAGAACTAACTTATAGAGAACCAATTTACAGAGAACTAACTTATTGAGAACCAATTTACAGAGAACTAACTTATTGAGAACCAATTTACAGAGAACTAACTTATTGAGAACCAATTTACAGAGAACTAACTTATAGAGAACCAATTTACAGAGAACTAACTTATAGAGAACCAATTTACAGAGAACTAACTTATTGAGAACCAATTTACAGAGAACTAACTTATTGAGAACCAATTTACAGAGAACTAACTTATAGAGAACCAATTTACAGAGAACTAACTTATTGAGAACCAATTTACAGAGAACTAACTTATTGAGAACCAATTTACAGAGAACTAACTTATAGAGAACCAATTTACAGAGAACTAACTTACAGAGAACTAACTTACAGAGAACTAACTTATTGAGAACCAATTTACAGAGAACTAACTTATTGAGAACCAATTTACAGAGAACTAACTTATAGAGAACCAATTTACAGAGAACTAACTTATTGAGAACCAATTTACAGAGAACTAACTTATAGAGAACCAATTTACAGAGAACTAACTTACAGAGAACTAACTTACAGAGAACTAACTTATTGAGAACCAATTTACAGAGAACTAACTTATAGAGAACCAATTTACAGAGAACTAACTTACAGAGAACTAACTTACAGAGAACTAACTTATTGAGAACCAATTTACAGAGAACTAACTTATTGAGAACCAATTTACAGAGAACTAACTTATAGAGAACCAATTTACAGAGAACTAACTTACAGAGAACTAACTTACAGAGAACTAACTTATTGAGAACCAATTTACAGAGAACTAACTTATAGAGAACCAATTTACAGAGAACTAACTTATAGAGAACCAATTTACAGAGAACTAACTTATAGAGAACCAATTTACAGAGAACTAACTTACAGAGAACTAACTTACAGAGAACTAACTTATTGAGAACCAATTTACAGAGAACTAACTTATAGAGAACCAATTTACAGAGAACTAACTTACAGAGAACTAACTTACAGAGAACTAACTTATTGAGAACCAATTTACAGAGAACTAACTTATTGAGAACCAATTTACAGAGAACTAACTTATAGAGAACCAATTTACAGAGAACTAACTTACAGAGAACTAACTTACAGAGAACTAACTTATTGAGAACCAATTTACAGAGAACTAACTTATAGAGAACCAATTTACAGAGAACTAACTTATAGAGAACCAATTTACAGAGAACTAACTTATTGAGAACCAATTTACAGAGAACTAACTTATTGAGAACCAATTTACAGAGAACTAACTTATTGAGAACCAATTTACAGAGAACTAACTTATAGAGAACCAATTTACAGAGAACTAACTTATTGGGAACCAATTTACAGAGAACTAACTTATTGAGAACCAATTTACAGAGAACTAACTTATAGAGAACCAATTTACAGAGAACTAACTTACAGAGAACTAACTTACAGAGAACTAACTTATTGGGAACCAATTTACAGAGAACTAACTTATTGAGAACCAATTTACAGAGAACTAACTTATAGAGAACCAATTTACAGAGAACTAACTTACAGAGAACTAACTTACAGAGAACTAACTTATTGAGAACCAATTACAGAGAACTAACTTACAGAGAACTAACTTATAGAGAACCAATTTGCAGAGAACTACTTATTGAGAACCAATTTACAGAGAACTAACTTATAGAGAACCAATTTACAGAGAACCAACTTATAGAGTTAACTAACTTACATAGAAATTACTTACAAAGAACTAATTTACAGAGATTCAACTTACAGAGAAATAGCGTATAGAGAACTAACTTACAGAGATAACTTACTTATAGAGAACTAACTTACAGAGATAACTTACTTATAGAGAACTAACTTACAGAGATAAATAGTGAAGCGACTGAGAGTGTAAACAGTAAAAGAACAAACATTCAGTTGGATACTGTGGCGGAGTGATATTGCTTTACTATAAATAGATGAGAAATTGAATTCAGTGTGTTGTGGGTGGTTTCACATTGTCAACGCTGATGTCGCTGGTTGGTTCACTATGCAAGGAAGCCATGACCTTGTATCTGATAAACCAGGATGGCCTTAAATTAAAAGGTAAATAAGCCGTGATATAACAAAAGGAGCTTATTTATGATTCACCTGGGTGTGTCCTGTCTGAGGGTGATACAACATCGTATCAAAGCGATAACATTAATGGCTCTGTAGTCAACAGTCAAACCAGTCCTTGAGTGACTGGTCTGGTTCGCACCTTTTCCCGGTTGAGAAAACTGTCAACATGATCCCAAGGCTGTGTACGGTGATCCCAAGGCTGTGTACGGTGATCCCAAGGCTGTGTACGGTGATCACAAGGCTGTGTATGGTGATCCCAAGGCTGTGTACGGTGATCCCAAGGCTGTGTACGGTGATCCCAAGGCTGTGTATGGTGATCCCAAGGCTGTGTATGGTGATCCTAAGGCTGTGTACGGTGATCCCAAGGCTGTGTACGGTGATCCCAAGGCTGTGTACGGTGATCACAAGGCTGTGTATGGTGATCCCAAGGCTGTGTATGGTGATCCAAAGGCTGTGTATGGTGATCCCAAGGCTGTGTACGGTGATCCCAAGGCTGTGTACGGTGATCCCAAGGCTGTGTACGGTGATGGCAATGCTGCTGTATAAATGTCCCTCCTAGGCTGCAAGGGTCTCCGAGAGATTGAAACCAGACTAAACAAATACGATTAAATCGTGTGTATGTTTTGATGTGTGCTGATATGTGTTTTTATGTGTATATATACGTGTTTGTGGTGTTGGTGAATGTTTATGTCTTTGTGTTTGAGTATGTGTGTGTGTGTACGTATACATGTGTGTATGTGCCCACTTATAAACCAAAACATAAACAAGCGAACGGTTCCGGAAAGGACAAACTTCCAGCAAAACGTTTCTTCTTCTACATACATTCTCTCGTCGACCAAACCTTACTTTTCTCCCCATTTAAAATGCTGGCTCTAAATGACAGTACAATGTCATATCTTGTCAACATTCCTGTACGGTGCAGAAACATGGAAATGAGATTCAGCCCGGGATAAAAATTAATGAAAATGACCAGATAAATGAAAGTGACACACAGCAAACCTCTAAACGAATAACAAGCAAAGTCCAATAAAATTTATAAAAAAATTAACAAAGAAAAAATGGTCCGCCATCCAGGAAAGATAAGGCTCTCTGTCTAAAAGACGTATGACGCAAGCCGGAGAAAGCCGTAAGGAGTCCGGGTTGCCGACTCACCCTTTTGTCTACCAGGAAATCCTCCAGAATTGACACCTGGAATGTACGTACCCTAAATGAACAGGGAAAAGCTGCACATGTAGAAATGAGAAATTACAAAATAGATATTCTGGGAATGTGTGAAACAAGATGGCTAGGAACGGAAAGAATAAAACTAAATGCAGAAGAGATGATTTTATCAGGACAACAGGAACCTGGAGCACAACATAGTGAAGGGGTAGCTATAATGTTATCAAGGAATGCACAGAAGACACACATAGAATGGGAAGCAGCAGGACCAAGATTAATGAGAGTAACATTTAAAACAACAACAACAAAATAAAATTACACATTACCCCATGCTATGCACCAACCAATGATAAGGATGACTCAGTTAAAGATGATTTTTATAAACAGCTACAATGTCAGATGGATGCAAGACGAGCCAAGGATATTATAATCTTCATGGGAGACCTAAATGCTAAAGTAGGATCTGACAACAGAGGCTTCGAAGAGATTATGGGAAAACATGGACTTGGAGATATAAATGAGAATGGAGAGATATTTGTGAATTTCTGTGCCCTTAATCAAGTGAGCCTAGGAGGGACAATATTCCAACATAAAATAATACACAAAACTACACGGGTGTCACCAGATCATAGAACGGAAAATCAAATTGATCACATATGTATTAATAATAAGTTTAAGTCATCCTTACAGGATGTAAAAGTATATAGAGGGGCAGATGTAGCTTCGGATCATCATCTTCTGATAGCCAAACTTAAAATTAAACTAAAAAGGTATACTACAACGAATAAGGGTAGAAAGTATTTCAATGTATGGTTTCTTAAAGAGCAAGGAATTAAAGATAAATTCGCAGTCACAATATCAAATACCAAGTCCTCCAACAACTAGAAAATACAATAAATATAGAAGATCATTGGAAACAGGTAAAAGATATATGAAAAGAGACATGCGAAGGAACACTAGGGAAAATAGAACGCCAGAATAAGGTATGGTTGACAGCAGAGACCCTGGACAAAATTAAAGAAAGAAAGAACAAGAAAGCAGATATAAATAAAAGCAAAACAAGAAGTAATAAAGCCAAGACACAGGAAGCTTACACAGAGGTGAACAAAGAAGTGAGAAGATGCATTAAAAGGGAAAAGTGGAAATATATAGATGAACTAGCTAAAGGGACAGAAGAGCAGCAAATAAAGGGAATATGAAAGAACTGTACAACAGCACAAAGAAATTAAGTGGAGAATACAAACAGATCAATGCCTTTATTAAAATTAAGAAAGGAAATCTGCTTAGTAATGTAAGGGAACAAATGAAGAGATGGAAAGAGCACTTTGAAGAACTTCTGAACAGACCCAGCTCAAATAATCCTCCAGATATACTACCAGCAGAAGAAGAGTTACACGTTAACTGTGGAAAACCAAGCAAAGAAGAAATAATGAAAGCCATCAAACTATTTAAAAAATGGTAAAGCCACAGGACCAGATGAAATTCCTTCGGAAGCCATAAAAGCAGATATTAACACCTCTACCAAGATGTTACATAATCTATTAGATACAATTTGGGAGAGGGAAGAAATACCTAAGACTGGAAAGAAGGTTATATGATCACATTACCAAAGAAAGGAAGTTTACAGGAGTGCACAATTATAGGGGAATTATGCTACTATCAGTGCCAGGAAAAATATTAAACAGAATCATTCTGGAGAGACTAAAAGAGGCCATAGAGAAACATTTGAGAGATGAACAAGCAAGTTTTAGGAAGAACAGATCATGTGCTGATCAAATAACTACTCTACGTATAATAGTTGAACAAAGTTTAGAACTAAAATCCCCACTTTATATTGGATTCATAGATTACGAAAAGGCATTTGATAGTCTAGACAGAAGAATGCTTTGGAAGTTGCTGAGTCATTACGGAATCCCCATAAAGTTTATTAACCTGATAAAAACAATGTATGAAGGAACGAAATGTAGTGTGGTGCATGAAGGACAGCTAACAGAAGCATTTGAAATAAGTACAGGAGTAAGGCAGGGATGCCTTCTGTCTCCATTTCTATTTCTACTGGCCATAGATTGGATTATGAAAATAACTCAAAACAACAGAAATGGGATCAAGTGGTCACTACCAAACAACTTGATGATTTAGGCTTTGCTGATGACATAGCTGTCTTGGAAGTCACATTGATCGAGAAGGGGATACAAGCAAAGAAATTAGAATCAGAATAGCTAAAACAGCAATGTCTTTCAGAAGACTTGAAAAGTTGTGGAAATCAAAACTCATCAGCACAAGCACAAAAACTTAGACTATTCAAATCAAATGTACTATCAACCCTTACGTATGCGTGTGAAAGCTGGAAAACAACAAGAGATATAGAAACAAAGTTGAACGCATTCGAAAATAAATGTCTAAGAAAAATACTTGGTATAGCGTGGAACGAATTCAAAACAAACGAGGAAATTAGAGAAATCGCCAATCAACCACTAATAAAACAAAGACATTGATGAGAGAGGCAAAAGCAGCAGGAATCGACTCCTTCAATGAGATAGTGCTGCTTACACAGAACAGAGACAAATGGCGAGATTTGATAAAATATCTTTAAAAGAATTGAAAACTGCTAGAACAAAAATTCAGATAAGAGATGGAGTATCAAGGTCTACGCCCTATGGGCCGGCTACGGCTCGAAAGGTCAATAGATAGATAGATAGATAGATAGATAGATAGATAGATAGATAGATAGATAGATAGATAGATAGATAGATAGATAGATAGATAGATAGATAGATAGATAGATAGATAGATAGATAGATAGATAGATAGATAGATAGATAGATAGATAGATAGATAGATAGATAGATAGATAGATAGATAGATAGATAGATAGATAGATAGATAGATAGATAGATAGATAGATAGATAGATAGATAGATAGATAGATAGATAGATAGATAGATAGATAGATAGATAGATAGATAGATAGATAGATAGATAGATAGATAGATAGATAGATAGATAGATAGATAGATAGATAGATAGATAGATAGATAGATAGATAGATAGATAGATAGATAGATAGATAGATAGATAGATAGATAGATAGATAGATAGATAGGTAGGTAGGAGGCAGGTAGGTAGGTAGGTAGGTAGGTAGGTGGGTGACAGAGCCCTCCTATCACACAGCCATCAACAGATGCAGGATAAAATGAGCATACTTGATGAGAGATCACAACTGCTAGGACTGAAAATTAATAGAGATAAGACCAACATTATGAGAATTAATACAGTTGGCAATAACCAAATAAAACTAGGAGAAATACCTCTACTAGACGTACAATCTTACATATATCTGGGCAGTAATATAGATAAAGAGGGAGGAACAGAAAATGATACCAAAATAAGGATATCAAAAGCAAGAGGAGCTTTGATTGCACTGGGAAACATGGAAATCCAAAGAAATTAGGTTAAATACAAAAATAAAAATTTTCAACTCAAATGTTAAGTCTGTCCTATTATATGGCTGTGAAACATTGAGAACAAAATTGACAACCACGAAGATACAGACTTTCATTAATGGATGCTTACGCAGAATAAAAGGATGGAAATGGCAGGACAAAATCACTAACATTGAATTATGGAAATGTACCAGTCAAATGCCAGTGGATAAAGAGATTCAGCGAAGACGATGGCGCTGGATAGGACACACACTACGGAAGCCAACTGAGAGTATTACACAACAGGCTCTTTTTGGAATCCCCAGGGGAAAAGACAAAGAGGAAGACCAAGGAATTCTTGGAGAAGACAGATAGAAGCAGAGATGAAGATGATGGGGAAGACATGGAATGATCTTAAAAGAATGGCAAAAAACAGAACGACTTGGAAAGTGTTTGTTGAAGACCTATGCTCCACTGGGAGCTAAAAGGTAGAAGAAGAAGAAAGAAAAAAAAGGAGGTCATGGCCATAAACAAAATCGAGACAAATTCTCAGATAGTCAGTAAGAAATAAAGAACTAAAGCTGTCATCATCATGTACCATACCTGCAGGTGTAGGTGATCATGTCTCTCCACCACTTTCGATCTCAACAGTTATTTATCATTTCTGTTGTTGACCTTCTGCCAAGCCATTCTCTTAATCTGTCTGGTATCTTTTCTGTTTGCTTCCATCTATCTCTTCGTCCATCAATTTTCCATGTTGTTGCAATATATTCCAGCTGTTCTCTTCTCATTTCATGGCCAAAAAATGATGATTGTTTCTTCCTAATATGGACATTAGCTCTCTTTTTGCTTTGACCTCGTTCAACACGTTTTCATTATTCTTCTTGGCTGTCCTTGGTATTTTCAACATTCTTCTGTAAAATCACAATTACAGACTCCAGTGATTTTTGTGTCTGTTGTCCTATTGTCCATGACTTACATTCGCCAGTAAGACTTTTCTGCATAACGTTTAAGAACTATTTTTCTTGCTTCTATTGTCAAAAATGGATTGCACAATATCTTCCTCATTTTTTGTTTGTTTTTTTTAAAGCTGCTTTTGCCTGAATTATTCTGCATCTTGCCTCTTTTGTACATCTACCATCTGAGGTTAATAATGTTCCCAGATATTTAAATTCATTAGCCTGTTTTATTATTGTTCCATTTGTCTTTATTGTGCATTGCGACTAAATCTATAAAAGAGTTAAATATTTAAGGAGTTGTGTAGTAGCAAATGAAATAATTGAGACAAAAATGTACAACATACACATTGAAGTAAAGCAAATAATAAAAAAAAGTAGCGATTAGAGTTAAAAAAAAAACACGTAATGATGTATTCAGAAAGAGCAATAAGCAATTCAGGCGATATTTCTGCCAAGTGTGGGCTACCAGTGCCAGTCATGGACGTTGGCAGCAAATGAGACCAGGAAGATCACAAATACCGAAATGGGATGGGATAATACTTAAAGTGACGATACAAGATGACATGTGACGATATAAGACAAGATGACATGTGACAATACAAGACGAGATGATATATGACGATACAAGACGAGATGACATGTGGCGATACAAGATGAGATGACTTGTGGCGATATAAAACGAGGTGGTATGTGACGAAATAATACAAGATAACAGGTGACGATACAAGACAATATGACATGGGACGATACAAGACAATGTGGCTATATAAGACGAGATGACATGTGCCGATACAAGACATAATGATATGTGACGAGACAACATGTTGCGATACAAGACGAAATGACATGTGACGATACAAGACAATATGACATGTGACGATACAAGACGATATTATATTTGGCGATATAAGACGAGATGACATGTGATGATGGAAGGCGAGATGACATGTAATGATACAAGACGAGATTATATGTTTCGATACAAAATAAAATGGCATGTGACTATATAAGACAAGATAACATGTAGCGTTACAAGAACCGACTGTATGCAACGATACAAGACGAGATGACATGTGACGATACAAGACGAGATGGCATGTGACGATACAAGACGAGATGGCATGTGACGATACAAGACGAGGTGGCATGTGACGATACAAGACGAGATGGCATGTGACGATACAAGACGAGATGGGATGTGACGATACAAGACGAGATGGCATGTGAAGATACAAGACGAGATGGCATGTGACGATACAAGACGAGATGGCATGTGACGATACAAGACGAGATGGCATGTGACGATACAAGACGAGATGGCATGTGACGATACAAGACGAGATGGCATGTGACGATACAAGACGAGATTACATGTGACGATACAAGACGAGATGGCATGTGACGATACAAGACGAGATGGCATGTGACGATACAAGACGAGATGGCATGTGACGATACAAGACAAGATGGCATGTGACGATACAAGACGAGATGACATGTGACGATACAAGACGAGATGGCATGTGACGATACAAGACGAGATGGCATGTGACGATACAAGACGAGATGACATGTGACGATACAAGACGAGATGACATGTGACGATACAAGACGAGATGGCATGTGACGATACAAGACGAGATGGCATGTGACGATACAAGACGAGATGGCATGTGACGATACAAGACGAGATGACATGTGACGATACAAGACGAGATGGCATGTGACGATACAAGACGAGATGGCATGTGACGATACAAGACGAGATGACATGTGACGATACAAGACGAGATGGCATGTGACGATACAAGACGAGATGGCATGTGACGATACAAGACGAGATAGCATGTGACGATACAAGACGGGATGGCATGTGACTATATAAGACAAGATAACATGTAGCGTTACAAGAACCGACTGTATGCAACGATACAAGACAATATGACATGTGACGATACAAGACAATATGACATGTGACGATACAAGACGAGATGGCATGTGACGATACAAGACGAGATGGCATGTGACGATACAAGACGAGATGACATGTGACGATACAAGACGAGATGACATGTGACGATACAAGACGAGATGGCATGTGACGATACAAGCTATGATACCATGTGACAATACAAAACGAGATAGCATGTGACGATACAAGACGAGATGACATGTGACGATACAAGACGAGATGACATGTGACGATATAAGATGAGATGACATGTGACAATACAAGACGAGATGGCATGTGACGATACAAGACGAGATGGCATGTGACGATACAAGCTATGATACCATGTGACAATACAAAACGAGATAGCATGTGACGATACAAAACGAGATAGCATGTGACGATACAAAACGAGATGATATGTGGCTATGCAAAGTAAAATGAAATGTGGCGATACAAGACTCGACAGTATGGAACGATACAATCCGAAATAACATATGATGATACGATGCATTATGTTATGTGACGATGCAAGACGACATGACATGTGACGATATAATATAAGATGGCATGTGACGATACAAGACAAGATGGCATGTGACGATACAAGACGAGATGGCATGTGACGATACAAGCTATGATACCATGTGACAATACAAAACGAGATAGCATGTGACGATACAAAACGAGATAGCATGTGACGATACAAGACAAGACGGTATGTGACGATAAAAGATATGATGACATGTGACCATAACAGACAAAATGACACTGGACTATACACGGCAAAATATGCCGTGACAATACAAGATGAGATGACATGTGACGAAAAAAACCAAATGACATGAGACAATAAATAAACATGATGATACATGTTGACACAAGTAAAAATTACAAAGAAAGAAAATATGAAAGGAATGATTGCAGTACTATAGTCCTGAGCTTCATTCAAAGACAATGGTTTAAGATGTAAAAAAAAAAAAAAAAAAAAAGTAAAGAGCCCCCGTCCCGCCAAGTGGCGTATAGCGAATATGGTGTTAGTGACCATAAAATTTTACAGACCTTCGGCGCGTGATTTTTGGGGTAATATGGTCAGTATTACGCCCGTGCCGCTTTACTTTCCCAGAAAAAAATCCGATACCAATTTAAGGCTGGGTGAACCCGGAAGCCGTCGGTTGGGATCGAACTCTACCTCTTGTTTTTTGTAGTCCAGTTCACTAACCACTGAGCTCTCGCGGCCTCCAGTTTAAATTGTATGGACACGTAATTTGGTTACTGACAAACAACATCCCGCAACAACCAGATGTAACACCAGAGGAAGAAGAGAAAGCCCTTACGAGCGAACGACAAGCGAACTATCCGATACTACATTATTTCCTATACATTAGGGAACCATAGAACACTACCATGAAAATTAAAATGTGTCTCGACACTGAAAAGCAAAAAAGAGTAGAGAACAAGAACACACCAATTAATAGGAATAAGTAGCAATTGTAAACTGTGCAGTGCCAGTCCTGGTAGAAACGCTACACTAACAATAGTTCTAGTGACTGAACTTTAGATGGACGTGACCAGGAAACATCTGCTACAGAAGTGACCATAATAAGTGCCGTCCTTGACTCTTCTTCTTAGCGTGCAACCGTTAAGTTGGCTTGGATTCGTTAAGTTGGCGTCCACCCGTTAAGTTGGCTTGGATTCGTTAAGTTGGCGTCCACCCGTTAAGTTGGCGTGGATTCGTTAAGTTGGCGTCCACCCGTTAAGTTGTCGTGGATTCGTTATGTCGCTAGTTTACAACAAAGCCGCGATATCTGCGCCTTTCGGCCCGACATATCCGTCTTCAACATGGATAAGTAGATTTGTATAAAATTTGTTCCCGGGCAGCGGCTGTTTGTGGGCTACTCTTTTCGATTTTAAAACTCCAAGAGTTCTTTAACGTGCGCGATTGCACACAGGACCTCCTGTTTTCGCCATGTTTAAAGAGGGCTACACATCGGAACTACCCAGAGAGGGCTACACATCGGAACTACCCAGAGAGGGCTAAACATCGGAACTACCCAGAGAGGGCTACACATCGAACTACCCAGAGAGGGCTACACATCGGATATCACTACCCAGAGAGGGCTACACATCGGAACTACCCAGAGAGGGCTACACATCGGATATCACTACCCAGAGAGGGCTGCACATCGGATCTCACTACCCAGAGAGGGCTACACATCGGATCTCACTACCCAGAGAGGGCTACACATCGGATCTCACTACCCAGAGAGGGCTACACATCGGATCTCATTACCCAGAGAGGGCTACAATCGGATCTCACTACCCAGAGAGAGCTACAATCGGATCTCACTACCCAGAGATGGCTACACATCGGATCTCACTACCCAGAGAGGGCTACACATCGGATCTCACTACCCAGAGAGGGCTACAATCGGATCTCAATACCCAGAGAGAGCTACAATCGGATCTCACTACACAGAGAGGGCTACAATCGGATCTCACTACCCAGAGAGAGCTACAATCGGATCTCACTACCCAGAGAGAGCTACAATCGGATCTCACTACCCAGAGAGAGCTAGACATCGGATCTCACTACCCAGAGAGAGCTACACATCGGATCTCACTACCCAGAGATGGCTACACATCGGATCTCACTACCCAGAGAGGGCTAGACATCGGATCTCACTACCCAGAGAGAGCTACACATCGGATCTCACTACCCAGAGATGGCTACACATCGGATCTCACTACCCAGAGAGAGCTACAATCGGATCTCACTACCCAGAGAGGGCTACACATCGGATCTCACTACCCAAGAGGGCTACACATCGGATCTCACTACCCAGAGAGAGCTACAATCGGATCTCACTACCCAGAGAGAGCTACACATCGGATCTCACTACCCAGAGAGGGCTACACATCGGATCTCACTACCCAGAGAGAGCTACAATCGGATCTCACTACCCAGAGAGAGCTACAATCGGATCTCACTACCCAGAGAGGGCTACACATCGGATCTCACTACCCAGAGAGGGCTACACATCGGATCTCATTACCCAGAGAGGGCTACAATCGGATCTCACTACCCAGAGAGAGCTACAATCGGATCTTACTACCCAGAGATGGCTACACATCGGATCTCACTACCCAGAGAGGGCTACACATCAGATCTCACTACCCAGAGAGGGCTACAATCGGATCTCACTACCCAGAGAGAGCTACAATCGGATCTCACTACCCAGAGAGAGGTACAATCGGATCTCACTACCCAGAGAGAGCTAGACATCGGATCTCACTACCCAGAGAGAGCTACACATCGGATCTCACTACCCAGAGATGGCTACACATCGGATCTCACTACCCAGAGAGGGCTAGACATCGGATCTCACTACCCAGAGAGAGCTAAACATCGGATCTCACTACCCAGAGAGAGCTACAATCGGATCTCACTACCCAGAGAGAGCTAGACATCGGATCTCACTACCCAGAGAGAGCTACACATCGGATCTCACTACCCAGAGATGGCTACACATCGGATCTCACTACCCAGAGAGGGCTAGACATCGGATCTCACTACCCAGAGAGAGCTACAATCGGATCTCACTACCCAGAGAGGGCTACACATCGGATCTCACTACCCAGAGAGAGCTACAATCGGATCTCACTACCCAGAGATGGCTACACATCGGATCTCACTACCCAGAGATGGCTACACATCGGATCTCACTACCCAGAGATGGCTACACATCGGATCTCACTACCCAGAGATGGCTACACATCGGATCTCACTACCCAGAGAGGGCTACACATCGGATCTCACTACCCAGAGAGAGCTAAAATCGGATCTCACTACCCAGAGAGGGCTACACATCGGATCTCACTACCCAGAGAGGGCTACACATCGGATCTCACTACCCAGAGAGGGCTACAATCGGATCTCATTACCCAGAGAGAGAGAGCTACAATCGGATCTCACTACCCAGAGAGAGCTACAATCGGATCTCACTACCCAGAGAGGGCTACACATTGGATCTCACTACCCAGAGAGAGCTACAATCGGATCTCACTACCCAGAGATGGCTACACATCGGATCTCACTACCCAGAGAGGGCTACACATCGGATCTCACTACCCAGAGAGGCTGCACATCGGATCACACTACCCAGAGAGAGCTACAATCGGATCTCACTACCCAGAGAGGCTACACATCGGATCTCACTACCCAGAGAGGGCTAGACGTTGGATCTCACTACACAGAAAGGGCTACAATCGGATCTCACTACCCAGAGAGGGCTACAATCGGATCTCACTACCCAGAGAGGGCTACAATCGGATCTCATTACCCAGAGAGAGAGAGCTACAATCGGCTCACTACCCAGAGAGGGCTACACATCGAATCTCACTACACAGAGAGGGCTAGACGTTGGATCTCACTACACAGAGGGGGCTACACATCGGATCTCACTACCCAGAAAGGGCTACACATCGGAACTACCAGAGAGGGCTAGACATCGGATCTCACTACCCAGAGAGGGCTACACATCGGATCTCACTACCCAGAGAGGGCTACACATCGGATCTCACTACCCAGAGATGGCTACACATCGGATCTCACTACCCAGAGAGGGCTACAATCGGATCTCACTACCCAGAGAGAGCTACAATCGGATCTCACTACCCAAAGAGGGCTGCACATCGGATATCACTACCCAGAGAGGGCTGCACATTGGATATCACTACCCAGAGAGGGCTGTACATTGGATATCACTACCCAGAGAGGGCTGTACATCGAATATCACTACCCAGAGAGGGCTACAATCGGATCTCACTACGCAGAAAGGGCTACAATCGGCTCACTACCCAGAGAGGGCTACACATCGAATCTCACTACCCAGAGAGGGCTAGACGTTGGATCTCACTACACAGAGGGGGCTACACATCGGATCTCACTACACAGAGAGGGTTACACATCGGATCTCACTACCCAGAGAGGGCTAGACGTTGGATCTCACTACACAGAGAGGGCTACACATCGGATCTCACTACACAGAGAGGGTTACACATCGGATCTCACTACCCTGAAAGGGCTAGACGTTGGATCTCACTACACAGAGAGGGCTACACATCGTAGTTCACTACTCAGACACCAGAGGATGGCAAAGCCACAAATAAAAGATTCGAAAATATTCCCACCGTCTGTGATGTGAATCGAATCAGGGACATGCTTGTCCAGAGTCCGACGTTTAACCTCTATACCACATAGTCCTCCCCCCCCCCCCCCATATACCATGACAACCTATGTGGTGATATCAATAGCATCTCTTCCTTCTTTTGGCTTATTAAAACTCGGTGTACGAGACTGTAGCAGATGAAACTCGACACAACGGCATAACAACGTACCAGTCAAAGTTAAAACAGATGTGTCCAGTCTGGTTTCATCCAGGCCGTGGTAGACTATTTCACTTTTGTCGACTGACAGACTAGTTCTACAACTATTTCGTAACTCCTGTTAGCACTAAAATAGCAACAGTCGTAACCTGTGATCTGATATGACAGTCCAAAGTGCGTATTGTGCAGTGTAGTTCCGAGAGCCGTATAATATAAGGCCCATGATCATGAAACTGGTGCAGTCATGTTGTACTTTAGTTATTAAAGGTCATATAAAGTGAGATTTAAACTGACAGCAATTATCGTTTTTAATTACTTGGAATGTAATTCTTCATCTTTTGATATGTCCTTCCTACCAGTTTCATCTGTTAACATGTCCTTCCTACCTGTTTCATCTGTTAATATGTCCTTCCTACCTGTTTCATCTGTTAACATGTCCTTCCTACCAGTTTCATCTGTTAACATGTCCTTCCTACCTGTTTCATCTGTTAATATGTCCTTCCTACCTGTTTCATCTGTTAATATGTCCTTCCTACCTGTTTCATCTGTTAACATGTCCTTCCTACCAGTTTCATCTGTTAACATGTCCTTCCTACCAGTTCCATCAGTTAACATGTCCTTCCTGCCAGTTTCATCTGTTAATATGTCCTTTCTACCAGTTTCATCTGTTAATATGTCCTTTCTACCAGTTTCATCTTTTAATATGTCCTTCCTACCAGTTTCATCTGTTAATATGTCCTCCCTACTAGTTTCATCTGTTGATATGTCCTCCCTACCATTTTCATCTGTTGATATGTCCTTCCTACCAGTTTCATCTGTTGATATGTCCTCCCTACCATTTTCATCTGTTGATATGTCCTTCCTACCAGTTTCATCTGTTGATATGTCCTCCCTACCATTTTCATCTGTTGATATGTCCTTCCTACCAGTTTCATCAGTCGCATGCTCCTCTCAGTTCAGACACATGTAACAGCCGACGACGTGTAGATTGAGGCAGGTTTTATTGGCCGGCACAAACAAATGTATTTAGTTTCACCATGTTCACAATCTCACAAATGGCCATGCGTCTATCAATCACTTAGTGTACATGGTGGTCGGACGTCTCCACTATATCATAATAATTTGGCCATCCCCGTGAAGTTTGTTGATCTGTGACTGTCAACTGGTCTGAGACTGTCAACTGGTCTGAGACTGTTTGCTGGTGTGTGACTGTCAACTGGTCTGAGACTGTTAGCTGGTCTGAGACTGTTAGCTGGTCTGAGACTGTTAGCTGGTCTGAGACTGTCAGGTGGTCTGAGACTGTAAGCTGGTCTGAGACTGTTGCTGGTCTGAGACTGTAAGCTGGTCTGAGACTGTTAGCTGGTCTGAGACTGTAAGCTGGTCTGAGACTGTAAGCTGGTCTGAGACTGTTTGTTGGTGTGAGACTGTTTGTTGGTCTGAGACTGTAAGCTGGTCTGAGACTGTAAGCTGGTCTGAGACGGTTTGTTGGTCTGAGACCGTTAGCTGGTCTGAGACTGTAAGCTGGTCTGAAACTGTTAGCTGGTCTTAGACTGTTTGTTGGTCTGAGACTGTTATCTGGTCTTAGACTGTTAGCTGGTCTGAGACTGTAAGCTGGTCTGAGACTGTTAGCTGGTCTGAGACTGATAGTTGGTCTGAGACTGTTAGCTGGTCTGAGACTGTTAGCTGGTCTGAGACTGTTTGTTGGTCTGAGGCTGTAATCTGGTCTGAGACTGTCAGCTGGTCTGAGACTGTAAGCTGGTCTGAGACTGTAAGCTGGTCTGCTAGCTGGTCTGAGACTGCTAGCTCGTCTGAGACTGTTTGTTGGTCTGAGACTGTTTGTTGGTCTGAGACTGTATGTTGGTCTGAGACTGTTAGCTGGTCTGAGACTGTTAGCTGATATATGGCTGTCAGCTGGTCTGAGACTGTGTTGGTCTGAGACTGATAGCTGGCCTGATACTCTTTGTTAATCTGAGACTGTAATCTGGTCTGAGACTGTTAGCTGCTCTGAGACTGTTAACTAGTCTGTGACTGTCAGCTGGTCGGAGACTGTCAGCTGGTCTGAGACTGTCAGCTGGTCTGAGACTGTTAGCTGGTCTGAGACTGCTTGTTGGTCTGAGACTGTTAGCTGGTCTGATACAGTTAGCTGGTCTGAGGCTGTTTGTTGATCTGAGACTGTTAGCTGGTCTGAGACTGTTAATTGGTCTGAGACTGTTAGCTGGTCTGAGACAGTTAGCTGGTCTGAGACTGTTAGCTGGTCTGAGACTGTTAATTGGTCTGAGACTGTTAGCTGGTCTGAGACTGTTAGCTGGTCTGAGACTGTGTGTTGGTCTGAGACTGTTAGCTGGTCTGAGATTGTAAGCTGGTCTGAGACTGTTAGCTGGTCTGAGACTGTTAATTGGTCTGAGACTGTTAGCAGGTCTGAGACTCTTAATTGGTCTGAAAATGTTAGCTGGTCTGAGACTGTTAGCTGGTCTGGGACTGTTAATTGGTCTGAAACTGTTAGCTGGTCTGAGACTGTTTGTTGGTCAGAGACTGTTTGTTGGTCTGAGACTGTTAGCTGGTCTGAGACTGTTAGCTGGTCTGAGACTGTAAGCTGGTCTGAGACTGTTATCTGGTCTGAGACTGTTTGTTGGTATGAGACTGTAAGCTGGTCTGAGACTGTTAGCTGGTCTGAGACTGTAAGCTGGTCTGAGACTGTTATCTGGTCTGAGACTGTTTGTTGGTCTGAGACTGTTAGCTGGTCTGAGACTGTTTGTTGGTCTGAGACTGTAAGCTGATCTGAGACTGTAAGCTGGTCTGAGACTGTTTGTTGATCTGATACTGTTAGCTGTTCTGATACTGTAAGCTGGCCTGATACTGTTAATTGGTCTGAGACTGTTTGCTGGTCTGAGACTGTTAATTGGTCTGAAACTGTTAGCTGGTCTGAGACTGTTAGCTGGTCTGAGACTGTTAATTGGTCTGAAACTGTTAGCTGGTCTGAGACTGTTAGCTGGTCTGAGACTGTTAACTGGTCGTAAACTGTTAATTGGTCTGAGACTGTTAGCTGGTCTGAAACTGTTAGCTGGTCTGAGACTGTTAGCTGGTCTGAGACTGTTTGTTGATCTGATACTGTTAGCTGTTCTGATACTGTAAGCTGGCCTGATACTGTTAATTGGTCTGAGACTGTTTGCTGGTCTGAGACTGTTAATTGGTCTGAAACTGTTAGCTGGTCTGAGACTGTTAGCTGGTCTGAGACTGTTAATTGGTCTGAAACTGTTAGCTGGTCTGAGACTGTTAGCTGGTCTGAGACTGTTAACTGGTCGTAAACTGTTAATTGGTCTGAGACTGTTAGCTGGTCTGAAACTGTTAGCTGGTCTGAGACTGTTAGCTGGTCTGAGACTGTTTATCGGTCTCTTTCGCTCTCTTTCTCATTCTCTCTCTCTTGTTCTCTCTCTTTCTCTCTCTCTCTCTCTCTCTCTCTCTCTCTCTCTCTCTCTCTCTCTCTCTCTAGGAATATTTTGTTTCCGAGAGTGTATAACTTTAGCCAACTTCAAAACTGTTTCGCTATACTACTTTTATATTCACTGTTATTAAAAGTATTGTTAATTGGAAGGTTCATATATTTTAGGCATGCGAACAATTCAATGTGGGCGGTCTGCCCTGCCTAGCTAAGACAGGGTCACCACGGACCAATCATCTAGCAGGAAAAACTGAAATATGACCATCACCTTCAGTTTTGTATAAAACGTTTGCAGTTTTTCCATGGGACTTTCTAAAAATTGGGAAGTTCCCAGAAACTCGGTCAACTGGCCTCGACTACGGTGCCGTACAAGTGGAGTAACCAGACGTACACAGTGGAAGAGATATTGAGTAAATTCAAACTTCCATGCGTGGTCCAGTGTGCTACCGGTGAGTACTGCTGATGTCGCTAGTTCGTTCTTTGTCGTGGCTGTTTGAGAATGTTGTTATTAGTTCTTTACTCTTGAGCATTTGAGACTGTTGTTAGTTTTTTGTCCTGAGCATTTGAGACTGTTGTTAGTTTTTTGTCCTGAGCATTTGAGACTGTTGTTAGTTTTTTGTCCTGAGCATTTGAGACTGTTGTTAGTTTTTTGCCCTGAGCATTTGAGACTGTTGTTAGTTTTTTGTCCTGAGCATTTGAGACTGTTGTTAGTTTTTTTTCCTGAGCATTTGAGACTGTTGTTAGTTTTTGGTTTGAGCGTTTGAGACTGTTATTAGTTTTTTGTCTTAGTGTTTGATACTGTTGTTAGTTCTTTGGTTTACGTGTTTGAGACGGTTCTTAGTGTTTTGTCTTTAGTGTTTGATACTGTTGTTATTTCTTTGTCTTGAGTGTTTGAGACTGTTGGTTGTTCTTTGTCTTGAGTGTTTGATACTGTTGTTAGTTTTTGTCTTGGGCGTTTGAGACTGTTGTTAGTTCTTTGTCTTGAGTGTTTGAGACTGTTGGTTGTTCTTTGTCTTGAGTGTTTGATACTGTTGTTAGTTCTTTGTCTTGAGTGTTTGAGACTGTTGGTTGTTCTTTGTCTTGAGTGTTTGAGACTGTTGGTTGTTCTTTGTCTTGAGTGTTTGAGACTGTTGGTTGTTCTTTGTCTTGTGTGTTTGATACTGTTGTTAGTTTTTTGTCTTGGGCGTTTGAGACTGTTGTTAGTTCTTTGTCTTGAGTGTTTGAGACTGTTGGTTGTTCTTTGTCTTGAGTGTTTGAGACTGTTGGTTGTTCTTTGTCTTGAGTGTTTGAGACTGTTGTTAGTTCTTTGTCTTGAGTGTTTGATACTGTTGTTAGTTTTTTGTCTTGGGCGTTTGAGACTGTTGTTAGTTCTTTGTCTTGAGTGTTTGATACTGTTGTTATTTCTTTGTCTTGAGTGTTTGAGACTGTTGGTTGTTCTTTGTCTTGTGTGTTTGATACTGTTGTTAGTTTTTTGTCTTGGGCGTTTGAGACTGTTGTTAGTTCTTTGTCTTGAGTGTTTGATACTGTTGTTAGTTCTTTGTCTTGAGTGTTTGATACTGTTGTTAGTTCTTTGTCTTGAGCGTTTGAGACTGTTGTTAGTTCTTTGTCTTGAGTGTTTGATACTGTTGTTAGTTCTTTGGCTTAGGTGTTTGAGACTGTTGTTAGTTCATTGTCTTGAGTGTTTGAGACTGTTGTAAAAGAGAAAATGCTAGATAGCTTGGTGTCATGGCATGGAAAACAGTCAACAACAGAAATGATACGATGTACTGTGGATAGAAGATTGTGGAAGGACATGATCGCCTACGCCAACCGGTATGGCACACGATAATGATGATGATGACGAAGATGATGATGATGATGATGATGATGATGATGATGAAACACAGGATGTACTTAAACATTGTCTGTCTGTTTTGTCTGTCTCGTTCAGATTCGTGCACAGTTGTCTGGTCAGACTTCCAGTTTGACCTTAGACAGCCGCTCCTTTTCTATAACAAGAGGTCGATACAGAAGGTTCATGCTGTCAGTCTCAAACAGACAAACCAGGATGTCCAGGAGATCGGGCCACCTCTTGCGATCCCTGAAGACTACGATGGTGAGTGTCAAGGTCATGTTTGTGTTGTTTAGAAGACACAGACCGAGAATTTTCTTGGGGGAAACCCCGACGGATCTAATCTGTCCAATCACATTAAATATAACAGCTGATTGTCTATTTTTAGAATGATTAATTTATGTGCAAAACGTAATCAAATAATGTGATATTTTAAGTGTACAGTCTTTAAATTGATGGCTTTCGTTTGTGACCTTGGTAGCTAAGGACCTAACTTATGCAAACGGATGGCATTGGCAAGGATCATTTTGAATCTATGAAGTGGGCTCATTTTGTGTTTAACTCAAAAGCATATGTGCTTTTTAACCAAAGAACTTTTTTTTTTTGGGGGGGGGGGGGGGGGGGGGGGGGGGGCTCAAGGAAGATATCCCCTATGGAAGAATAAATTGTACTATTAGTCCCATAAATGATTCGCTTCCAGAGGTTTATGATGTAAACAAAGCAGTTTTGTCATTGCAAGTGAATAATGTCCACACCTATAATTGGTCAGGATTGTGTAGCAGCAGCAGCTTTATAGCGAACACAGAAAACATCATAGGATTGTGCTGTTCTGAAACAGCTATGCCATGCTACCCTAGAATTGCCTTTAATGGGATTACTGTGACCACAAACCACTCTCCATGTGTGTGGCACATATTTACACCCCAGAAAGAAATACTGAATATAACAACATCATATGCCGTCTGTGATATTAATGACCACAGACCAGGAGCCTCCAGTATGATTGATACAACTGTTGCACCAAGCACTTCATCATGAAGAGCCAGATCTATGGAATCTTAATCTGACATTGTTCTTGAATGATGTCCAAGTTAATGAGACAGCAGAATCGTGTGGCAGCAGCTACAGGAAGGGAGCAGAGAACATCAAGTTCTGCTGCTATAAAGGAGACTTGCCTTGCTATCCCAGAATTGCCTTAAATTGGATCACTGTAGTTGAAAACTTCTCCTCTTGTGTAAACTACACATTCACATCTAAGAGTGAATCAGTGAAGGTCAGAAAATCATATTCTCTCTGTGGTTTTACTAACTACAGGTCATGTGGCTTCTGTTGAATTGGAAATGATAACTTACCACCACTGTGTGTCTTTATGTTTGGAATTGGAGTCATCAACGATGGCCTAACATCATCAAGTGCTACGACGATCATCATTTCCGGGAGGACGTGAACTCCAATGGTATATGGTGGATAGGTGGCAGGAACCATGAAGGCTATGTCTGAAAAGTGTTCCTTGTTGCAGTTTCCTCATATTCCAAGTCCGGCTTGTTGCAGAAGCTACTGAGTTAAGTGCTCTGTGCACACCGTGAGCTGTGTGTCTCATCCGTTTTGATCCTGTTTTGATAGCCCGCTTGTTTATGATGAATGATGATATCGTATGACAGGGAACAGTTGGCTGAGTTCACTTTCTGCGCGGTTTCGCCTTATGTCTTTTGGCGTGTGCTGAGACTGCTACGATGGGGACTACAGTTACCTTTCTTTGTTTGGGAGATGAGTTAGTAATTCGGATGATTCCACTGGCACAGGTGGTTGAGCAATTATGGATTTTAATTCGTTTGCAGTGATACCGAGGCCTTCCATAACCAATAACCAATAACAATAAGTGTACAGTTTGAGATTATTCGTCTTGTTATCCATTGACACCTATATCAATATAGATTTGTGTTATCTTGAAGAAAAATTACATTCCATAGGAAAGTTTAATTACGGTGCTTGTAGGTCAATGAAAATTATTGAATCACGTGGAAAATTATTACCTCACTTTGGAAATTATTACATTACATGGAAAATTATTGCTTCAAAAAAATAACATATTTAGGATATATAAAGCGGCAGATTGCTGAGAGAGAGAGAGAGAGAGAGAGAGTGAGTGAGAGAGAGAGAGAGAGAGAAAGAGAGAGAGAGAAAGGCGTGTGAGAGGTATCAGAAACGAACCGGATGTAAACTGTAGCAGATGTTGGGGGGTTGGGCAGAAAAACGTCAGAAGGGTTGTCATGGGAGCCAAGCACTAACAGGGGCAAGCTAGATAATGATGATGATGATAGTGATGGTGTTAGTGATGGTAATAGTGATATCATCACGATAGTGATATTGGTGATGATAATGATCTTGGTGATGATAGTGATGATGATGGTGATGACGATAATCTTGATGGTGAAGATAGTGATGGTGATAATGATGATCTTGATGGTGATAATGATGATCTTGATGGTGATAATGAAGATCTTGATGGTGATAATGAAGATCTTGATGGTGATAATGATGATCTTGATGGTGAAGATAGTGATGGTGATAATGATGATCTTGATGGTGATAATGATGATCTTGATGGTGATAATGATGATCTTGATCGTGAAGATAGTGATGGTGATAATGATGATCTTGATGGTGATAATGATGATCTTGATGGTGATAATGATGATCTTGATGGTGATAATGATGATCTTGATGGTGATAATGATGATCTTGATGGTGATAATGATGATCTTGATCGTGAAGATAGTGATGGTGATAATGATGATCTTGATGGTGATAATGATGATCTTGATGGTGATAATTATTATCTTGATGATGAAGATAGTGATGTGATAATGATGATCTTGATGGTGAAGATAGTGATGGTGATAATAATGATCTTGATGGTGAAGATAGTGATGGTGATAATGATGATCTTAATGGTGAATATAGTGATGGTGATAATAATGATCTTGATGGTGAAGATAGTGATGGTGATAATGATGATCTTGATGGTGAAGATAGTGATGGTGGTAATAATGATCTTGGTGGTGAAGATAGTGATGATGATAATAATGATCTTGATGGCGAAGATAGTGATGGTGATAATGATGATCATGGTGATGAAGATAGTGATGATGATGATGATGATGATGTTGGTGATGAAGATAGTGATGGTGATGGTGATGATCTTGGTGATGAAGATAGTGATGATGACGATGATGATTTTGGTGATGAAGATAGTGATGGTGATGGTGATGATCTTGGTGATGAAGATAGTGATGGTGATGATGATGATCTTGGTGAAGAAGATAGTGATGGTGATGATGATGATCTTGGTGAAGAAGATAGTGATGGTGATGATGATGATCTTGGTGAAGAAGATAGTGATGGTGATGATGATGATCTTGGTTATGAAGATAGTGATGGTGATGATGATGATCTTGGTGATGAAGATAGTGATGGTGATAATGATGATCTTGGTGGTGAAGATAGTGATGATGATAATAATGATCTTGATGGCGAAGATAGTGATGGTGATAATGATGATCATGGTGATGAAGATAGTGATGATGATGATGATGATGATGTTGGTGATGAAGATAGTGATGGTGATAATGATGATCTTGGTGATGAAGATAGTGATGATAACGATGATGATTTTGGTGATGAAGATAGTGATGGTGATGGTGATGATCTTGGTGATGAAGATAGTGATGGTGATGATGATGATCTTGGAAGATAGTGATGGTGATGATGATGATAGTAGTGATGGTGATGATGATGATCTTGGTTATGAAGATAGTGATGGTGATGATGATGATCTTGGTTATGAAGATAGTGATGGTGATGATGATGATCTTGGTGATGAAGATAGTGATGGTGATAATGATGATCTTGGTGATGAAGATAGTGATGGTGATAATGATGATCTTGATGGTGAAGATAGTGATGGTGATAATGATGATCTTGATGGTGAAGATAGTGATAATAATGATCTTGATGATGAAGATAGTGATGGTGATAATAATGATCTTGGTGATGAAGGTAGTGATAATAATGATCTTGGTGATGAAGATAGTGATGGTGATGATGATGATCTTGATGATCTTGATGGTGAAGATAGTGATGGTGATAATAATGATGATCTTGGAGATGAAGATAGTGATGATGATAATAATGATCTTGGTGATGAATATAGTGATGGTGATAATAATGATGATCTTGATGATGAAGATAGTGATGATGATAATAATGATCTTGGTGATGAATATAGTGATGGTGATAACAATGATGATCTTGATGATGAAGATAGTGATGATGATAATAATGATCTTGGTGATGAATATAGTGATGGTGATAAAAATGATGATCTTGATGGGAAAGATAATGATGGTGATAATAATTATCTTGATGGTGAAGATAGTGATGATGATAATGATGATCTTGATGTGAAGATAATGATGATGATAATAATGATGATCTGATGATGAAGATAGTGATAATGATAATAATGATTATCTTGGTGATTAAGATAGTGATGATGATAATAATGATCTTGGTGATGAAGATAGTGATGGTGATGATGATGATCTTGATGATGAAGATAGTGATGGTGATAATAATGATCTTGGTGATGATGATGATCTTGATGGTGAAGATAGTGATGGTGATAATAATGATTCTGTTGGTGAAGATAGTGATGGTGATAATAATGATCTTTGATCTTGGTGATGAAGATGGTGATGATGATGATCTTGATGATGAAGATAGTGATGGTGATAATAATGATCTTGGTGATGAAGATGGTGATGGTGATAATAATGATTGTGTTGGTGAAGATAGTGATGGTGATAATAATGATCTTGATGATGAAGATAGTGATGATGATGATGATGATCTTGATGATGAAGTTAGTGATGGTGATAATAATGATCTTGGTGATGAAGATGGTGATGATGATGATCTTGATGGTGAAGATAGTGATGGTGATAATAATGATTGTGTTGGTGAAGATAGTGATGGTGATAATAATGATTATCTTGGTGATGAAGATAGTGATGATGATAATAATGATTATCTTGGTGATGAAGATAGTGATGATGATAATAATGATCTTGGTGATGAAGATAGTGATGGTGATGATGATGATCTTGATGGTGAAGATAGTGAAGGTGATGATAATGAGCTTGGTGATGAAGATAGAGTTGGTGATGATGATGATCTTGATGGTGAAGATAGTGAAGGTGATGATAATGATCTTGGTGATGAAGATAGTGACGTGATAACTATGGCTACATCTAAATCATGATCTTGTCTTGTCCATTTGTTAGCTACGGGTACATCTAAATCATGATCGTGTCTTGTCCATTTGTTAGCTATGGCTACATCTAAATCATGATCGTGTCTTGTCCATTTGTTAGCTACGGCTACATCTAAATCATGATCGTGTCTTGTCCATTTGTTAACTATGGCTACATCTAAATAATGATCGTGTCTTGTCCATTTGTTAGCTACGGCTACATCTAAATCATGATCGTGTCTTGTCCATTTGTTAACTATGGCTACATCTAAATCATGATCGTCTACATCTAAATCATGATCGTGTCTTGTCCATTTGTTAGCTATGGCTACATTTAAATATGATCGTGTCTTGTCCATTTGTTAACTATGGCTACATCTAAATAATGATCGTGTCTTGTCCATTTGTTAGCTACGGGTACATCTAAATCATGATCGTGTCTTGTCCATTTGTTAGCTACGGCTACATCTAAATCATGATCGTGTCTTGTCCATTTGTTAACTATGGCTACATCTAAATCATGATCGTCTACATCTAAATCATGATCGTGTCTTGTCCATTTGTTAACTATGGCTACATCTAAATCATGATCGTCTACATCTAAATCATGATCTTGTTTTGTTTATTTGTTAACTATGGCTACATCTAAATAATGATCTTGTCTTGTCCATTTGTTAACTATGGCTACATCTAAATCATGATCGTCTACATCTAAATCATGATCTTGTTTTGTTTATTTGTTAACTATGGCTACATCTAAATAATGATCTTGTCTTGTCCATTTGTTAACTATGGCTACATCTAAATCATTATCTTGTCTTGTCCATTTGTTAAATATGGCTACATCTAAATCATGATCGTGTCTTGTCTATTTGTTAACTATGGCTACATCTAAATCATGATCTTGTCTTGTCCATTTGTTAACTATGGCTACATCTAAATCGTGCTGATATAGTGAAAGTGTTATGTTGTTACATTTGGTCAACTTAAAGTTAGTAATGATCAGGAAATGGTACTAGATGTTGTATCATTATCGAACGATGTCTCTCTATTTATATTTGTGTGTGTGTGAGAGAGAGAGAGAGAGAGAGAGAGAGAGAGAGATAGCGCGAGACAGAGAACGATATATGTCTCGAATGTCCCACTGATGTCAATATCTTTTACATAAATTTCACGAATATGTATGTGTGTACGCATTGTATATATATATATATATATATATATATATATATATATATATATATATATATATATATATGTGTGTGTGTACGCATGGTATGTGTATGTATGTGTGTATACACTATATTGTGTATGTATGTATGTGTGAACTTGCATACATCAAGCCTCTATGATGTCTTTGTTTAAGCATAATGCAATGCAAATGTTAAACATCAGCGGAATACAATTAAGAACTTAAGACGCCGATGTACCACCGAAAGTGGAGTCGAACAGCAACAATACGTTAAGGAAATAAGCACACACACAATAAACGGCAGTAGGCAGTCAGAACAAAGCAAATGTCAGTTCGTTACATACAATCTTTCCTAAAAGGTAAATGTGCATATTTGAGACTTCGCAATTCCATCGTTTCTTTCCAAACCATCTTTTATTCCTAATCTATCTTCTATTCCTAATCTATCTTCTATTTCTAATCAATCTTTTATTTATAATCCACCTTTTATTTATAATCAATCTTTTATTTCTAATCAATCTTGTATTTCAAATCGATCTATTATTCCTAATCCATCTATTATTCCTAATCTATCTTTTATTCCTCCTAAATGACACTCGCTCAATTTTAAATCATAAAAAGAAAGTCTACACACTGACTGCAGAGACGTCATTAAAAGAAAGTCTACACACTGACTGCAGAAACATTATTAAAAGAAAGTCTACACACTGACTGCAGAGACGTCATGACTGCAGAAAGAAAGTCTACACACTGACTGCAGAAACATCATTAAAAGAAAGTCTACACACTGGCTGCAGAAACATCTACACACTGACTGCAGAAAGAAAGTCTACACACTGGCTGAAAGTCTACACACTGACTGCATTATTAAAAGAAAGTCTACACACTGGCTGCAGAAACATCATTAAAAGAAAGTCTACACACTGACTGCAGAGACGTCATAAAGAAAGAAAGTCTACTACACACTGACTGCAGAAACATCATTAAAAGACTACACACTGACTGCAGAACGTCATAAAAAGAAAGTCTACACACTGACTGCAGAAACATCATTAAAAGAAAGTCTACACACTGACTGCAGAAACATTAAAAGAAAGTCTATGACTGCAGAAAGCGAGAAAGACATTTCCTTTGTTATTATGACATCTAAGAGCAGAGATACGGTAATGAAGTACCCGATACACGTCACATTGAATTAGAGGATTTGTCTGGCATTAATAGTCTTGGCCCTACTTGGTATTCTGGGTGTGCACTTACCGAAGTTAAGGAGCCGCGATAGCTCAGTGGTTAGTGAACTGGACTGCAAAGGACAAGGGGTAGGGTTCGATCCCAACCGACGGCTTTCGGGTTCACCCAGCCTTAAAATGGGTACCGGATTTTTTCTGGGAAAGTAAAGCAGCACGGGCGTAATACCGACCACATAACCCCAAAAATCATGTGCTGAAGGTCTGTAAAATATAGGGTCACTAACACCATATTTCCCTATACGCCACTTGGCGTGACGGGGGTACTTTTTTCTTTTTTACTTATCGAAGTTAAGTTACTCACAATAAGAAACTTTATCTTGTATGAGTTACTCACTAGAAGAAGCTTTATCTTGTATGAGTTACTTACTAGAAGAAGCTTTATCTTGTATGAGTTACTCACTAGAAGAAGCTTTATCTTGTATGAGTTACTTACTAGAAGACGCTTTATCTTGTATGAGTTACTCACTAGAAGAAGCTTTATCTTGTATGAGTTACTCACTAGAAGAAGCTTTATCTTGTATGAGTTACTCACTAGAAGAAGCTTTATCTTGTATGAGTTACTCACTAGAAGAAGCTTTATCTTGTATGAGTTACTCACTAGAAGAAACTTTATCTTGTATGAGTTACTTACTAGAAGAAGCTTTATCTTGTATGAGTTACTCACTAGAAGAAGCTTTATCTTGTATGAGTTACTTACTAGAAGAAGTTTTATCTTGTATGAGTTACTTGCTAGAAGAAGCTTTATCTTGTATGAGTTACTTACTAGAAGAAGTTTTATCTTGTATGAGTTACTTACTAGAAGAAGCTTTATCTTGTATGAGTTACTTACTAGAAGAAACTTTATCTTGTATGAGTTACTTACTAGAAGAAACTTTATCTTGTATGAGTTACTTGCTAGAAGAAGTTGTATCTTGTATGAGTTACTTACTAGAAGAAGTTTTATCTTGTATGAGTTACTTACTAGAAGAAGTTTTATCTTGTATGAGTTACTTGCTAGAAGAAGCTTTATCTTGTATGAGTTACTTACTAGAAGAAGTTGTATCTTGTATGAGTTACTTACTAGAAGAAGCTTTATCTTGTATGAGTTACTTACTAGAAGAAACTTTATCTTGTATGAGTTACTTACTAGAAGAAGTTGTATCTTGTATGAGTTACTTACTAGAAGAAGCTTTATCTTGTATGAGTTACTTACTAGAAGAAGTTGTATCTTGTATGAGTTACTTACTAGAAGAAGCTTTATCTTGTATGAGTTACTTACTAGAAGAAGTTTTATCTTGTATGAGTTACTTACTAGAAGAAGTTTTATCTTGTATGAGTTACTTACTAGAAGAAGCTTTATCTTGTATGAGTTACTTACTAGAAGAAGCTTTATCTTGTATGAGTTACTTACTAGAAGAAGCTTTATCTTGTATGAGTTACTTACTAGAAGAAACTTTATCTTGTATGAGTTACTTACTAGAAGAAACTTTATCTTGTATGAGTTACTTACTAGAAGAAACTTTATCTTGTATGAGTTACTTACTAGAAGAAGCTTTATCTTGTATGAGTTACTTACTAGAAGAAACTTTATCTTGTATGAGTTACTTACTAGAAGAAGCTTTATCTTGTATGAGTTACTTACTAGAAGAAGCTTTATCTTGTATGAGTTACTTACTAGAAGAAGCTTTATCTTGTATGAGTTACTCACTAGAAGAAGCTTTATCTTGTATGAGTTACTTACTAGAAGAAGCTTTATCTTGTATGAGTTACTCACTAGAAGAAACTTTATCTTGTATGAGTTACTTACTAGAAGAAGCTTTATCTTGTATGAGTTACTTACTAGAAGAAGCTTTATCTTGTATGAGTTACTTACTAGAAGAAGCTTTATCTTGTATGAGTTACTTACTAGAAGAAGCTTTATCTTGTATGAGTTACTTACTAGAAGAAACTTTATCTTGTATGAGTTACTTACTAGAAGAAGCTTTATCTTGTATGAGTTACTTACTAGAAGAAACTTTATCTTGTATGAGTTACTTACTAGAAGAAGTTTTATCTTGTATGAGTTACTTACTAGAAGAAACTTTATCTTGTATGAGTTACTTACTAGAAGAAGTTTTATCTTGTATGAGTTACTTACTAGAAGAAGCTTTATCTTGTATGAGTTACTTACTAGAAGAAGCTTTATCTTGTATGAGTTACTTACTAGAAGAAGCTTTATCTTGTATGAGTTACTTACTAGAAGAAGCTTTATCTTGTATGAGTTACTTACTAGAAGAAGCTTTATCTTGTATGAGTTACTTACTAGAAGAAGCTTTATCTTGTATGAGTTACTTACTAGAAGAAGCTTTATCTTGTATGAGTTACTTACTAGAAGAAACTTTATCTTGTATGAGTTACTTACTAGAAGAAGCTTTATCTTGTATGAGTTACTTACTAGAAGAAGCTTTATCTTGTATGAGTTACTTACTAGAAGAAGCTTTATCTTGTATGAGTTACTTACTAGAAGAAGCTTTATCTTGTATGAGTTACTTACTAGAAGAAGCTTTATCTTGTATGAGTTACTTACTAGAAGAAACTTTATCTTGTATGAGTTACTTGCTAGAAGAAGTTTTATCTTGTATGAGTTACTTACTAGAAGAAGTTTTATCTTGTATGAGTTACTTACTAGAAGAAGTTTTATCTTGTATGAGTTACTTACTAGAAGAAGTTGTATCTTGTATGAGTTACTTACTAGAAGAAGTTTTATCTTGTATGAGTTACTTACTAGAAGAAGCTTTATCTTGTATGAGTTACTTACTAGAAGAAGCTTTATCTTGTATGAGTTACTTACTAGAAGAAACTTTATCTTGTATGAGTTACTTACTAGAAGAAGCTTTATCTTGTATGAGTTACTCACTAGAAGAAACTTTATCTTGTATGAGTTACTTACTAGAAGAAGTTTTATCTTGTATGAGTTACTTACTAGAAGAAGTTTTATCTTGTATGAGTTACTTACTAGAAGAAGTTTTATCTTGTATGAGTTACTTACTAGAAGAAGCTTTATCTTGTATGAGTTACTTACTAGAAGAAGTTTTATCTTGTATGAGTTACTTACTAGAAGAAGCTTTATCTTGTATGAGTTACTTAATTGAAGAAGTTGTATCTTGTATGAGTTACTCACTAGAAGAAGTTGTATCTTGTATGAGTTATTTACTAGAAGAAGTTGTATCTTGTATGAGTTATTTACTAGAAGAAGTTGTATCTTGTATGAGTTATTTACTAGAAGAAGTTGTATCTTATATGAGTTACTCACTAGAAGAAGTTATATCTTGTATGAGTTACTTACTAGAAGAAGTATCTTGTATGAGTTATTTACCCAAGCACTTCTAGGGTGCACAGAAATATCCTTATTCTTTCCATCCTCGTTTTTTTTCAGCGTCGAGAGGAGATTAATTTGAGGTCTTCTGTTCGCTGCTATGTTTCCTAGTGCTTCTAATATTCCGTCAATCCATCTTTTTCGTGGTCGACCCTTGGGTCTGGTGTTCTAACAACGTTTATTGAAGGCTCGTTGTGTTACATTATGATTTTCCTCGCCGCACAGGCAGATAACTCCGACTTCGGAAGTACTCATATTTTTCCGTCGATGAGTAATCGACGTTTCAAGTAGGGCCTCGCTGCTGAGACCAGGGGTGGTTGCCGCAGAGAGAAATCATAAATAAAAATACCAACCGGTGTAGCCGGAATTTGAACCCAACAATCTCTGTCACCGAGGCCGGCGTCTTGCCTCGAGACCAACCAGTCCCCCGTGTATCTTAAAGTGACATGTTAGTTACAATCTTGGAAATGTTACGTTTTCGTGTGAAGATGCCCTAGTACGTTCCTCTCATTCTTAGAACTGATATTTTATGAAAGTGTTTTCAGTTTGTGACGTCACGCACAAAACTGAACATTGTTATCTAAAATAAATATTTATGTATAAATTATATGTTAGTAGTTAATGCTCATAGCAACACGTTCAAAGGTCGGCAAATATGAGAGTTTCGGGAGATGCAATATTTAGTTTTTAGCCACAAACGTTTTTAGATTTTAAGATACAGATTCTTCTAGTCACTTGGTGTGAGTGTCAAGTACCGTGTATATTTTATCTTCCTAGAAGGACACAAATGAGCAAATCAACTAAAGTACCGTTGACAAACCGCTGTGCTTAGTCCCAAGATAAATTTATGGTTTGAATTTTCCCTGGTAATTGTTCCTTGGTTGACTGTTACCAGGTGGCGTAATGTCTCATGGGGAAGGAAATAACTACAGTAATATAAGCCAGAAGTCAGAAGTAATATGAAAATGTGAAGCTATGTATCCTAGTCTTGTTCTATACACGTACGCAAGCTATTAAGTGTTGAGAGAGAGAGAGACATCTTTCTGCCATCCCCCTCCCCAAGGCACGTTATACCGATACTTGTTAGCCCTCTACAGCCCTCTATAGCTATCTAAAACCCTGTATAGGCCTCTAGCTATCTAAAACCCTGTATAGGCCTCTAGCTATCTAAAACCCCATATAGCCCTCTAGCTATCTAAAACCCCATATAGCCCTCTAGCTATCTAAAACCCTATATAGCCCTCTAGCTATCTAAAACCCTGTATAGGCCTCTAGCTATCTAAAACCCCATATAGCCCTCTAGCTATCTAAAACCCCATATAGCCCTCTAGCTATCTAAAACCCTATATAGCCCTCTAGCTATCTAAAACCCTGTATAGCCCTCTAGCTATCTAAAACCCTGTATAGCCCTCTAGCTATCTAAAACCCCATATAGCGCTCTATAACCATTTAAAACCCTCTACAGCCATATATATAGTTCTCTATAGCATTCTATAGCCCTCTCAATTCCTCTGTAGGTCTCTATATCCCTCTATATCCCACTTTATCCTTCTATAGCTCTATATAACCCTCTAAGATCCGTGCCTCTTGCAGATTTCTGTTGTCTGTCCCTCTCCTATGTGGCATTACTCCTTCCTTGAAGTCAACTTGTCGTTGGTTGTGTAGTGGTGGCTGGTTAAAAGTGCATTCTTCAGGCATTCATGGCCTGACTTGTCCATCTTGTCATGTTACTCGTCCATGTTAGTCTTGGTCTGTCTCTGCCACTTTTACCTTGTCTTTTCCTTTCCAAGATTACTTTTAGTAGGCTGCCGTGTCTTTTAACAAGACCTAAAAATCTCATTTGGCTTGTTTGAATTGTGTTTTGTAGTTCTCTTTTCACTTTTAATTGTTTTAAGATTTCACCATTCGCTTTCTTTCCACACAATTCTTCCTATTCTTCTATAAATAAACATTTCAAAGGCCTCAATTTTCTTTTCTGTTTTTCTTTGGTCTAATGTCCATGTTTCTGCACAATGCAGGAATGATGAACAGATATAACATTTTGCTATTCTTAGTTTTAACCCTGGTGTTGTTTGTTTTTATGTTAATATATTTTTCGTGGCATTAAAATTGTTTTTTTTTTGCCATTGCTATTCATTTGTTTTATCATCAATAGCCAAAAAATTGGGCTTGAGATCAATCATGAAAAGACTAAAGTCATGAAAAGCTTAATTCCAACTGATGACAGAATATACATGGACAACAAACCAGTGGAAGAGATCGATCACTTTATCTATCTTGGAAGTCACATTGATTAATCGAGAAGGGGGTACAAGCAAAGAAATTAGAATCAGAATAACTAAAGCAGCAATGTCTTTCAGAAGCCTTGAAAAGTTGTGGAAATAAAAACTCATCAGCACAAACACAAAACTTAAGACTATTCAAATCAAACGTACTATCAACCCTTACATATGCATGTGAGAGCTGGAAAACAAGACATAGAAACTAAGTTGAACGCATTCGAAAATAAATGTCTGGGGAAAATGCTTGGTATAGCGTGGAAGGAATTCAAAACAAACGTGGACATTAGAGAAATTGCCAGTCAACCACTAATATCTTCAGTAATCAAGAAAAGACGATGGTCATATGTTGGACATGTGATGAGAAGAGATAATAACTGAATAGGAAAGCAAGCCTCTTGTGGGAAACAACTGGTAAGAGGGAAGGAGGCCGACCCAGGAGACACTGAGAAGAACATTGATCAGCGAGGCAAGAGCAGCAGGAATCGGCTTCCTCAATGAGATAGAGTTGCTTGCACATAACAGAGACAAATGGCGAGATTTGATAAAATATCTTTACAATGATTGAAAACTGCTAGAATAAAAATTTAGATAAGAGAAAGAGTATCTGGGTCTACGCCCTATGGGCCGGCTGCGGCTCGAATGGCCAATAGATAGATTCATATGTTTATTTCAGGTTCACATTTTACATCACTGGTTGTAATGTATCCAGGTGGCCTCAGTAGCATATTTTGGAAAACCACCCAACTCGGCTACCGACGTTTGGACAAACTGTGTTCGATTCCCGCTGGAAGCAGTGTGAATTGTTTGCGTGGTTGGAAGAAAAATACCCCCGCGATCGACCCAACCGCTGGCAGAAATAGGTACCAGGGTAGTGCTCTGGGAAGGTAAGGAATACCGCCTCGCGTCGTGAGTTTCGTTGCTTGGAGCGACATTGTCCAGAAGTCTCCGAACTATTCTAGATAGGCGGCCGAGCACATATGGGTAAAGCGTCGATTCAATTCTCGTACTTTACCTTGACCTTTACCTTTAGTATGTCCAAGGTGGTTGTAGCTCTGAACTGTCCCCAAGTCTATTCTTTCCACTTTGATATCTACTTGTAGGTTTTGAGTATTACCTTTGTTTGTGATGACACATCTTCAATCATTTAGAGAACCCTTTACATTGCGTTATATGTGTATTAATCGCGTTTCAGTTTAACACCGTGTTTAAAGTCACATACGACAGCGTGTAATTTCAGTTTTTGGGTCAGTTATTCTGTGACTGTCTTGTCGAGCTACCTCTTACATGTTTTAATTTCTACAACTATTTTAGGCGTTGCCTCTCATGAATACGAAATGGTATATTAATCATAACTATTCTTGGTCCGCCTTACATTTTCCTCTATTGTACAGCAACGAACGTCTTACTGCAACCACAGTCTTCGTATGTGTGCAACAACGAATGCACAGTTACAAGACTTTGGTTCACTGGAGCACGACTGAACGAATTTCAAGTAATAGACGAATTTAACAGCTGCTTTTCTGAAGAGATGCATTCTATGATTGTTGTTCTGTTGTCAGTCAGGCTTTCTTAGCGTGGTTGTTGTTTGGAAATATAGAGTGTTGTTGTTGACAGATTTATAAGGAGATTGTGTCAATAGATCGCTGAAATGACGATAGAGATTATTGTGTGAGGTGATGGTGTCAGTTGTTGGGTGAGGTGATGGTGTCAGTTGTTGTGTGAGGTGATGGTATCAGTTGTTGTGTGAGGTGATGATGTCAATTGTTTTATGAGGTCACGATGTCAGTCGTTGTGTGAGGTGATGGTGGCAGTTGTTGTGTGAGGTGATGGTGTCAGTTGTTGTGTGAGGTGATGGTGTCAGTCGTTGTGTGAGGTGATGATGTCAGTCGTTGTGTGAGGTGATGATGTCAGTTGTTGTGTGAGGTGATGATGTCAAATGTTTTATGAGGTCACGATGTCAGTCGTTGTGTGAGGTGATGGTGGCAGTTGTTGTGTGAGGTGGTGGTGTCAGTTGTTGTGTGAGGTGATGATGTCAGTCGTTGTGCGAGGTGATGATGTCAGTCGTTGTGTGAGGTGATGATGTCACTCGTTGTGTGAGGTGATGATGTCAGTTGTTGTGTGAGGTGATGATGTCAGTTGTTGTGTGAGGTGATGGTGTCAGTTGTTGTGTGAGGTGATGATGTCAGTCGTTGTGTGAGGTGATGATGTCAGTCGTTGTGTGAGGTGATGATGTCAGTCGTTGTGTGAGGTGATGGTGGCAGTTGTTGTGTGAGGTGATGATGTCAGTTGTTGTGTGAGGTGATGATGTCAGTTGTTGTGTGAGGTGATGGTGTCAGTTGTTGTGTGAGGTGATGATGTCAGTCGTTGTGTGAGGTGATGATGTCAGTCGTTGTGTGAGGTGATGGTGTCAGTTGTTGTGTGAGGTGATGATGTCAGTCGTTGTGCGAGGTGATGATGTCAGTCGTTGTGCGAGGTGATGATGTCAGTCGTTGTGCGAGGTGATGATGTCAAATGTTTTATGAGGTGATGATGATATCATCATCGAGTGCCGTCTCCGCAACGAAGGTTGGCTACCATGGAGCACCATTCTGCTCTGTCTCTTGCTTTGATGGTGCAGGTTGTCATAGGCTGAGTTGTCCATCTTTTGATGTTACTATGTTACTCGTCCATGTTAGTCTTGGTCTGCATCTGCCTCTTTTACCTTGTATTTTCCCCTCCAGGATTACTTTTAGTAGGCTGTTGTGTCTTTTAACATGGCCCAAAAATCGTATTTGTCTTGTTTGAATTGTGTTTAGTAGTTCTCTTTTCATTTTTAGTTGTTTTAAGACTTCATCGTTTGTTTTCTTTTCCTTCCATCCAATTCTACCTATTCTTCTAATATGTCCACATTTCAAAGGGGTCAATTCTCTGTTCTGTTTTGAGGTGATGATGTCAATTGTTGTATGAGGTGATGATGTAAGTCGTTGAGTGAGACGATGGTGTCAGTCGCTGTGTGAGATGATGATGTCAGTCGTTGTGTGAGATGATGATGTCAGTCGTTGTGTGAGATGATGATGTCAATCGTTGTGTGACATGACGATGATATCAGTCGTTGTGCGAGGTTAAAATGTCAGTCGTTGTGTGAAGTGATGATGTCTGTTGTTGTGTGAGCTGATGATGTCAGTTGTTGCGTGTGGGGATGATGTCAGTCGTTGTGTGAGATGATGGTGTCAGTCTTTGTGTGAGATGATGATGTCAGTCTTTGTGTGAGGTGATGATGTCAATTGTTTTATAAGGTTATGATGTCAGTCGTTGTGTGAGATGATGATGTCAGTCGTTGTGTGAGATGATGATGTCAGTCGCTGTGTGAGATGATGATGTCAGTCGTTGTGTAAGATGATGATGTCAGTCGTTGTGTGAGATGATGATGTCAATCGTTGTGTGAGTTGACGATGATATCAGTTGTTGTGTGAGGTTAAGATGTCAGTTGTTGTGTGAAGGGATGATGTCTGTTGTCTGTGGTGATGATGTCAGTCGTTGTGTGAGGTGATGGTGTATGTTATTTTCTGAGATGATGACGTCAGTCGTTCTGTGAGATGATGATGTCAGTCGTTGTGTGAGATGATGATGTCAGTCGTTGTGTGAGATGATGATGTCAATCGTTGTGTGAGATGATGACGTCAGTCGTTATGTGGGATGATGATGTCAGTCGTTGTGTGAGATGATGATGTCAGTCGTTATGTGGGATGATGATGTCAGTCGTTGTGTGAGATGATGATGTCAGTCGTTTTGTGGGATGATGATGTCAGTCGTTATGTGAGATGATGATGTCAGTCGTTGTGTGAGATGATGATGTTAATCGTTGTGTGAGATGATGATGTCAGTCGTTGTGTGAGATGATGATGTCAGTCGTTGTGTGGGATGATGATGTTAATCGTTGTGTGAGATGATGATGTCAGTCGTTGTGTGGGATGATGATGTTAATCGTTGTGTGAGATTATGTTGTCTGCTGTTATGTGAAGTGATGATGTTAATTGTTTTGTGGGGTTATGTGTTAATAGATGCGTGATTGTCAGTTATATGAGACGCGATTCAGTAGTCAACCAGAAAGTTTTAAACCCCCCCCCCCAGCCCCCCCCCAGCCCCTCCCCCACCCCCAAATAAGTAATAAATAAATACAAAAATAATAATTTTTTAAGCAAATAGAGAGTTATTACAATAATTTGCGAAGACCACATAGATGTTGCACTGAATAATGTTTATAACCGCCAACGGTGATCACATACAATATGTAGGGAAATACTGATATCTGTTGTATCTCACAGACTAAACATACTTTTATTGATAATCATATTTGTTAATTCTACAATGTCACGCATTTCATTTACACACCTTGGTATATTTATAAATGGCGGAGGGGGGGGGGTTTATCTAGAGATAGAACATCGGCTTCAGGTTAGGAAGGACCAGGGTTCAAATCCCACCAGAAGCGATGATGATTTGTCTAAAATTGGAAACAAATAATCGGTGGTTTCTTCGTGACGTTTACCTCCCCTGATCTCTTGAGCAATGAACGCCGATGTCTAGCCCTCTCGGATAACGACAATAAACATGAGGTCCGGTTTGCCGTCGCGCACGTTAAAGAACCCTTGACAGTTAAAACAAAAAAAAGAGTAGGCATGAAGCTGTGCCGCTGCCCGGGATAAAATTGTCTGCATAAACCAACCCACGGCGTTGATCACAGGCCGTGCTATGGAGTTCGTGCACGTGGGCCAGAATACTCCTCGGATTTTCTCGAAGGGGATATCGGAGCACCTATGGATTCGTCCGGTATGCAGTGATCATGATCCTAATAACAACAACAACAATAGCAACTATTCGGTGTATTTTGGATTGAAGTTTGCCAATGATATTTATATACATATGGCCCTTTTTGTCTTGTCAGACGGTCTAGTGGAGGCTATTGTGTATTTTTTTTTTTTTGTTGAGGTTTTGTTTTTGTCGAACGGCTTCTCTCGTGGCTAATTCTACCAATTTTTGACAAACACACACGGACAAGACTGAACAAGTCAGGCCCACTAGTCCACAGTGTTTTCCATCCTTTTTCATGAGTCTTTTCTCTACTAAGTTTTGTCTTAGCACACTCTTAAATAATGTTATACCATTCATTTTATGATATCCGATTTCTTGATATGATATTTTATCGGCTTGTCCCTCGTGGTGATAATTAATGCCTTTGCTATGGGAGCCTAAATCACTAACTGGCAGGTTCTCGCGTTAAGGACTTCATTATGTCTGTCCTGGCCATAATTAATTTCTCTCGCAAAAGATAGTAACACATACACTCAAACATATATATATATATATACACACATATGCACACGATTACACATAAACACCTTTCAGCTGAAATCTTTGAGGCAAGCATAGTGTCCTTGTTACATCCTTGTTGCCATAGACTCCGGACATGTAAATTCCGGAAGAGTAAATTCACAGGCTTTCATGCAGTCTTGGTCCACTCATTGTCACCTATAGATTTACTTTAGATAGCCACCTATAGATTTACTTTACATAGCCACCTATAGATTTACTTTACATAGCCACCTATAGATTTACTTTACATAGCCATCTATAGATTTACTTTACATAGCCACCTATAGATGTACTTTACATAGCCGTCTATAGATTTACTTTACATAGCCACCTATAGATTTACTTGACATAGCCACCTATAGATTTACTTTACATAGCCATCTATAGATTTACTTTACATAGCCACCTATAGATTTACTTTACATAGCCATCTATAGATTTACTTTACATAGCCACCTATAGATTTACTTTACATAGTCACCTATAGATTTACTTTACATAGCCACCTATAGATTTACTTTACATAGCCATCTATAGATTTACTTTACATAGCCACCTATAGATTTACTTTAGATAGCCACCTATAGATTTACTTTAGATAGCCATCTATAGATTTACTTGACATAGCCACCTATAGATTTACTTTACATAGCCATCTATAGATTTACTTGACATAGCCACCTATAGATTTACTTTACATAGCCACCTATAGATTTACTTTACATAGCCATCTATAGATTTACTTGACATAGCCACCTATAGATTTACTTTACATAGCCACCTATAGATTTACTTGACATAGCCACCTATAGATTTACTTGACATAGCCACCTATAGATGTACTAAGGCCTACGGACTAACAGGAGATTCCCAATAAACCAACTAGCGTGACGTTTTCAGCTTTGCAGTATCGGTTGTGGGTAGAGTGACGTCAGCCATCTACAGATCCTATAGTTGGACGCGTCTCGCTAGTTGAAGGGTTCTACTGTTTTAATTTGTGCCCGCGGGCCTTGGTAGAACTATAGATGGCTATGGTCCACTTATTCGTGTTAAGATCATTGTTAACTATATAGCACCTTCTGTGGCGATGTATGCGCACATCTCATGTAGTCTCTCTATTCTCTCACAGGCTGGTTCGGTGCAGCACCAAAGTGCACGAGCATGGCCAGACGCCACTTCCAAGTTGAGAGTATGGCCAACTCCACAGCCCATCAGTTCCTGGTCACAACAAAGTGCCCGGCCTTCACCTCAAACCGGACTCCGGGTGGCAACCTTCAATATGTGCCTCATGACGTCACGCCTGGAGAGGTTCTCAAGCGGGTGTGTGTCATGGACACAACAAACACTTCACACTCAAATTGCCCCGATCTAGTCAAACAACACGGGCCTTGTATAGAGTTTCTAGACGAGAAAGGAGAAGATGTCGTCATTCCAATGTCTCACTCAGTCGTGACCTACGAAATAGGCAACACCTACCCAGATGAGGAAACTCGCGTATTTAAAATTACCTCCCCTATTAGGGCCGGGAACTCTAAACTGCCGAGGATACTTAATTTAGTCCATGGCGATCCGCCTCTTTTAGCCTACGCTTTACGGGCACAGTTAGATGCTATAGTGTGTTCACTGAAGAAACCATTCTTGCAGCAACGCTAGAAGATCCTGGATCAAGATGTCTAGAACTGGCTACAGATTCGTGTGTCAAGTTTAGGCTTTGCCTGAACGAGGTCATCGTCAAAAAGACTTGTGAATATACCAACGCTTTGCAGATGTGTGACAATTTTGGCGCCAAGTTTATGACTGGGATTAAAGTCTCGTTTACACTCAAGCCTGAGATGTCCAATTTGGCAGACGGTGACTTTTCTTTCTGTGAAAGTGCCAGCGATGTTCAGGAAGTTGAAGCCAATTCAGAATTTGATATTGCATGGGGGTCTGTAAAGAAAGCGAGGCTTATCGTTAGCTCTGGTTCCTTAGAGGACGACAACATTGACGACACTGATGATGTACTGTCCTCAACGAGTGAGTTACCGAAAGAGGAGATGGTACAGCACGAGACGAACCGAGTTTTACATGAGATGAGTGAAGATAGTGACGTCAGCGACTCTATTGTGCCTCAGCATCAAGATTTCACAGAGCAAGACGTTGTGAATTTGATGTTGAGAAAAGGTATGATGGGTCAAGCTGACAAAACCAGTGAAGTATCACCGGACATGAGTTTGTTGACAGAAAACCGTGTCACAGATAACCCTTTGTTCTATTTCTTTCAACGGCATCCACACCAGAATCACCGGTGGAGGTCGGATGAACCGGAACACGACGAGTCTTCCTTCTCTGATGAGCCCTCACAGGAAACCGTTTCCATACAAAATCCGAATGATCAGAAGAATGCACTTCAGGACATATTTCAACAAGAGTCAATTGGAGCAGCTTCCAAAGAAGAAATCAAAAACCCATTAGCATACTTGTTTGAACAGTCCCCGGACAAGCCGTTAGACAAAGCAGCAAATACAAACTTTTTACACAAAAGCCAGTCTAGTCAATCACGAGATTCGCAAAGTCACTGCAGAGATTCTGTGTCTCAAAACATCGATGTTTCTCACTTTGACGGGGTCGTTTGTAAAACTGCACGTGAGTACACTGGTAGTGAAGATGATGAAGAGAACGGAGATGATGACAGCACTGATGACGATGACGACGATTATTGTACTGAAAGTGATGAAACCTATTCAGAGATGTCAGAATTGCCTGATGACATTAGTGAACTAAGCTACTACCAAGAAAATGACACGCCAAAGAAAAACGATAAAGACCTCACAGTGACGACCGAGAAGCATTCTCTAGACACTGAAAAACAAAGATTAGTTCGTTCGGTACTTCCGGATACATCTGGTCCTTCTCTGGCATGCAACGAGAGAGCACTACTTGCTGGACCGTCTAGTTACATCACAAACATAGAAAGGGAAGATAATGTCGATGTTTCTGCTGACGAGGCGGATGTTTTCGTCGATTTGTTGACTTTGGCTGAACTAGAATCGAACAAGTACTCCGTGTCCGGTGTGCTGGACACTGCTGAGTCATCACGCAACAATGACAGTCCCAGAAACAAACCAATGAAAGATCATAGCAATTCTGTCCATCGATTGAACAATTTACTTGAGGAAGTCTCCCAACTTGTAAATATTTCCAGTGGCAGAATTTTGGATGGAAATAAAGTGTCAGTACCTCGACGTCAAGGGAAGGTCACCAGTGCTGCGGCAAGCAAGAACGATGTACCAGTGCCTGCTCCAAGACTCTCCACGACCAAAACATATGATGACTCCTCTACTTCAAACCCTAGTACAACCAATTCAAGAGAGTCGTCAATGCTGGCAGATGCTGACTCAGACATTGTAGAAAAGAGTCAGCACGAACTTGTGCCAGACTGGGGCTTATTGAGAAATAGGGAGCCAACGCTGAAGCTGAATGACGCAGATGAGTTTTGTCAGAAACTGAATCATGCCAAGGGTGAGGACCCATCTCTCAGGCGGTCACGGGGAGAGCTAAATCTGGATAATGTTGGCCATGAACACATTAATAAAAGCTACGGAACGCCAAAATGTCGCACAGGATAGCGCCGCCTGAGCCATCAATCAGTAGTATATTTAGTGTCGTTCATGATCCAATGAATACACTGGATTCGTCACAAACAAATAACTATGCTCGTAAAAATCCACACCGACAGTTAAGCGAGGTAAATAACACGAGAGACGACTACACGAATCCAAGTGCTATAGGTGAGGGTCACAATTATTCATTTCCGTATAAAAGCCAGCGAGTGCTTTCTCTGACCAACGGAAGAGATGTTCTAGCTTCGTTTCAGAACTTGGAACGTCCATGTTCGATCTACAGCAGCACAAGCAGCAGCTTCAGCAGCAGTTTTGACAGCAGCTTTGTACAGGGTGTTCCAAAACTTGTTGTAATCGGCGACCCTGATCTCGTTATCGAAGATAATCACCGCCTTACTCAACTGACTTCTGGAGACTTTACCGCTAAATCGTCAACCCAGCTCTCAAAGCTTGTCCCAAACAGAAGTCGTGCCGTTAAAGGTGAAGATCATGGCGATGATGCCAAGGTAAAAGATAATAATCAATATAATGTTTCAAAAAACGGACAAAATAGGCCGGATAGACTAAAGCTAGCTCTTGAAGAATATCTACACCTTCAAGACGACGATTACAATTTGCGTGAAGATTACGTCTAGGCTTGTATTCTATATAAGAAAAATAGCACAGACTCGACAGATTTGTCTACAAAACTGAAACGCATTGTCGAGTCTTAAAAATAAATCATTTAATAATTTTTAGATTTAGTTTTCTTTTGGATCATTTATAAAGACGAATCAGTTGCTCTTAAAGCTTCAAGGAAACAAAAATATCAAAGTACCGTGCTCTGAGCGTCTCAATAATATATCATATTGACCCGCGTATGGTAACAGTCACAATGATAACTGCGTCAAAAACAGCATTCTGTTGACCTGAACAAATCTGTATCGAGATTATAGGGACGACTGTCAACATGGAGACAGGTTCCTTTGTCACGTTAATAGCTTGGTAGTCATACATTCCCTATAATTGTGTCTGTAATCCCCTCAAGTCCTGTTCTTTATTTCTGAGATATAAGATTGAATTCAGTTTATTATTTTATACCAGTATTTGTGATATAAATGTACTAATATCAGAACTGGAAATCAATTGGGAATATTTCAGCAAATAAAACAGGAGCACCTAACAAGGGTATATATTATCAGGAGACAAATAATAATAAAAATGAATCTTATTATAGAGGGAAACATCCGAGGCGATAATCAGTGAATCAATTCAGAGGAAGAGGTATGTTTACAGCACTCGGAAAAAATGACAAATAATCAACAACAGAAACAAATATGGACCAAGGCAGGATCGAACCCGTACTCAGTGGCACAGCGCCTTGCCACGAAAAGCCAAACGCTAGGGAACACTGCCACTCAGCGAACTACAAAATTAGCTTCGTAGGCAATGTCCTTTCGCGAAGACTCTCCCATGACTATAGCATAAGGCTGCGATCACAGCTCGGAAATATTTAAATTATCACCAGATTTGTATAGTAGGATTAAACCAAGATCCACATACCCGGAGTAGCAGTCGGAGGTCACCATATATATAACCAGGGTATGCTGGTGGCACTTTCTTAATAGCTAACAAGGAAAATTAGTTACCTCAACATAACTGACATTACATTAATTAAATTTAAAGTAATAGACGGAATGGAATTGGATGGAAAGAAAAGAAAACAAACGATGAAGTTCTAAAACAACTAAAATTGAAACGAGAACTACTAAACACAATTAAGACAAATGAAATTTTTGGGCATGTTGAAAGACACAACAGCATAATAAAAGTAATATTGGAAGGGAAAGTACAAGGTAAAAGAGGCAGAGGCAGACCAAGACTAACATGGAAGAGTAACCTAAAAAGATGGACAAGTCAACCTATGACAATCTGCACCATCAAAGCAAGAGACCGAGTGGAATGGCGCTCCATGGTAGCCAACCTTCGATGCGGAGACGGCACGCATTGATGATGATGAAAGAAATGGAAACTACAAAATAAAGGTCTCATTCTCTACAGCAAAATACAAATATAATGTAATGGTTCCATTAAAGAAAAACGATATCTAAATACACAATCAAGGTAGATGGGACAGTATTAAAACAAAGCAATGAATGTAAATACCTGGGATGGCTTTAACTTCAGACAGAAATGTACTCGTCGCTTTAACTTCAGATATAGATGTACTGGTCGCTTTAACTTCATATAGAGATGTACTCGTCGCTTTAACTTCATATAGAGATGTACTCGTCGCTTTAACTTCAGATATAGTAGATGTACTCGTCGCTTTAACTTCAGATATAGATGTACTCGTCGCTTTAACTTCAGATATAAATGTACTCGTCGCTTTAACTTCAGATAGAGATGTACTCGTCGCTTTAACTTCAGATATAGTAGATGTACTCGTCGCTTTAACTTCATATAGAGATGTACTGGTCGCTTTAACTTCAGATATAGTAGATGTACTCGTCGCTTTAACTTCATATAGAGATGTACTCGTCGCTTTAACTTCATATAGAGATGTACTGGTCGCTTTAACTTCATATAGAGATATACTCGTCGCTTTAACTTCAGATATAGTAGATGTACTCGTCGCTTTAACTTCAGATATAGTAGATGTACTCGTCGCTTTAACTTCATATAGAGATGTACTCGTCGCTTTAACTTCAGATATAGTAGATGTACTCGTCGCTTTAACTTCAGATATAGTAGATGTACTCGTCGCTTTAACTTCAGATATAGTAGATGTACTCGTCGCTTTAACTTCAGATAGAAATGTACTTGTCGCTTTAACTTCATATAGAGATGTACTCGTCGCTTTAACTTCAGATATAGTAGATGTACTCGTCGCTTTAACTTCAGATATAAATGTACTCGTCGCTTTTACTTCAGATATAGATGTACTCGTCGCTTTAACTTCAGATATAGATGTACTCGTCGCTTTAACTTCAGATAGAGATGTACTCGTCGCTTTAACTTCAGATAGAGATGTACTCGTCGCTTTAACTTCAGATAGAGATGTACTCGTCGCTTTAACTTCAGATAGAGATGTACTCGTCGCTTTAACTTCAGATATAGATGTACTCGTCGCTTTAACTTCAGATATAGATGTACTCGTCGCTTTAACTTCAGATAGAGATGTACTCGTCGCTTTAACTTCAGATATAGATGTACTCGTCGCTTTAACTTCAGATAGAGATGTACTCGTCGCTTTAACTTCAGATAGAGATGTACTCGTCGCTTTAACTTCAGATAGAGATGTACTCGTCGCTTTAACTTCAGATAGAGATGTACTCGTCGCTTTAACTTCAGATAGAGATGTACTCGTCGCTTTAACTTCAGATAGAGATGTACTCGTCGCTTTAACTTCAGATAGAGATGTACTCGTCCAGTCGAGGTAAGGTGCAGATAAGCTCAGGCAGAGGCGGCATTCAAATAAATGCAAGAAATATACAACCCATTTTTGACAAAGGAAATGAGAAAAAGAGTTGCTCACTACTAAATGGAGCATGTTTTGATATATGGAAGTGAATCCTGGATAATAGCTTAACAGACAAGAGAATCGTTGGAGTGCACAGAAATGTAGTTTTACAGAAGATTGTTGAGAATACCGTGGACAGCCAAACAATCCACGACTGACGAATGACGTCACGGAAGAGGGGCCCAGACCATGGAACACCTCCTTCAGGTGTGCAACAAACATACAGAACTTCGACACCAAACCAGACCCAGTGACAGAGACATGCAACAACCAAGACAGAACTTGGACACTAAACCAGACCCAGTGACAGAGACATGCAACAACCAACACAGAACTTGGACACCAAACCAGACCCAGCGACAGAGACATGCAACAACCAAGACAGAACTTGGACACCAAACCAGACCCAGTGACAGAGACATGCAACAACCAAGACAGAACTTGCACACCAAACCAGACCCAGTGACAGAGACATGCAACAAAATGGTGGCGATATCATGAAGACTTGGGGATAACTGCGAACTTTGTCCTAGCGACAGGTGACAAGACTTAGTACGACCAAAAACTTCGAGAGAGAGAGAGCGAGAGATGGCATCTAGAAAGAGTAATAAGGGCCTTCTAAAAGAGGCCAAAGGAAAAAAAATGAAACTAGTTGCCAAGATCAGGTGGAGACAATCGTGATTTTGTAGACCATGTCAAGGGAAGATAATTCTCAACTAGAATACTGTGACAACTGGAAAAATTGAGGTTTGGAGAGATCTACGAAAACAGAGAGAACAGACATGAGACAATTTAAGAGAATGGTTTAGTAGGAAATAAACAACAGAATAGATAAACAGTTTGTAGAAATATAAGGTTGTGAAGAGACATGATCACCTACGCCAGCTGTAGAAATATCAGGTTGTGAAGAGACATGATCACCTACGCCAGCTGTAGAAATATCAGGTTGTGAAGAGACATGATCACCTACGCCAGCTGTAGAAATATAAGGTTGTGAAGAGACATGACCACCTACGCCAGCTGTAGAAATATCAGGTTGTGGAGAGACATGATCACCTACGCCAGCTGTAGAAATATAAGGTTGTGAAGAGACATGAACACCTACGCCAGCAGCCACGGTACTTCGTGATGATGTCAATAAAAAAATAAACGTGTACTTATACCAAGAACTGTGCAATATAGTTCTGTCACTGGATACTGGTGTGTTGTTGGTGTCACTGATCTCTCACACTGGCATTAACTTGTGTGCAAATAGTACTTACCTATAGACAGAGAGTGACAAGTCAGGTACACAATTTGCTGATGATTCACGCCGGACTATGATTTTATCAATGAAACTGTAAATGGGTACGTGACATGAATAGTTAGGATACGGTACAAAAGCGAATAGACAAGCATTGGTCTCCCCTACCTTTGAATGTTAAAACGTAACTATGTTATGTTTCATTGTCAATGCGTTATGTGTGTTTGTATGCTTGCCTACGTGTGTGTGTGTGTGCACACACACTTATCAGATTATTTGACAAAGTAAATACACAGTTGTGTGTGTCACAGATTTCCAATATATTTTTTATGTTCACAACTTTCTGACATTCAAATAAATCTACTACTTTGACAATGGTTTATTGGACAATGTGTATATCCATATATTACATTGTAAATATATATATATATATATATATATATATATATATAATATATATATATATATATATATATATATATATATATATATATATCACTTGCTGTTGACATTTGTAAATATATGACCAACAGTTGTTGAAATTTTTTAATATATGTATATACCTCTTGACATTTGTAAATCTATGCGCCACAAATTATGTTGCATATCTCATTTCAGGAGGACATAACACTTTTAATTTTTTTTTTTTTTGGCTGTGTAAATATAGTGCTGCATTCCCTTTGTAAATGTGTATGTGTGCTGTGTTTCGTCAGTGTCTGTGTGTGCACGATTGTGCTTAAAACATTCTCGTGGTTAAATAGGCCAAAGTTCATGGGAACTCACGACCTCCTGTATTATATTGTGGGCCGTACATGTAAGGACTGTTTTAGTGTAGTCATGGAGTATTGTGGCATTAATTATTAATAGACACCAATGTTAAGTCAGTCTTATTATTTGGCTGTGAAACATGGAGAACAACTTAAGTGGCAATCATGAAAATACAGACTTTCATTAATGTATGCGTTCAAATCCCGGCTGAACCAGTTGGGATCTTTATTTATAATTTCTCTCTGCGGTAACCACCCCTGGTCTCAGCAGGAAGACCAGGCTTGAAGCGTCAATTACTCATCGACGAGAAAAATGAGTACCTCCGAAGACGGAGTTATCTGCCTATACGGCGAGGGACCCCTGTGCACGCGGCTGTCAGGGAAAAATGGATTAAACACGAAAAATTCAGCTTCTTGTCTCTAGGAACTTAGCCAGAGGTGAAAGCTGGCGAATGCAAGGGAAAAAAAATTAATGGATGCTTACGCAGAATAAAATAATGGAAATGGCAGGACAAATTCACTAACATAGAATTATGGAAATATACCAGTCAAACACTAGTGGATAAAGAGGTACAGCGAAGACGATGGCGCTGGATAGGACAATACACTACGGAAGCCAACTGAGAGTATTACACAATAGGCCCTTTTTTGGAATCCCCAGGGAAAAACTAAAAGAGGAAGACCATGGTATTCTTGGAGAAGACAGATAGAAGCAGATATGAAGATGATGGGGACGACATGGAACGATCTTAAAAGAATGTTAAGAAACGGAACGACTTGGAAAGTGTTTGTTGAAGACCTATGCTCCACAGGGAGCTGAAAGGTAGAAGAAGAAGAAGTATTAATAGTAAAGGCAATGCTGAGTTTCCCCAGGCACATATGATTTGATATCATGCACGTACAATATTAACAACAAGACAAAATACGTTGGCATTTTCATATTTTCAATGGCATGTGTTTGATCTGCATGGGGATTGGGTAGTCTAGTGGTACGACGTCGGTCTCATGACAGGAAGGACCCGAGTTCAAAGCCCAACAGAAGGTGTGATTTTTAAAAAAATAGGAAAAAGTTAATCCGTGGTTTCCTTATGACGTTACCCTCCCCTGATTTTTAGGTGATGAGATCCGATGTCTAGCCCTCTCGGATAACAGTAATAAACAGGAAGTCCCGTGTGCATTCTGCGCACGTTAAAAAAAACCTTGGCAGATACATTTGGAAAGGAGTAGGCCATAAATAGGCCGCTGCCCGGAGAAAAGTCAGAAGACACCGAGACACACCGTGGATCGTAGGGCGTGGATCGTAGGGCGTGGATCGTAGGCGGTGGATCGTAGGCCGTGCTACGGAGTTCGTGAACGTGACACAGGATTTTTTCTCATCTGAATTTCTCGAGATTCTCCATGAAAATATCGAAGCACCTATGGGTTCGTCTGATGTGCATGGATGATGATCTTAATAACAACAAACAACAAACGATATGCACATACACTTTATGAAAGTATTAATGACTTGAATACCTTTCAAGGGAACTACACACAAAAATACTTTGGAAACCCCCCCCCCCACACACACACACACACACAAAGAGAACGAGTCTCTGGGCCTATGCCCTATGGGCCGGCCACGGCTCGAAAGGTCAATAGATCGATAGCTTTTTAAAATTATTGTAGTTATTATTATTGCTATTATAATTGTTGTTTTATTATTGACAAAAAAGGAATAATGTGTGCAATTTGTTGTGTTCGTGAACTTTTGACTGGAGAAACAATAATAAATGCCTGCTTTAAATCACACATTTGTTTGTGTCTGCTTATGGTTGTCTCATTGAAAGCGGATTTTTTTTTTTTTTTTTTTTTTTTTTTTTGGGGGGGGGGGCATTAAAAAGACCTGATCGTTACTTGTATCGATGAATCATAGTTTATCAAGATCCTACTTCACATCTCAGCAGTGCCATTGGAAACTCTCTCTCGCCAGTGGCCCAGTGCATCCGATTTCAGCCACCATTATATTCAGGTTTGCTTTCCTTAGCCTTTGATTGTCCCCAATCCTCCTGCGAGGCAGCAGATTGTCTTTTCTGTAGGGGGATTCTGCCCTTAGATGGTCGGTTCTACCAGGTTTACGAGCACCATATGTCCGAGTCACTAGAGGTGACTACACAGACATGCACACACAAAGATGTGACTAACACAGACATGCACACAGCGATACGAGGCATGACTAACACTGACACACTTCAAGATATGAGATATGACTAACACAGACATACACGCAAAGATATGACACATGACTAACATAGACATGCACACAAAGATATGAGATATGACTGACATAGATATGCACACACAAAGATATGACACATGACTAACATAGATATGCACACACAAAGATATGACACATGACTAACATAGATATGCACACACAAAGATATGAGATGTGACTAACATAGACATGCACACAAAGATATGAGATATGACTGACATAGATATGCACACACAAAGATATGAGATATGACTGACATAGACATGCACACACAAAGATATGAGATGTGACTAACTTAGCACACAAAAGGATATGAGATATGACTAGCATAAACATGCACACAAAGATATGAGATATGACTAGCATAAACATGCACACAAAGATATGAGATATGACTAGCATAAACATGCACACAAAGATATGAGATATCACTAACCCAGACATGCACATACAAAGATATGAGATATGACTGACATAGACATGCACACACAAAGATATGAGATGTGACTAACTTAGCACACAAAAGGATATGAGATGTGACAAACACAGACATGCACACACAAAGATATGAGATATGACTAGCATAAACATGCACACAAAGATATGAGATATCACTAACCCAGACATGCACACACAAAGATATGACACATGACTAACACAGGTACACACTAAGATATGAGATATGACTAAACACAGACACACATAAATATATGAGACATGATTAACACGGACACACCAAGATATGAGATATGACTAACATGACACACACCAAGATATGAGCCATGGCTAGCACAGAAACACATTAAGATAAGAGCCATGGCTTCACGGAAACACACCAAGATATGAACCATGGCCAGCACAGCAACACACTAAGATATGAACCCTGGCCAGCACATACACCCACCAAGATATGAGCCATGGCTAGCACGGATATACACTAAGATATGAATCATGGCCAGCCCAGACACACACTAAGATATGAGCCATGGCCAGCACATACACCCACTGAGATATCAGCCGTGGCTATCGCAGACGCCCACTAAGATATGAACTACGACTAGCACGGAAATACACTGAGAATTGAGCCATGGCTCAATTCAAGAGAAGCAGAAGAGGAGGTAGAAGAGCAGCGATCGCGAAAGGTATCCATATGTTTGGGTTTGTTGTAGTCGGCAGACTCTTCTTAACGTGGGAATCATCGACATACGAGACGCAGGCCTCGGTTAACTGTTCGCAGGTTCCGTTCAAACAGTTGTCCGGAGATTTGAGAGTGCAGTCTGACCCGTAGAACGTTCCCTTGCATGTACCGTTCCCGGTTGACTGTTCACAGGTGTCGTTGAAACAGTTGTCCGGACAATTGAGAGTGCAGACTGACCCGTAGTACGTTTCCTTGCACGTACAGTCTGCACTTTCCGGGTCACATATGATGTCACAGCCATCAGAACACGTCTGTTCGCACTGTAGCCCAAAATTACCATCGGGACAAGTGTCATTACAGGTATAGCCAGGATGTTTGCATTGTAGGCATTTTCCGGATTTTTCTCACATAAAGGACAGACGCTAAGACAAGACCCGGAGCAGTCGTGTCCATAGATCCCATGTGAACAGTTGCCGTGACACGTACCGATGATGACGTTGCAGCCTTTGCTACACCCACTACACACTTCACAAAACGACCCAGAATGCCCGTCCAGACAATAGGTGTCTGTAAATGTTTGCACCTGACACACCGTCAGTGCACTGTCGGCCTGCGAAATGGTCGGTGAGAATTCAATCTTAATGTGTGCCATTGGCGTTTGTGTTGTGACTACAATAGTGTTCACAGAAACATTAGGGTATGATATATCATTATACTGGAACACTACGCCGCCACAGTCAGAGAAAGCCTTTAGAGTGGCATTCTTTACTGAATCATAGTGCTAGCTCGATGATAGATTCGAATGGTGGAATCTTCTGGGACGTGGCAAAGTTCATATACCAGTAAACAGGATTGGTTCCACTTCTCAATTTTTTTATGTGCAGTCATTGTCATAGAGATTGGTCTTTGTTTTGCCATTAACTGCGGCCTCTAGTTCACATCCGTCTCCTGTATAACAAGCATTAAATGTGTCGATCTAGTTTGTGTTCTGTTTGAGAGCCACATTCCGACTCCCGCCAATGTAGATGGAGCAGATATTTGCAACTATCGCCCCTTCAATCCGTAACTTGTTGATCAGACCAGCCCCAGAGAAAAAAACATCAATCTCGTGCTGACTAACTACAATCCTTGATTCATTGTTACATGAGTGATGTGTTAAGTCATTCACATAAATCCTAAACCAGGAGAACGGCAAAGATTTATTGAGAGTTGCCTCAACTGATGTAGAATTTGTGTCCGGATTGCATGTGGTGTCGTTGTTATCAAACAGGAAAGTAGGTTCAGATTTTTGGGCGTATTTGTAAACGAGATCCAAGTACTGACACTGGGGTCCGAAATATTTGTGCTGACAACTGTCATTGTTTGGGCATGTCCCTGTAGTTTTGTCACAAACTGAGTCATTATAGCAGTGACATTGTAACGTACAATTTGCCCCAAACCAACCGTCTGCACAAGTTAGGTCATTAGCTTCCATGGCCGCGAACGAAGCCAGCAGAATAGATCCTTGATCTACAACGATGGTTAACGAACTGTGTACAAACATTTATTATCAAACCCGTGATTACATTTCTAAAAATCCTCCCGCTCGCTGTGATAACAGATAGCGTGATGTTCTCTAATAGAATGAGACAAACCGTTGGAGACAAGCAAAGTCAACATTGTTTACATCATGGCTCGAACGCAAACAACCGTCCATCTTGGTGCCATTGGAAACAGACTTATCAGTCTGGCCAAGCGAGAAGAGATGGAAGACGGAAGGCAATCTTGCAACCAAAGACGCCATGTTGAAATCAGATGTATTGGGCAGGAAATCTCAGATGTCGCAGCTGTACAGTTGCTTGACAGTTGCTGTACAGGTGCAGACTTGTGCACACGTTAAATCATGTGCTCCATGTTTTTGTTATGTTTTATTACGACAGAGGTAATTGTTGCAACAAAGAAAAGACTTCACCGCAATGCACAATAAAGACAAGTGGATAAATATTAAAACATGTAAATGAATTCAAATATCTGGGAACAATGTTAACCTCAAATGGTTGATATATAACAGAAGTGAGATGCAGAACGACTCGGGCAAAAGCAGCTTTCCAAAAATTTAGGAAGATACTGTACAATCCATTTTTAACAGAATAAAGAAAAAGAGTTTTTAATGTTATGTACAGGTTGTAGTAATGTGGTTTTACAGAAGAATGTTGAGAATACCATGGACTGCTAAGAAGAATTAAAACGTTCTGAAAGAGGCCAAAGAAAAAAGAGAGCTGATATCCGATGTTAGGAAGAAAAAAATAATCATTTTTTGGTCATGTAGTGAGAAGGGAACAGCTGGAATATAATGTGACAAACTGGGAACAAGGGACGTAGAGTTAGAGGAAAGCAAAGAGAAAAGATATCAGACAGCTAAAGAGAATGGCTTGGCAGAAGGTCAACAACAGAAATGATAAATAACTGGAGTGGCAAGTGTGGAGAGACATGACGTCTTGAGGCATGGTACTTGATGATGATGAAATTATATGTTTATTTGCTCCATTTATCTTCAGTCTCTCTCATTGTTTTTCTCTATTACTCTGTCGAATGTCTTTCCTTGATCTGAGAAGGTTACCTAAAGACGTTGATTGCAGTTTGAAACATTTTCTGCAAGGTAGTCTAATGCAGTGTGTGGGTATTATCAAATATCGGGGTAGGGTTATCTATCTATCTTCCGTTCACCTGAAGTATTGTCTATATACGTAATGTTCTAAAGGTAAAGGTAAAGTACGAGACTTGAACCGGCGTCTTAGAACGCGAGTTTACACCCATATGTGCTCGGCCGCCTATCCAGAAATGTTCGGAGATTTCTGTATAGTGTAGCCTCAAGCATCGAAACTCAGATGCGAAGCAACATTCCTCACCTTCCCAGGGTAATACCCTGGTACCCATTTCTGCCAACGGCTGGGTAGACCGTGGGGGTATTTTTTATTTTTCCAACCACGAGTACAATTCACACTGCTCCCAGCGGGAATCGAACACGGGTTGTCCGAACGTCGGTAGTCAAGACGGGTGGTTTTCCCAACTCGGCTACCGAGGCCCCCACGTAATGTTCTATCCTGTATAAATGTTGCTGTGTGGAGTTATCTAATTCCCTTACCTTTTCTAGACACAACAAAATGATGTATCGCTTGTATTCTAAATTCAGGACAAATACCATCAGCTTGTGCTGCTGAGGCCTAGCATTTACAAAACTAACGTATTCTACAAGACTAACGTATTCTACAAGACTAACGTATTCTACAAGATTAACGTGTTCTACAAAAATCATATTCTACAAGACTAACGTATTCTACAAGATTAACGAGTTCTACAAGACTAACGTATTCTACAAGACTATCGTGTTCTACATGACTAACGTGTTCTACAAGACTAACGTGTTCTACAAGACTATCGTTAAGATTCTAATCCCTTGTCAGCAGACTTCATAAGATTTCAATCCCTTGACAGCAGACTTCATAAGATTCCAATCCCTTGACAGTAGACTTCATGAGATTCCAATCCCTTGTCAGCAGACCTCATAAGATTCCAATCCCTTGACAGCAGACTTCATAAGTTTCCAATCCCTTGTCAACAGACTTCATAAGATTCCAATCCCTTGTCAATAGACTTCATAAGATTCCAATCCTTTGTCAACAGACTTCATAAGATTCCAAACCCTTGTCAACAGACTTCATAAGATTCCAATCCTTTGTCAATAGACGTCATAAGATTCCAAACCCTTGTCAACAGACTTCATAAGATTCCAATCCCTTGTCAATAGACTTCATAAGATTCCAATCCTTTGTCAATAGACGTCATAAGATTCCAATCTTTTGTCAACAGACTTCATAAGATTCCAATCCCTTGTCAATAGACTTCATAAGATTCCAATCCTTTGTCAATAGACGTCATAAGATTCCAATCTTTTGTCAACAGACTTCGTAAGATTCCAATCCTTTGTCAATAGACTTCATAAGAATCCCAGTACCTTGACAACAGATTTCATGAGAGTCCTAGTGCCTAGACACCAGGCTTCAAGAGAGCCCGGAATCTTAGCCCCCAGACAGCAGACTTCAAGATAGTTCCAGTCAAGTGATGAACGCTGAAGAATTACGAAAAGAATCTATCTATCTATCTATCTATCTATCTATCTATCTATCTATCTATCTATCTATCTATCTATCTATCTATCTATCTATCTATCTATCTATCTATCTATCTATCTATCTATCTACCTATCTATCTATCCATCTATCTATCTATCTATCTATCTATCTATCTATCTATCTATTGACCTTTCGAGCCGTAGCCGGCCCATAGGGCGTAGACCCAGCTATTCCTTCTCTTATCTAAATTTGTATTCTAGCTGTTTTAAATTCTTGTAAAGATCTGTTATCAAATCTCGCTATTTGTCTCTGTTCTGTGCAAACAGCTCTTTCTCGCTATTTGTCTCTGTTCTGTGCAAACAGCTCTATCTCGCTATTTGTCTCTGTTCTTTGCAAACAGCTCTATCTCGCTATTTGTCTCTGCTCTGTGAAAACAGCTCTATCTCATGGAGGGAGCAGATTATGAAAAGTATGGCAGCACTAAATAGTAATCTTCCTCTTTGCATCCGACTCTTCGGTATCTCAATGTATATTTTAACTTTTCCTGTATCGTTATATATTGTAAAAATATCTCAGTAGTTAGTTCTATCCCTTTTTGTATCTATGTGCTTACTGTCAATTGTTCACAACCATAAAGCATCATTATGTGCCTACGTCATTCAAGGGGACTTTCTCGTGTATTGTCACACTCGACAGGAAAAGTAGGGAACAGAACTCGGTCGTGGTTAATGCGGAGGTCAACGGTCTCATCTGCGATAACACCGATGAGAAAGATGCAGTCATCTATACAGACGGATCTGTAATACGACACCAAAGAAGTGCATGGGCATTTACAGCACGCTCGGCAGGCAGAATAGCCAAGGAAGACAGTGGTGCAAACGTCATGACCACGAGTAGCATGACAATGGAGGCGATGGCAGTGACCAAGGCATTCAAATGGTTAGAGTCACAAGACTACACACACGCATGTATACTGAGTGATTCGATGAGCATGATTAAAAAAGTGGAGGCGGGCTCTGTACGCATGCAATGGGTAGAGTCGTTGCAGAAATCAAAAATACGTAAGGTCACCTTTGTCTATGTCCCTGGACATGCGGGTGTACGGGGAAATGAAAGAGCGGACAGGTTGGCTAGCTGCGCTGTCGTTGAGGACGGGCAACCAATGGATCGGGCGGACATCATCAATGCCCTCCGAGATGTGGGAAGAGCACAGGACTTCGACAAACACAGATCCACGTCACTTCTTCGGATGATGGAAATGGGAGTTAAGATGGGCACAGCCAGAAATGAGAAACTTAATGGCCGTGTAGAAGACTTATCAACCAACATAGAACTGGAGTCGTCAGTCGCAGGAATTGCTGAGGAGGGGATCTGAGCACCTATGGACGTTGTTCGGAGTGCAATGATGATGACCCGCAAATAACTCAATAACTCAAAAGCAGCATTGGTTCGATATAACACAGTAAAGCTCTCTTTATCACATAAAGGCTTTGTTGCGTTACATAATTTCTCATTATATTTTTTTAATGTTCTTGGCAGTGTGGTTCTACGTTTTAGCTCAATGAGATATCTTCCATTGTGATGTCAATATGTCACTGACGTTCGATTTTCATAACCTGTCTCCAGGTGTTTAAAACAATTTACTTGCCTCAGCTGTTTACCATCTGATCGTCAAGTTACATATCAATGACATTCAAGTGAACTCTCTTGTTCAGACATATGAACTTCATAATGCCCTCTCATATCAATCATGGTATTCATCATCATCAGGTTGCAAGTCGTTTGCTGAACGTTGCATTCACCGCAACCTGTCTGAAAGAATCTCTGTCTCCGGGCACATCTCCACTTCTTCTGTTTTCATATTCAAGGTATCTTTGATGACTTTGGAAACCGCCTTCTTTGGCTGCCCCTGATGCCTCGCAAAGGAACCATGTCTTCCATTATTGTTTTCTCCAGTCCACTGTGCCTTTTGACGTGGCCATAGTATTTTAGTTTCTGTTAGAATGCTGTTTATAAACCAGTTTTTTTTATGTTTAAATCTTTTAATATGTCTTCATTGCTCTTTTTCATTATCAAAGATATCTTACGAAATTTTCTGCAGCATTTTGTTTTGAATGAATTGATTTTCTTCCTTTCTGTTTGCTAGATTGTCCATGATTTAAACCATATTTTGCTATCAGGAAGACACGTGTCTTTAGTAACTTTAATGTTACTGCCTTGCTGGTGTTGTGCCACATGTTTCTTCATGGTGTTTAATTCTCTTCTTGTTATTGTTAATCTTTTTTTTCTATCTCTTTCTGCCAAAATCATATTATTACTAAATTTAATATTGCCATTTAAACAAACGTAGCTATCACTATAATGTTTAAAGGTAATTACGATCTATAATATAACATAGAAGACACAGTCTTGGGTTGGACCAGCCGTGCTTCGTCAAAATGGCGGCAAAAATTGCTAAGCTAATTAAGCAAGCAAGATTACTATTTTTAAAAAAAAATAGTTTTCACTACAATTTTTAACGGCAGTTGCAGTTTCAATAGCCTAACAATGAAGTCACTAGAGAAGTGGTTAGGTTAGGACCGGGCCATTGATCGTAGTTTAGCGTATGTCGTTAGTGCAAACAGCTGTACATGGCTCGCAAATCAGAGACTAGCAAGGGAGAGAAGAATACACCCTCTCATGAATAAATGCAGACGACCATTTCAGCGTCAATGCAGCAGATCAACCTCGCCACAGCTGTAGGCTTCATGTCTACCTTTAAAAGTGACTGTTCAGTTTGTCGATTCCTAAAATAAATTCGCAGCAGGGTCCCACAACTGCATGAGCAAAGGGGCGCACTAAAATGGGTAGTTTAGCTGACATTTATTGCTCCGGGATACAACAGACGAATTCCTAGATTGTTCGTTTTAACCCTAGATTACAGTACTTCTTTTGCCAGATAGCACGATACATTGCACGATTATATACTAAAAAAAAGAATGAATTAATAATATATAAAATATAATTTAAATAGTACGTAAGAAATAGAATATACAAAAATAAGACAACAATAATTCTTAAAACAGGATAAAAACAACTACAAACTAATTATGTAATTACGATACACGAATGTGTGTACTACACAACAACAATATTAAATCTCTAATATATAGAAATATAATGTAATATAATGTCGCACAAATCATTTAAACACGTCAGCAAGAGCCGTGTCATAAAAACAATCTACACGCAGCCGCCATGACACCTCGACATAGTATTTCCAATTCCATTCATCATCATCGAGTGCCGTCTCCGCAACGAAGGTTGGCTACCATGGAGCGCCATTCTGCTCTGTCTCTTGCTTTGATGGTGCAGGTTGTCATAGGCTGATTTGTCCATCTTTTGATGTTACTCGTCCATGTTAGTCTTTGTCTGCCTCTTTTACCTTGTATTTTCCCTTCCAGGATTACTTTTAGTAGGCTGTTGTGTCTTTTAACATGGCCCAAAAATCGCATTTGTCTTGTTTGAATTGTGTTTCATTCATTCATTGAGTGCCTTCTCCGCAACGAAGGTTGGCTACCATGGAGCGCCATTCCACTCTGTCTCTTGCTTTGATGGTGCAGATTGCCATAGGCTGACTTGTCCATCTTTTGATGTTACTTGTCCATGTTAGTCTTGGTCTGTCTCTGCCTTTTTTACCTTGTATTTTCCCTTCTAATATTACTTTTATTAGACTGTTGTGTCTTTTAACATGACCAAAAAATTTCATTTGTCTTGCTCTAATTGTGTTTAGTAGTTCTTTTTTTCATTTTTAGTTGTTTTAAAACTTCTTCGTTTGTTTTCTTTTCTTCCCATCCAATTCTACCTATTCTTCTTTAAATCCACATTTCAAAGGCTTCAATTTTCTGTTCTGTTTTCTTGTCTAATGTCCATGTTTCTGCACCATACAGGAATATTGAGAAGATGTAACATTTTGCTATTCTTAGTTTCAGCCCTTGTGTTATTTGTTTTGATGTTAGCATATTTTTCATGGTATTGAAATTACTTTTTGCCATTCCTATTCTTTTATTTATTTCAGTTGTACTTTTTCCATCACTGGTTATAGTATGTCCCAGGTAGTTGTAGCTCTGGACTGTCTCCAGATGTATTCCTTCAACTTTGATATTTAATTGTAGGTCTTAAGAATTTTCTTTGTTTATGATCATAGTTTTAGTCTTTTTGATATTCATATCTAGTCCATATTTTTTGCTTGTCATGTTTATTACATTAAGTAATTGTTGTAGATCTTTAGGATTTTCTGCTAGTAGTACAGTATCATCAGCATATCTTAGGTTATTGATTATCTTCCCATTAATGTTAAGGCCTGGCATCTCATTGATGTCTTTAAAGATTTGCTCAGTGTGTAAATTGAACAAGCGTGGTGATAGGATGCATCCTTGTCTTACTCCACTTTTTATATCAATGGGTGTAGAGTTCTCCTTGTTATATTTTATTATTGCTGTTTGCTCCCAATACAAATTGAATTGTGTTTAGTAGTTCTCTTTTCATTTTTAGTTGTTTTAAGACTTCATTGTTTGTTTTCTTTTCCTTCCATCCAATTATACCTATTCTTCTATATATCCACATTTCAAAGGCTTCAATTCTCTGTTCTGTTTTCTTGTCTAATATCCATGTTTCTGCACCATCTAGGAATATTGAGAAGATGTAACATTTTGCTATTCTTAGTTTTAGCCATGGTGTTATTTGTTATGATGTTAGTATGTTCTTTATATTTCCACTATAATCTCAAAACCTACAAGCGGATATCAAAGTTAAAGAATAGACCTGGAAACAGTTCAGAGTTACAACTACAAAGGACATACTATAACCAATGATGGAAAATATAAAACCGAAATAAACAAAAGATTAGGAATGGTATAAAAAAGTAATTTTAATGTCATGAAAAATATACTAACATCAAAACAAATAACACCAGGGCTAAAATTCAGAATAGCAAATTGTTATATCTTCTCAACATTCCTGTATTGTGCAGAAACATAGACATTAGAAGAAAACAGAACAGAAAATTGAAGCATTCGAAATGTAGATTTATAGATGAATAGGAAAAACTGGATGGAAAGAAAAGAAAGCAAAGGATGAAGCCTTACAACTAAAAATGAAAAGAAACTAATAAACACAATTCAAACAAGACAAATGTGATTTTTGTGGCATGTTAAAAGACACAACAGCCTACTAAAAGGAATCTTGGAGGGAAAAATACAAGATAAAAGAGGCAGACCAAGACTAACATGGACGAGTAACATCAAAAGATGGACACGTCAGCCTATGACAATCTGCACCACCAAAAAACAAGAGACAGAGCAGATAAGCGCTCCATGGTAGCCAACCTTCGATGTGGAGACGGCATTCAGCAATCAATGATGATGAGTATTTCCATTTCGTCATAAACAGTGACGGCCTATGGTTGCTGGCGCTTTGAGCAAGCTGATCTTTATGCGCCCTTTTTAATGTCATCATCATCATCATCGAGTGCCCTCTCCGCATTGAAGGTTGGCTACCGTGGAGCGCCATTCCACTCTGTCTCTTGCTTTGATGGTGCAGATTGCCATAGGCAGATGGGCAGATTGCCATTTTTAATGTATTATTTATTATTCACTTTTTATTTTTTCTTCTTCTTCTTCTCCTTTTTTTTTTTTTTTTTTTTTTGGGGGGGGAAGATCCTTGATGGCATCCCTAAGAACATGGCGCGCCCCTGATAACTGCCCGAGTTGCCGGTCCCTTGAGTCGGCCCTGGTTATAAAGTAAAGAACAGGCTGCCGGAGAACGGAAAGAACCGAATAGATAATACATATGGAATTTATCATTTAAAAACGTAACTAAATTATTGTCGCCTTCAGGATGCGAAAGAAAAAAAAACAATTAACAATAACTGGTAGAATCACGCCTTTAAAAAAAAAATAAACTAACATTGCTTTTTTTCTGCAATGCTTCGTTTTAAATTTGTAGGTTATTTTAGTCGGCGCATCATCCTCACTCACTGCACGTCGAATACGCCCATAATTGCTGAGATCTCTTCCCCAGTAAGTCTCTTGGTGTGTGGAGACTGATCGCTCCAGTTCTATGTTAATTTCTTATTCTTCTCTCTTAACGCATGGTACCTCTTTCTGGCGGCTTCAGTTCACACAGTCTGGACAAGGTTGTAGATTCATGATCATTGGCTGAACTATTCGCTCGTCCTACCTCCCTCCGTGCATTTAGAATGTTATCCCGGTCCATTGCATGTCCGCCATCCACGGCAATCGTTCCAGCCAGGATATCAATTTGTTCATTTCCTTTCACGCTCGATTGCCCAGGAACGATCATAAAACATATGCCGGACAGTCCTGCGTTCTTTAGTAACACCAATCGCTGTCTTCGAATCCAGCCCTCGATCTTCATGAGCATGCTCATCGAGTCACTCAGAAAACACACACGAGTAAAAGGTTGTGATCCGAGCCAGGCCATCGCTTTAGTTATTACCATGATCTGGCAGAGGACATCATCATCAAGTACCATGCCTGCTAACGTAGGTGATCATGCCTCTCCACAACTTTCGATCTCGGCAGTTATTTATAATTTCTGTTGTTGACCTTTTGCCAAGCCATTCTCTTAAGCTGTCAGGTATCTTTTCTCATTGCTTCCCTCTGTCTCATCGTCCCTCAATTTTCTCAGTTGTTACAATATATTCCAGCTGTTCTCTTTTCATTAAATGGCCAAAAAATGATGATTGTTTCTTCCTAATATTGGAAATTACATCTCTTTTTGCTTTGGCCTCTTTCATAACGTTTTCATTACTCTTCTTAATGTAGAGGTTAGGACAGAGGACATATGACAATAAAAGGAAAAGCTAATCTTAAGAAGAACTGTGAAGAACATTGATCAGAGAGGCGATGGTAGCAGGAATCGGCTCCCTCAATGAGATCGAGAGGCTTGCACAGAATAGAGACACGTGGCGAGATTTGATAAAATATCTTTGCAAGGATTGAAACTGCTAAAAAAAGAAAATTTAGAAACGGAAAGAGTTGTAGTTCTAGTTAGCCGAAGGCCCCGGTATCACTGCAAACGAACTAAATTCCATAATTGCTCAACCGCCCGTGCCAGTGGAATCGTCTGAATTAGCATCTTATCTCAGTGAAGGATAAAAAAAAATGTAGCTGAAGTCCCCATCATAGCAGCCACAGCACACGCCAAAAGAAATAAGGTGTAGCCGCATCGAAAGTGATAGCAACTTATTGTCCTTCGTCATTCGATGTCATCACTCATCGTAAGCGCTCGAACTATCGAAACACGATCCAGATGGAAAACACAGCTCACGGTGCGCACAGAGGGCACTAAACTCAGTAGCTCCGAGAGAAAGAGTATCTGAGTCTATACTCTATGGGCCAACTACGGCTCGATAGATAATCTTAAATAACAAAACAATACCTATCGGTGAATCGCCAGATAGGATATGGAGTTTTGAATTCTGCCTCGCATGCTATCTTCGACTGTAGTGGAAACTACGAGCATATTTTCGATTGACAAACCACAATTTGTGCACACAAAAATAACGTATCAAACCTGAGAAAAAGTACCTCCTTTTAATTTATTCTTTCACCTTGACTCTATTTCCTAAGATAAAAAGTGAAATCAATCCCCCCTTTCCTTACCACCCTCAAAGTGTTTGTAAAGAGAACCGAATGAAGAAAATTACAACGTCCTGTATCGAGATGTGAAGTGTCGCTAAGACAGACCTTTGCGACATTGCCAACAATAAAACTAAGTAAATAAAGCTCTTCCGGTCAGGACTTCCTGAATGGACAATTGTGGTTCGTCTTGTTGGAGATCACTGCTTGTGTAAGTTACAACAAAGCTACACATTGGCACAAATATAATGTCGTCTCAAAATTGTGCTTTATATGTGTGTGTGCATGCAAATGAAGCGAATTTGTGTTCTGTCAAAATTGGTTCAGGCAATGGCAATGGTTTTTTTAACAATGCAAAATTTATTTTTTGGATCCATGGTGGTTAATTGCCCTTGCCTTCTTATTATCTTGTATCTGTATTTTTTGTTCTTGATTTTTGAAATATTGAATCTGCAGAATTTCTGCCTAATAAATTAATGAAATCTTATGAATACATTCACCATATCAGATCATGTTGTGATTGTTTTCTACTGCTGGCGAGGCCGTTGTTTGTTATTGAATTAAATGTTACATAAAGAAGTTATAGAAATAACTGTTAAGTTAAGTACTATTGAATTCTGAATTGTAGTTGTTAAATTATTATAAAGAAATATGTGTTTGACTGTCACTGTGGTATTGTATGTTTGATGTAAAAAATGTAAAATTGTAAAGACTAAATAAGTACGTTGTGAATGACTGTAGTGTATGCTGTATTAAAATGTTGTAAATTATTTGTTATTTTGTTGCTACTGTTAAAAATACGCCTTTTTATATTTTATTTAATATATAATACTATTTATTATAAATTTATTTTCAAATATATCACCAGTCAGTGAGCCATAATAATTCACATTTTTAATTTTAGTAAATTTTATATTTGCTCCTGTGATTGAATTTCCAAGAATAACTTTAATGCCAACAAAGAAATACTGCAGCTTTCGCATTACAAGTGACCATTTGCCCATTTGGGCTGGCTTGGAATAGGGCAAGAAATGATAAGGACAGGCATAAATTGATAATATATGTTGTGCTGCTGTAAAGCTAAACTAAGTGCAAGGGTGGTAACAAATAAATAAAGGTAATGGTTGCATCACTTTGCTACATTTCATCAATGTGAAACCGCAACTAAGCAATTGTCAATATTTTGAAATCACCCTTGGAATAGTAACATGTAAACAATAAAAGCCGGGTGGTTTGTTCCGGTTGTTTCCAAAATGGAGGAATTATTTTTCTCCGGCTTGGTATAGAACCGTTGATCAGAGGTTTAACAAGCCGCTATCGTAAAAACGATGTTGTTAATGAAACGTAGACCTGATACAGAATGTGTAAATTAGCAGTAGATAGTAGTGATAGTTTTTTCGGCCCTAAAACAACAACAAAAATAGGATTCTGGAATGTGCGAACAATGGCCGCTCCGACGAAACATGCACAGGTCGCGAGCGAGATGGACAGATACGATCTAGATATTTTAGGATTAAGCGAAATGCGCTGGCCTGGAACAGGTAGGAGATCTATTGATAATAAAATAGTAGTTTTTTCTGGAAGGGAAGATGGAAAACACCGTGAAGGAGTAGGCATAATGATGACAGACAAAGCTGCAAGAAGTTTATTAGAATGGGAACCGGTAAACAGCCGTCTGATACGAACACGATACAAACAAAACATGGAAGACTTTCAATTATTCAATGTTATGCGCCTACTAACGAAGCTGATGATGAAGTTAAGGATGATTTTTATAACCAACTGCAACAACTTATAAACAAAATACCAAAACACGATCTTTTAATTGTAATGGGAGACTTCAACGCCAAAGTAGGACAAGATAACGCAGGAGTGGAACATGTGATGGGGAGAGAAGGCTGTAATACAACAAGTCAGAATGGAGAAAGATTAATAGAATTATGTTTAATAGAAAATTTAGTTATAGGTGGGACATTATTTCCACATAAAAATATCCACAAAACAACATGGATATCTCCTGATGATAGAACATCAAATCAAATTGACCACCTATGTATTAAACAACAATTCAGATCATCATTAATAGATGTAAGAGCATACAGAGGTGCTGATGTTAATAGTGACCACAACCTGTGCATTGGGAAAATAAGATTAAAATTTAGAAACCAACAGAAGAGGTCAATTACACATAAAATTGATAGTCATAAACTGAAAGATGAAGCAATAAAGGAAAAGTTTAACATAGAGCTAAGTAATTGTTATTCAGCACTTGGTGAAATAGACTTAGATATCAATGAAATGTGGGACTCACAGAGCAAAATACTAATGACAGCAGCAGAAGCAAGTGCTGGACTGAAGAAAATGGAAAAACGAGCTTGGATCTCAGACACCACATGGAAATACATCAAAGAAAGAAGAGAAGCGAAGAGAGCCATGACTAATGTAAAGACAGATCTTGGAAAGGTTCTGGCAAAAGCAACATACAAAGAATTAGACAACAAAGTGAAAAGTTCGGCAAGAAGAGATACAAGAGCTTATATAGACAACTTGGCAGAGAAAGCAGAGACAGCTGCAATTACAGGAGACAGCAGAACTCTTTATACTGTACAAAAGATGCTGACAAACACCTATACATCCAGTGGAACACCAATTCTAGACAAATCTGGATTAATGCTAACAACAAGCGCAGACATAAAAGCCCGTTGGGCGGAACACTTCAAAGAAATTCTTAACCGTCCACTACCTCACAGTTTAATAGATTTTGAAGCTGAAACACCAGCAGCAGAATTAGATGTAAATTTAGATGACTTCACCTTGAGTGAAATAGAAACCACCTTAAAGCTAATGACCAATAACAAGGCTGCTGGAGAGGATAAGTTAACAGCTGAGATCCTCAAGGCAATTGATAGCCATAATTTAATACATCTCCAAAAAATGTTCAACATCATTTGGAAAACAGAGAAGACGCCTCATAAATGGAAAAAAGGAATCATTGTTAAGATCCCAAAAAAGGGCAATCTTAGAGATTGTAACAATTGGAGAGGCGTGACACTTTTGTCAGTTGCCTCAAAATTATTCTGTAAAATCATCCTAAATAGAATAAAGGATTCAATAGATACAGTAATGCGTGAAGAACAGGCTGGGTTTAGAAAAGGGAGAAGCTGTCTTGACCACATTTTCACTCTACGACTTATATTGGAGGAACACATTGAAAAGCAAAAACCTTTTGTACTTAACTTCATCGACTTCAAAAAAGCATTTGATAGTATTCATAGAGATTCTTTGTGGAAAATTCTGAAGCAATATGGCTTACCATCAAAAATCATAAATATTATCAAAGACATGTATGATGGTTACACATGTGCAGTTCGAACAGAGGAAGGACTGAGCGAATGTTTCCCAATAGAAACTGGGGTTAAACAAGGATGTATTTTATCGCCCTTGTTATTTGGAATTGTTATGGACTTCATAATGAAGAAATGCTGCACTGGTAATAAAGGCATCGAATGGATACAAGGAGACCATTTGGAGGACCTGGACTTTGCTGATGACATAGTTCTCATCAGCAATCAGATAAAAACGATGCAGGAAAACACAAATGAACTATCATCAATAGCCAGCAAAATTGGGCTTGAGGTCAATCATGAAAAGACTAAAGTCATGAAAAGTTTAATTCCAACAAGTGACAAAATATACATGGAAAACAAACCAGTAGAAGAGATCGATCACTTCATCTATCTTGGAAGTCACATTGATCGAGAAGGGGATACGAGCAAAGAAATTAGAATCAGACTGGCTAAAGCAGCAATGTCTTTCAGAAGCCTTGAAAAGTTGTGGAAATCAAAACTCATTAGCACAAACACAAAACTTAGGCTATTCAAATCAAATGTACTATCAACCCTTACGTATGCGTGTGAAAGCTGGAAAACAACAAGAGATATAGAAACAAAGTTGAATGCATTCGAAAATAAATGTCTAAGGAAAATACTTGGTATAGAATGGAACGAATTCAAAACAAACGAGGAAATTAGAGAAATCGCCAATCAACCACTAATATCTTCAGTAATAAAGAAAAGACGATGGTCATACGTTGGACATGTGATGAGAAGAGATAATAATCGAATAGCAAAGCAAGCCCTCATATGGGAAACAACAGGTAAAAGAAAAAGAGGAAGACCCAGGGAGACACTGAGAAGAACATTAATGAGAGAGGCAAGAGCAGCAGGAATCGGCTCCCTCAATGAGATAGAGCTGCTTGCACAGAACAGAGACAGATGGCGAGATTTGATAAAATATCTTTAAAAGAAAACTGCTAGAACAAAAATTCATATAGGAGAAGGTGTATCTTGGTCTACGCCCTATGGGCCGGTTACGGCTCGAAAGGTCAATAGATAGATAGATAGGTTTGTTCACAACATGTAAACAATAAAAGACGGGTGGTTTGTTCACAACATGTAAACAATAAAAGCCGGGTGGTTTGTTCACAACATGTAAACAATAAAAGACGGGTGGTTTGTTCACAACATGTAAACAATAAAAGCCGGGTGGTTTGTTCACAACATGTAAACAATAAAAGACGGGTGGTTTGTTCACAACATGTAAACAATAAAAGACTGGCGGTTTGTTCACAACATGTAAACAATAAAAGACGGGTGGTTTGTTCACAACATGTAAACAATAAAAGCCGGGTGGTTTGTTCACAACATGTAAACAATAAAAGACGGGTGGTTTGTTCACAACATGTAAACAATAAAAGACTGGCGGTTTGTTCACAACATGTAAACAATAAAAGACTGGCGGTTTGTTCACAACATGTAAACAATAAAAGACTGGCGGTTTGTTCACAACATGTAAACAATAAAAGACTGGCGGTTTGTTCACAACATGTAAACAATAAAAGACTGGCGGTTTGTTCACAACATGTAAACAATAAAAGACTGGCGATTTGTTCACAACATGTAAACAATAAAAGACTGGCGGTTTGTTCACAACATGTAAACAATAAAAGACTGGCGATTTGTTCACAACATGTAAACAATAAAAGACTGGCGATTTGTTCACAACATGTAAACAATAAAAGACTGGCGATTTGTTCACAGTCACAAATGGAATGGATGATTTATTGATGACATTATAATTCATATCATCAACACTTACAATACAGACATCTACATCAATGGCTTTTGAAGACTTTGTGTAATTTATATTCTTTGTCACCACTTGCTGTGGTTGACTTATTCCCCTACTAAGCTGTGCTTATTTTTTACTAGTGGCCATTTTGTGAGGTGCATTTAAGAGACCTGCTTCGACACAGATCTGCGACTTTAATGTAACATGATAAATGTTATTGCCACACCACAGATTGGGACAAATTTTACATCTATTTTGATCAGTTGAACTTTTGTCTGTTGAACTTTTTATTTTGATCAGTTGAACTTTATTTGTTTGGGAGAGTGCTGGAACTCAATCTGATTATCTATCTATCTATCTTTCGTTCGCCTGAAGTATTGTCTATATCTGCAATGTCGTTTCCTGTATAAATTTTACTGTCTTTTGTAATTCTTGCAGTGGCCCATATAGTTTTGTCTGTAGTGTTGTATCTATGGGCCAATGGATTTTCCTCAGTCTACTATATTCAGTGCAGTCTTGAAGTATGTGTTCAGCAGTCTGGGGTGCCTGTCCACATGTACAAGTAGTTGATGTGCCGATCTTGAATTTTGTATACATGTGACTATGGAGTCGATTGTGTCCTGTTCTTAGGCGTATAATAATAACTTGCTCATATCTATTCATATTATGAAAGGCATCCTGATTTGGGCTTGTGGTCCTCTGATTGATTTGATTATCTGTTTCTTATGATGGTATGTAACTGGTGTATCTAGTTGTGTGCCTGTTGAACCTTCCTTTGCCAACTGATCTGCTTTCTCATTTCCTGGTATTCCACAGTGAGACGGGATCCACTGCAGGGCAACCCTGTGGTGCTTGCAGAGTTCAGTCAATAAGGTCTGTAGATGTGGTAATTTTCTGGATTGTAGTGCCTGGAGTACTGATTTTGCATCTGTCAAAAACACTACAGGCTGTGGGCTAAGATTACTGTTCAGCAGTTTTTCTATTGCCAACTTTATTGCTTGTATTTCTGCATCATAATTGTGACAATATTTCCCTGTTGCTATTTTATTCATATCCCTAGTGTTATTTGGGTACTCTATATATGCACCTGCTCCCCCATTCTTTACTGCATTCTGTGCTGATCCATCTGTGTACACACGGATCCATAGGTCTTGTGGGTATTCTTCATCCAGGAAACTGAGAGTTATTGTTTTTCGCTGTAGACTATTTTGTTCCTCTTTGTCAACTATTCCTTTCACTTCTGTCCGTATTTGAACTGATAATCCTGATTCATATGTCCAGGGAGTCTGTTCTGGTATGGGCAGAAGGGGTTTACAACTCTTGGCATGTCTGGTGTTTGTCTACTAATACGCTTGGCTTGGTGGATAAAGCTGCTTCTCTTAAGTCGTCCCAATGCAAGATTTTGGAATCTGTCCTTCATTGGATGTCTCGGCATGCATACAAATTTTTCTGCCTGTATCAGCACCTTTGTGTCTCTCCGTTCTCTCAGTGCTGGTATCCTCCACAATTTCTCCATCTCCAATATTGGTGTTGATTTCATTGCTCCTGTGATGACCCTAAGTGCCTGGTTTTGTACTTTATCCAGTTCTTGCAATGTGGTGTTTGATGCTGAGCACCATGCGGATGATCCATATTCTAAATGTGGGCGTATACTCTGTTGGTAAACTTTACTGAGTATTTTCCCACTTGCACCCCATGTGGTTCCACACAACTTTCTTAGAATAGCCAATTTCCTCCTTGCTTTTTGGGTTGCCTTATTTATCTGCTGTTTCCAAGATAGTTTGTTATCAAATGTAACTCCGAGATATGTAGCTTGTATGTCTTCTTTCACAGGCTCATTGTTTATGTAGATGGCTCCTGCTTTTTGTTTTGGGGAGAGTGTGAAAAGTGTAGTACTGCATTTGTCTGTATTGATGCTGATACACCATCTATTTGTCCATGAATTCAGTGCATTCATAGCTCTTTGTAGCAATTTGGAGGCCACTGTTGCATACTCCTCTGTGCACCACATTACCAAGTCATCTGCATACATTGCCACTTTGATGCCATGTGGTAGTTCAGTAACTAGGTCATTGATGTAGATCAGAAAAAGTGTTGGAGATAGTACCCCTCCTTGTGGAACGCCCTGGCGCAATAAGACCTTCTTACTCTTAAGACCATCCAGTTGCACTCTGGCTCTCCTGTTATGCAGGTATGCTTTGACCCATTTGTACATCCTGCCATTTACTCCATAATTTCTCAGTTTCTTCAAAAGCCCTTCCTTCCATACCTTATCAAATGCTTTCTTTAGGTCTATCCATGCTGCTAGTACCAGTTTCTTTTCTTGAAACGCATCTTCAATTTCCTGGGAAAGATAGGTTGCTTGATCTTCGGTAGAGTAACACTGTCTAAAGCCTGCTTGTTGTGGGACAAGGAGATTTTCACTTTCCAGGTACCACTGCAGTCTGAGATTGATTATACGTTCCATTGTTTTACACAAACAGCTTGTAAGGCTGATTGGTCTATAGCTGGATGTCATTGAACCATCTTTTCCTGGCTTTAGTAATGGTATCATAATTGCTTCTCTCCATGCCTGTGGCACTCTACCTGTGATCCAGCAAATGTTGTAGATCTGCAGTAGTTTTGCTTTAGCTGCAGTTCCCAAGTTCTTAATCATTTCATTGGACACTCCATCATTGCCTGGTGACTTTTTCATTTTTAATTTGGATATTGCCAGCTCTAGCTCTCTTTGTGTAATGGGTGTTTCCATTACTTCATGTGTGGTCTCTTCTTGTCTTGCATTTTGTTGTTTTAAACGGGTCTCTTGTCGTTTTTCTAGGCTAATTTCAATATTATTGTCATTTGCAAAGGAGTCTGCAAAGTAATTTGCTGCATGTTTACCTGTTAGAATGTTTCCATCCTTCTTCAGTGTAATTTTGGTGTTCCTTTCTGTACCCTCATCATTCAGCTGTTTTACAAGCTTCCACACTTTTCTTGTGTCTCGTTCAAGATTCAAGGACTCTGTTTTCTCTTTCCAGCTTCTCCGTCTGGCTTGTAGTTTAGCCCGTTGAAATTTGGCTTTAGCATGCTGGTAGTTGTTGTGGTGTTCTTGGCAAGGGTTATTTTCTGCTTGCTTTCGAGATGTTTCCATGTCATTGTGCAGTTGCTCTAGCTCACTACTCCAGTATGGTTTGTAGTGTTTCCGTGCCCCTCTAGGTATTGTTTCACTGGCAGCTTGTATTATTAGTCTACTGAATTCATCAACTATTTTGTTGATGTCTCTATCTGTATTTATATCTTTAGTCAGTACACTGGTGTTTACCAATCTGATTATTAATTCCATTAATTTATCAAAACATAGTCGTTCTTGTGATACTTTATGCTTTAAAGTGAATCCAAGCCAAATAGTTGTTCAATTATGCTTTTTTAGGTGTTAATTTAGTAGGTTTTCTATGTATATTTATATATGTATATATATATATATATATATATATATATATATATTTTTCTATCTATTGTCTTTTCGAGCCAAAAGTGGCATATGGGGCAGAAATTCTAGACTGTCTACTGATCAATAAAAATGTATGCAATGTATTTTATTAAAGAACTGAATCATAGAACAAATTTTCTGATATAGTATTGATTTACTTCAAACTTTCATCTCTTTGGAAATTGGGAACCTTTAGATGAAATTGTTTTATCAAGGCATTTTGCGGGTAATTAATCAGTTAAAGAGCACTGAATAGAGGCCATCAGATAATGCATAGGTTAAAAGAGGGCAGCAACTCATAACTGAATGTTTCCATCCAGGATCAGTTAATCTAATTATTCTAACTCTCCACACTGGCCCTGGAAAAAGACTAACCAATTTGGCCAAGCAAGTCTCTCTTCATTTCTTCTTAGTGTTCCCCCGTTAAGTGAACATGGATGGATTGTATCGTGAGTTTATGACAAAGCTGGATCTCACTACCCAAAGACAGGGGTGGGTACAACCTCGTGGAAACCAAGTTTTTGATATTTTAAAAATTCCCACTGTCTATAGTGGGAATCGAACCTGGTACCTTCCTGCCCAGAGTCCAATGTCATACTTCTAGACCACCCAGTCCCCAACCTAGCAAGTGAGGATTAAAAAGGGAAGGCATACGTGGTACTCAACATATTCCATGTTGAAGTAGGATGTTACAGCTGAAAGGGACAGACATCACATATTGCTGTTAAACGTGATGCAATGCAGCTGTGCTAACTTAACTCCCTTTTCAAAGACAGATTATGAAGAAGCAGAGTACTGAACTGAAAAACAGGATGTGGTCAAATTAGAGAACAAATTTGGTGCTTTCAACAACCACTAATAAGTGTAGGTTTTATGTACATAAATTAGTGGCCCTGATTCTAAATATTGAGTTGCTGATGTTTATTATTGTTCTTGTTTGGAATCATCATCACTGAACACCAAATGAATCCATAGGTGCTCTGATATTCCCCTCAAGAATTTGGAGAAAATCCAAGGAGAATCCTGGCTTAAGTGATAAACCACATACATGGTCTGGGATTCTTTGTGTGGGTAGGTTTCTGCTGACAATGTTGTCCAGGCAGTGACTATCTTTATGGTCCACTCTTTGTGTGGGTAGGTTTCTACTGACAATGTTGTCCAGACAGTGACTATCTTTATAGTTCACTCTTTGTGTGGGTAGGTTTCTACTGACAATGTTGTCCAGGCAGTGACTATCTTTATGGTCCACTCTTTGTGTGGGTAGGTTTCTACTGACAATGTTGTCCAGGCAGTGACTATCTTTATAGTTCACTCTTTGTGTGGGTAGGTTTCTGCTGACAATGTTGTCCAGGCAGTGACTATCTTTATGGCCCACTCTTTGTGGGTAGGTTTCTACTGACAATGTTGTCCAGGCAGTGACTATCTTTATAGTTCACTCTTTGTGTGGGTAGGTTTCTACTGACAATGTTGTCCAGGCAGTGACTATCTTTATGGCCCACTCTTTGTGGGTAGGTTTCTACTGACAATGTTGTCCAGGCAGTGACTATCTTTATGGTCCACTCTTTGTGTGGGTAGGTTTCTGCTGACAATGTTGTCCAGGCAGTGACTATCTTTATGGTCCACTCTTTGTGTGGGTAGGTTCTGCTGACAATGTTGTCCAGGTAGTGACTATCATTATGGTCCACTCTTTTCAATTTTAACTGCCAAGAGTACTTTAACGTACGCGAGTGAACACAGTACCTCTTGTTTATTGCCGTTATCCAAGAGGGGCAGATCTCATGCCCAAGAGATCAGGGGAGGGTAATGTCATAAAGAAACTATGGATAAATCGTTCAAATTTGTAAAAAATTACCACTGCTTCTGGTGGGCCTTGAACCTGCGTCCTTTCTGTTGTGAGGCCGACATTGTACCTCTAGACTACCGAGCCTTCTCTTCTCCTTCCCCCCCCCCTCCCCCCCATTTATTATCGTTTTAAATGAGAAGCTCGGACTTGTAGAGTCTATGTTCAGTAATTATAATTCAACCCAATGAAAGCCAACCACATAAATATAGTATTTTATTAATGTTTTCTTTAAACTCAATTTCAGCTGTGAGAAGAAAGGTTGGAACCAATGGACACAAGGCAGCACTTGCAACAATAATAATTAATTTGTAAATTGAGTCATTTCTTATTGCAGTAGTTAGGTCATACATTTAGCCTGTCCATTTGAATGTAAAATGAATTTAGGGTGATACTTGAAAATCTTTAGCACAAAAAAAAATGAAACAAATTATTTTATTTTACAAACTCGATGCAGTTGGTGTTATTAAAATAGCAAATAAATGGTAGTAAATCAGTACAGTTTAGTTCTGCTCTTTGGACAGTACAGCCCTTTTTAATTTTGATAACTACCAAGAATGGGTAATTGCTGTTCACGAAAAGGCATTGCAAGCAAAAATGCTGCTGTTTTTACAAATATTGAAGCAAAGCACAACAGCAATGGCAGCAATAAGAATGCAGAGAAAGAGGCAATCAAAACAAAATGTGATGGTCATTCAACAAAAAGCACAACTGGAGCCAACAACTGCTTGACTACTAAGGGATCCCACCGACATGCACAGAATGGAAGGACTTTTCCTTTTGGTAAATATTATTTTTCTTGTAATTTTGTTTTCATAATTTGTTGTTGGTTATATAGTTTTTATCTAATGTATTTTTTTTTACCAAAAATATTTGGATAAAATTGTGATTGTTACTTATACTTCAGATTATGAATTGTTATCCTTTGTACCAGGTAGTAAAAAGAACATACAGCATGAACAAATGAATGCACACATGTACACACAAATATGTATGTACATAGAGGTTCATTTTGTATACGGAATGAACAAGTGAACGAATACATTTCATTTTCTTGAGCTCCTAATGAGTTGAGAATTTGTATAGATACCATTTTTCAACTGTTTTTTTTTTCTTTCTATTTGCATTTAATATTGTTGATTCATTTCAGTTGTTAACAATTAAGGTAGATTGAAACCTGCATGACACATTAACTCCTTACAGAGAGATGACATTTTCAGATTTTCCCATTGGAGGAAAAACAGGTGAACTTTCTCCCAGATTCAAGGGTGTGTTATTTAATGATATAGCTGCAGGGGAGTTCCAGTCAATATGGCGGGTAGGCGGCAGGAACCGTTGAGGCTCTGTCTGAAAAGTGTTCCTTGTTGCAGTTTCCTCATATTCCAAGTCCAGCTGCTGCTGGAGCTACTGAGTTTAGTGCTCTGTGCACATAATGAGCTGTGTTTTCATCCGGATCGTGTATTGATATTCCGATTGCTTACAATGAATAATGATATTGTATGACAAAGGTCAGTTCGATGCGTTCACTTTCGGTGCAGCTACGTCTTATGCCTTTTGGCATGTGCTGTGACTGTTATGATGGGGACTGCAGCTGCCTTTCTTTGTTTGGATCCTTCAATGAGATGTTAATTCGGATGATTCCACTGTCACGGGGAGTTGAGCAGTTATGGATTTTAATTCGTTTGCAGTGATGCTTGGGCCTTTGAATAACTATAGCTGCAGGACTGGCTACACCTTGTTGAAGCACCACTGTCTTCTGTATATTTATTGACAGGGAGAATAAATCACATGATCTAGCTAAATTGTCAATCATTTACTGCAGGATGGATTCATCATGAGCAGCCAGTGCTGCATCATCAGCAAATAGAAGCTCCTTCATTAGGGTCTCAATTGTTTTAAATTTTAACCTCAGATGTGCAAGATTGAATAAGGAGCTGTCAGATCTTGTAAGGATGTAGATGTCTCCAAGGGTGGTTTAAAATGCATTGAGTAGAAGGGCAGCGAAAAATATTCTAAATAGAGTAGGGGAAAGGACACATACTTCAGAAAACGTTTGTTAAATTTAATTTCTTTTTTCAAATTCGCATTTGCACAAAAGCAATTTTAATCAAATGATAATTAGCATCATTTTGCGAATGCAGTCCTCACCTGTATGACCATTATTGTAGTCCACCACTGTATGATCATTAGTGTGGTGCACCAATGTTTGACTGTTTTTGTGGTCCATCACCATACAATCATTTGCCTGATCTGTCTCTAAAATATTGCTTATGATGTCCACACCCAAGCATCAGTTAACAATATATTTAGATTATTACCATTTAAAAATGTGTGTTCTTATTTCGTTCAAATTTAACACACAACTCAGTTCTGGTCATTATGGCAGATAGGCGGCAAGAACTGTTAAAGGCTGTGTCTGAAAAGTGTTCCTTGTTGCATTTTTCTGATATTCCAAGTCTGGTTTGCTGTCAGAGCTTCTGAGTTAAATGATCTGTGCACACCATGAGCTGTACGTTTCATCCATTTTGATTGTGTTTCGATATTCCAATTGTATATGATGAATGATGATATTATATGATGGGGAACAGATGGCTGTGTTCACTTTCTGTGCAGTTTCGCCTTTTGTCTTTTGGCATGTGCTGAGACTGCTATGATGAGGACTGCAGCTACTTTCTTTGTTTGGGAGATAAGATATTAATTCGGATGATTTCACTGGCACGAGCAGTTGAGTAATTATGGATTTTAATTCGTTTGCAGTAATACCAGGGCCTTCCATGACCACAACAGTTCCTGTTACTCTTTATGTGACTATTACAATGTTCTGCATCTGTCTCTCAACTTATTATCATTGATCTTTTGTTATCTTTTTGTTGGTAGCAATAAACTTATGTGGTTTTCTCAGGCATTAATGTGACCAATGTTTAACAACATGACAATAATCTCTGTGGTTGTGTATAAATATAATAAAAATATTCTTGAATCTTGATCCTTCCCATACCACGCTGGATGTCACATATGGCTCATAGTGTTTTTCCCCACCCATCTCTATTCTAGGGAGCCGCGATTGGTTAGTGAACTGGACTGCAAAGGACAGTTGTAGGGTTCGATCCCAACCGATGGCTTCCAGGTTCACCCAGCCTTAAATGGGTACCGGATTTTTTTCTGGGAAAGTAAAGTGGCACGGGCGTAATACCGACTACATTGCCCCCCTAAAATCATGTGCTGAAGGTCTGTAAAATTTATGGTCACTAACACCATATTCCTTATACGCCACTTGGCATGATGGGGGCTCTTTACTTTTTTTTACTTTTATCTCTATTCTGGGAAAGGTGTTTGATATTTTCTAATGAGTCTATATCTGTCAACTTTGCTTCTCTTGTAAGTGTTCTTTTTAGTGTCTCTTTATGTCTTCCTCTTTTTCTGTATCCTGATGTTTCCCATAGAAGAGCCTGTTTTGGATTTTTCTTGCAGTCTCTTCAGCACATGTCCAACATATGTCTGTCTTCTTTCCTTAATTGTAGATGAGATCTTTGGTTGCACTGCCATTTCTCCTATTTCAATATTGGTAAAGAATTCTGTTGTCATAAAAATATATGTACAGTCAAATGGAATACACCTTGTTGGAAGATAAAGGAAAACTAATGGCTGGTAAAGTATAACCAAAACAAATCTTTTCTGGAAGTCTGGAACATGTGATGTACCTATGGGTTTGTCTGGAGTGTGGGGATTTCATTCTTTGTTACAAAAATCAATCAGTTAAGAGTAGGAACTAACCAATATCTCTAAAACAACAACAACAATGCAATCACTGCTTTCCAACAGTGAGGTTGCTATAATGAAAAGACAAATGTGTTGTCCAAAACAGCCAAATGCTGCAATTTTTGTCAGCCAGTAAAAAGAAAACTATCTTTAACAGCATTTTCCCATTACTGGTTTCTGCCAGGGGAAGACTTAAATAACCTAAAAATAAAGGCTGCTTGTCTAATGAAGTTGCCACAAGTTGTTTGGGTCTGAGTTTCATTACAGTGATCTGCATTATATATGATATATATATATATATATATATATATATATATATATATATATATATATATATATATATATATATATATGTATGTGTGTGTACACAAGTCACTAAAATATGTGTTATTGTTAAAGATATTCTGTTTGACTTTTATGTTCAATGCAAATTACATTTGTAATTAGTGAGATATTATAGTCACAGTGTTCCTCTATGAGAAAAGTTGTGTCGTTACATTTCAAGAACAAATAAGAAACCAAGCAGATACACATTACATTGTTAAACGCATTAAGTAAACAATAATTATTATACATAAAAAGACCTGAAAGAAAATTCAAATAGTCTTGTTTACAAAGAAAGAAAAAAAATCTTATGACAACATGAAAGATGTAAAATATATAGAAAAGGATGGATAAGAAATAGGAGAGGATGGAGATGAAATAGGAGGGGATGGATAAGAAATAGGAGAGGATGGAGATGAAAAAGGAGAGGATGGAGATGAAATAGGAGAGGATGAAGATGAAATAGGAGGGGATGGGATAAGAAATAGGAGAGGATGGAGATGAAATAGGAGAGGATGGAGATGAAATAGGAGGGGATAGATAAGAAATAGGAGAGGATGGAGATGAAATAGGAGAGGATGGAGATGAAATAGGAGAGGATGGAGATGAAATAGGAGGGGATGGGATAAGAAATAGGAGAGGATGGAGATGAAATAGGAGAGGATGGAGATGAAATAGGAGGGGATAGATAAGAAATAGGAGAGGATGGAGATAAAATAGGAGAGGATGGAGAAGAAATAGGAGACGATGGAGAAGAAATTGGTGAGGATGGTGATGAAATAGAAGAGGGTGGAGAAGAAATAGGAGAGGATGGAGAAGAAATAGGAGAGGATGGAGACAAAATAGGAGAGGATGGAGACAAAATAGCAGAAGATGGAGAAGAAATAGGAGAGGATGGAGACAAAATAGGAGAGGATGGAGATGAAATAGCAGAAGATGGAGAAGAAATAGGAGAGGGTGGAGAAGAAATAGCAGAGGATAAATAGTTCATGATGACATTAGAATATGACAGTTAAAATCATCTTAAATTCTAAAAAGTATTTTTTTTATTTAAAAAAAGTGTTTGTTTAAGGTAATAAATCGAGCAGATTTAAACATTCATTTAGTGGTTCCCTGTCTTGAAACAACACAGTATCTCTTCATTGTGATCAATAGTTTTGTTTGGCAAGCATTTCCAAAAACATCACAGTTGTAACTGTTCCAGAGGCAATGAATTTCAAACGAGAAAGGAATCACGTCTTTCACTTCTGTTACTCGACAAAGTGAAGCCATTGTTGTCTATTGATTACTGCTCGTTGTCTCATCTGAGATACAAAATATTTTATTGATTTCATAATTTTTTGAAAATAATAATGAACTGGATTATTGTCCAATTCACTCAGATTTAATGCCATATTTCACTGTCACTAATCATAATAACATTTCATACTGACGTTTGGTGTGTGAGGTTTGGATATTTAAAATAATTTTATTTTACTCTTCTTGTTTTCACTTCTTGGTGTTTATAATCAGGCAATTGCTTGCGATGAATTAGAACTATTGCCTGCAGCAGCTCTTTGGTTCCATGGAAACGTTTATTTTAATGTATTTGAGTCTGAAGAAACCATCATTACCACCATGCAACATAAACATGAACGGGACAAATCTGAATCAAATACAACACGTCAAATATTTGGATACAATAACATCAGATGGAAGATGCGCCAAGGAAATAAAAAGCAGTATAGCTCAGGCCAAAATAGCATTTCAGAAAATTAAAAACATCTTTTGCAACAATTCTGTGTCAATAGAAGTGAGTAAGAGAGTTAATCAGTGCTATATAAAGCCAATTATGACCTATGGAAGTGAATTATGGACAGTAGGCAAACAAATGAAAAGATGATTAGAGGCCACAGAGATGGGATTTCTCAGAAGAATGTTGAAAGTTCCCTGGACAGATACAAAAATCAATGAGCACATTCTCAAAGAGGCCAACACAAAAAGGGAGCTCCTAAAAAAAAAACAGAAAAAGCAATCAACATTTTTCAGGTATATCATGAGAAGAGGAAAGTTAGAATACTTGGTTACAACTGGCAAAATACAGGGAACGAGAGATCACGGATGACAAAGAGAGAAAATACTGGATAGCTTCGTGTCATGGCATGGAGAACAGTCAGCAACAGAATTGATACGATGCATCGTGAATAGAAAATTGTGGAAAGACATGATCGCCTGTGCCAACTGGTATGGCACATGCTGATGATTTGTGTCAGTAAACAATTTTTAGCAGGTGAAATAAAGGGCAGTTCTGTAGTGTATGTTCCATCTAATCCACATCTGGCATTTCCACATTGAGCAGCATTTAACTCTGTCACTTGGCTTGATGGTACATGCTGTAATTAGTTCTCCTATTTATCTCTGGACATTATCAGTCCACTTTAATCTTTATTGTTTCTCTTCTTAGTGTTCAACTGTTAAGTGGAAGTCAGTACGTTATGTTTGGGGCCTCGGTACCCAAGTTGGGAAAACCACACGACTGGACTACCGCCGTTCGGACAACCCGTGTTCGATTCCCACTGGGAACAGTGTGAATTGTACTCGTGGTTGGGAAAAAAAAAAATACCACCACGGTCGACCCAGCCGTTGACAGAAATGGGTACCAGGGTATTACCCTGGGTAGGTGAGGAATGTTGCTTCGCATCTGAGTTTCGATGCTTGGGGCGACACTATACAGAAATCTTTGAACATTTCTGGATAAGTGGCCGAGCACATATGGGTGTAAACCCGCATGCTAAGACGCCGGTTCAAGTCTCATACTTTACCGTTACCTTTTACCTTTATGTTGCTAGCTTACGGCAAAGCTACGATATCTGCTTCTTGTGTCCCAACAAATCCTTCCTCTGCACAGGTGATTTGTTTAACCATTTTGACCCACTCTTTTCAACTTTTAACTGCCAAGGGTGGAGTGCACTTAGGACCACCTGTTTTTCATCATTATCTGGGAAAACTTGTTGCTGAGTTTCATTACCTAGAGATCAGAGGAAAGTAAAGCCATGACAAAACCACAGATTCAAATTGAAAAATTTCCACCACCTGTGGCGGAATTCAAACCAAAGACCTTGCTGTTTCAAGGCCAATGTCTTATCTTTAGATCATCTAGTCCTGTACCTTAGTCTGCTTATATAGTTGTAGTTAGTCGAAGGCTCCAGTATTACTGCAAATGAATTAAAATCCATAAATGATTAACCGCCCGTGCCAGTGGAAAATCATCCGAATTAACGTCTCATCGCATTGAAGGATCCAAACAAAGAAAGGCAGCTGCAGTCCCCATCATAGCACCTACAGTACATGCCAAAAGACATAAGGCATAACAACACCTAAAGTGAACGCAGCCAAACTGTCCTACAGCATATGATATCATCATTCATCGTAAGCATTTGGAATAACAAAGCACGATCCGGATGAAAAACACAGCTCACGGTGTGCACAGAGCACTAAACTCAGTAGCTCCGGCAGCAAGCCAGACTTGGAATATGAGGAACCTGCAACAAGGAACTCTTTTCAAACAGAGCCTCAATGGTTGCTGTTGCCTATCCACCATATTGACCGCAAGTCAAATAAAATATATACATTTTATATCATGTAGAACCTCCACTTAACATATACTTCACTACCCTCATTATCTTCTTACTTCACTACCCTCATTATCTTCTTACATAACTGTCATAATCATACTTTAACCAATATTTTTATGTTAATTTATTTTCTGGAAGGATCTGGCAGGCGAATTCTAGCAGCCATGTATGACTACCAGGCAAGAACAGATGCAGAGGTTTCTTTCTGTAAAGGAGATCAGATGGAACTTCTAGATTATTCGTGAGTGTGCTTGGCTTTTGTACTTCTTGATTGCTTGTGAGTGTTTATTGCTTTTGTATTTTTTGTACTATTTCTGAGTGTTCATTACTTTTGTGTTTTTAAATTATTCATTAGTGTTCTCTACTGTACTCACTCTCCCTTTTTAAAAACTGGACTTCCTATTTATGTTTTTGATTTTTTATGGATATTTGATAAATATTATTTATAACCTTTGTTCAAAGTTATTAAAATGAACCATAATATTAAAAAAAGAGTACCAGTAGCACTAAAGCATAGTGGCAGTAAGTAAGGTAAATTAAAGGTTGTGCGGCCTAGCTAGACATAAGGGGAATATGGTGTTAGTGACTATATTTTTTTATGACCTCTGCACGTTCTTGGGTGTCAGGTCACCTTTACTTCCCTGAAAAATATCTGGTACCCATTTTCAGAGGCTGGGTGAACCCTGGAGCCTTGTTGGTCCGAAAAAATTTTATGTTTCTGGGGATTGAACTTGGGCCCCTCTGATCAGGAAGCAAGCACACTAACCACTCAGCCACCTAGGCTCCTTATAATGACAGTACACTAACCACTCAGCCACTGAGGCTCCTTATGGTGGGGAACAGGCAAATAATTGCAATGCTGCGGTAAAGCTGGTAGCAAAAAGCCAGTGGTGGGGAGTGTTAGACACTCCAAGGTATGGTGACAGCTTTACAAAGAAGGAACACAACACAATACTGACGTTTTGGCCTGTGGCCTTCTTCAGAATATAGGGACAACGACAACAAACAATGAGGCACAATTATCTATAACTGCATGTTAGATGATCAGGTGAATGGAGAGGTGGACAGAAAAGAAGAAAAGAAAGTAGGATGTTGAAATAAGAAAGGAGGCTACATGAGGGAAGGTAGGATGAGAGTCAAGATGTGTAGAATAGAAAGATAGGAAAAATGAGGAAGAGATAGAAATGTCAATAGTACAAAGTGGATAATGTATCGTAAAACGTATAAGAAAAATCAAACACTTAGCTGGGATAACTTGACTGTCTGCTGTGAAGCAATCGAGAGAATGATTGGGAAAAACACGAGGCCAGGAACAGGATCGTGGGAAAACGATAGAGAGGGGAGGAGGGGGTTAATTAGGGGGGATGGGGGGAGAAGAAATGGCGGGTAACCAGACTAGTGTGAAAACACTGGTGGAAATAAATAGAAACCACAACAGAGGCTCTTGTAAGGCATGTCAGCGACCAGACAAAGGGTGGAAGGAGGAGAAGATAATAGGTCCCATAAAATTAATGGGCCCAGCAGAGGGGAAAAATCCAAACAAAGGAATCGGAGAAGCAAAAGACAAGGGGGTGAAATGGGGGATGAGCAACAGAGGTCGTCATAGAGGGGCTAAAAATAGCTGGATTGAGAGGTGAGTGGAGGGAGGAAATAATAACCAGGGGAAGAGAAATAGAGAGGAAGACTAAGAAGGGTAAGAATCAGGTATGGGTAAAGTGGACAGGAGAAGAGGCGGTGGGTCAGGAGTGAATAGATAGAGGGGGAGTCCAAAAGAAGTGGAGTAATAGAGGAAATGTAAGCAGGAAGTAGTGCCTAGAGAGGTAGAGAAGTAGGGAAACGGAGAGACTAGAGGGGGATACAGAGTGAGGTGGAGAGAGGTAGAGAAGTAGGGAAACTGAGAGACTAGAGGGGGATACAAAGTGAGGTGGAGACAGTGTGGGAGATGAACAGACAGACAAGTGGAGTCCTAGAAGAGGGCTGAGAGTAGACAAGCTGGAATAGTGAGGGTAGAGAAGTGGTGACACCAGAGAAAAGAGAATAGAGAATACTAGGAGTGTATAAATAGAGGGGAGTAGGAAGTACACACTAGGGGAGGAGAGGTAATACATAGGAGGAGAGGCGGTGGGTCAGGAATGAATAGATAGAGAGGAAGTCAGAAAGAAGAGGGGTAATAGAGGGAGGGTGCACAGGAGGTAGTGAAGTAGGGAAATGGAGAGATTAGATGGATAAAAACAGGTGGAGTAAGTGTAGCTGAAAAACAGTAAGTGGAGGCCTAAGAGAAAAGGGGGGGGGGAGTTTACAAATACTAAGGGTAGAGAAGAGGTGACACAAGAGAATACAGAATACTAGGAGTGTATATATAAGGGGGAGTAGGAAGTATACACCAGAGGAGAGATGATATAGTGATAAGGAGGAGATGGACACATAGGTAGGAAGCAGAGAGGGGGGGGGTTAGTGGGGGGGATGAAGAAGGCAAGATGGGGGATGACTACAAGTGGATGGGGAGGGAGAAGGGATTGGTAGGGAGCAGACTAACATAGAGGTGAGATAGGAAGAAGAGTACAAGGGAGGGAGAAGGGGTCAGAGGAAGAGGGGTCCTCAGAGGGATAGGGATACATTGATGCCACGGGGGTTGAGGCAACCCCAATGAGCTATCAGGCGGTTCTCAAGAGTGAGACGACTGTGGTAATCAGAAGAGCAAGATATAAGGCCAGTGACCAAGACATCAGCCTTCCCCCAATGGCCCCTCGAGTTAAAGTGGGCTGCTACAGAAGTGCCAGCTTCTCGGGTGATGTCATGTAAATGTTCACGGCACCTATCGCCAATATGTCGACCAGACTGACCGATGTAGGTCAACTTACATTGCTTACAGATAATGGCATAAATGATGTTCCGCGATGTGCAAGTGAATCCCTCTCTGATCTCGAAAGGACCATTAGGAAAGGGGACAGTATCAGTCTGAAGAACGTGATCACAAGTTTTGCACACTCTGCGGTTGCAGCGGATAGTACCTCGATGGCTAAGGAGGGCAGCAGGAAGACGGCCCCTGACAAGAAAGTCACGGAGGTTCCGGTCACGTCTAAAGGCCACCAGTGGTGGAGCAGACGAGTAGTAGGGTCAGATCGGAGAATGGGAAGGTAGCGGTGGATGGTCCTAATCACAGCGTAATGGTGAGGGTGATAGGTGAGGGCCAGTACTACTGTATCCAAGGGGGGATGAGTAGAGGGGGTAAGAGAAGACTGACGTGAAGTGTGGAGAACACGACGCAGGGCAGGGAGGAGAGCTGCTTCTGGATAGAGGCGTCGGTGGAAGAAATCAAGCATGAGGTGGGCGTTGTGAAGGAAATCTTCATCGTCTTGGCAAAAGCGACAAAGTCTGAGAAGCTGAGAATATGGAAGAGAAGCTGAGAATATGGAAGAGAGTTCTTACAGGATGTAGGGTGAGAGGAGTCGTAGCGGAGGAAACAATGGGAGTCTGTGGTCTTGTAGAAGACTGGGGTGAGAAGATGAGAGGTGCCCAAGGATACTGAGATATCTAGAAAAGATACGGAGGAGGTAGAGATGTGGTAGGTGATGTGGATGGAGGAGTGGAAATGTCCTACATATTCGATGAAACAGGAGATCTCATCCTCTGGAAGGTCAGTCAGACCGATGCAATCATCGATGTACCTACGATACATAAGGGAGGCTCCTTATAGTGGCAGCACACTAACTACTCAGCCACTGAGGCTCCTTATAGTGGCAGCACACTAACTACTCAGCCACCGAGGCTCCTTATAGTGGCAGCACACTAACTACTCAGCCACTGAGGCTCCTTATAGTGGCAGCACACTAACTACTCAGCCACCGAGGCTCCTTATAGTGGCAGCACACTAACTACTCAGCCACCGAGGCTCCTTATAGTGGCAGCACACTAACTACTCAGCCACCGAGGCTCCTTATAGTGGCAGCACACTAACTACTCAGCCACCGAGGCTCCTTATAGTGGCAGCACACTAACTACTCAGCCACCGAGGCTCCTTATAGTGGCAGCACACTAACTACTCAGCCACTGAGGCTCCTTATAGTGGCAGCACACTAACCACACAGCCACTGAGGCTCCTTGTAGTGAAAGTGCACTGACTATAAAGTTAATGTGGGCTTCATTGTGGCTTACTGCTCTGCAATATGCCCAGATGGAAAAAAAATTGGTACTCAGCTTAATGAATGTGGAAGGCAAATAGCAGCAAGGAAGAGCACTGTCCGTATCACCTTCAAATGCTCCTGCATGGTACGTTGAAATTAATATTTTGCTCACCCCGTGACATTTAAATGTATCACATGACATCCTTTATTATAATGTGAGTGGCAGGATCATCATGCAGTGGTATAGATGTGTAGTGTTTTAACTTTATTTTCATAACCTGCAACATTCAGAGATGGGGAAGTTATTACTGTTCCTTGCTGTTGTTACCTCCCCCATCTCTGTGGCCTATGCAGTTGTTTTTTATAAATGGGGAACGTTCAGTAGGGAGCAGACCGGCTCTCTATGGCAGTGTTCACTAGGCATCTAATTACAGAGGATTACACCACAGACAGGAATGCGAGTGTAAGCTGATCTTGATGGTAGCTGAGTTCTGTGGGAAATAAGTGCGTAGAGATCGTGTAAACAATATTCAAATAGGTCAACAGTAAGATGAGTTACTAATTACGGACATTGAATGAAAAAATGAATGAAATTTTATGGAGTTTAAACTCATAAACATGAGAACTTGGGTAAATAAATATGGTTCATGTCAGATGGCTTAAAAAGACAAGATCACATGAGGGAAATTAGTTCAATGAGTAGTTGATTGATGACCTGTAAAGTAAAGCAGACATGCAAGAGAAGATTTGATCATTTAGAAATTATCCATTGGACAGGTCAGATGGACAAATCTGAATTCTAGAATGCATTCATTTGAATTACCTCAAGGCAAGACAAACAGCATTTGGGTATGCAACATTTGTAGCAGATGATTCAGGTTAGATGGAGTTATGCTTCTTAGCTGCAAAAAATATGAAAGACACGCAAGCATGTAATGCAGTGTAGAACTCTGACCTCAGTGACCCCAAACAGGAAACCAGTATGTGTAGTAATTGAAAGGGAGTCATTTGTGTAGCTCAAGCATAATTTGGCTGTTGAGAAATGTGGGGTAGTTTAGATGACAAAATAGTGTTAGAATATGTAAGCTTGAGTAGCACAGACTTTATGAAGCATTTTCTAAATGTCAACATGTTAGTATAATCCTGGGCGTATATATGGTCTTTGGCATCTTGACAGACGGTTGGCAGAAAGCAATCATGATAAGTCAGTAGTTTGGTAAAATATTAGTTTCTTATGCTGGATGCTGTTTTACTGAACGGCTTCTCTCATGTTTGAATCTGCCAATATTGGATAGACAGAATGAATAGGATGTATTTGTGGTGCCTGGCCTTTTCTCCTTTATCCTTTATCCCTTTATCGCCTTTTGTCTTCTGAAATTGATATCAGCATTGTCTCGAAAGTGGCTCTGCCATTTTCTATTTTTGTTCTCCATATGCTATGGTCTGCAGTCAGATTTTCCCAGTTTCTTTCACTGATAGAGAATTCACACAAGGAGGCCCTGCAAACATCCTTATATCTCAGCACTGATCTGCCATTTGGTCTCCTTCTATTCCTAAGTTCATCATACAATATTTGTTTGGGGATGCAATTGTTTGCCATTCTTCTTACATGACCCAGCCACCTTAGTCTCTGACTCCTAAGTGTTGCCATGATGGATGGGAGTTTGACTCGTTGTAAGACATTAGAGTTGGTTACTATAACCCTGGAAATCTAGCAGTTAATAACTTGACATTAGCTCATTAAAACATCTAACATAGGCTCTTGAAATATGTGCTGGGTAATTTTGTGAAAGGAATTGATTGTTAATTCATTCACATATAGTAAAGTTAAACTATATGTTATGTATGCAAAAAGTGAATATATTATTGTTTTTGGTTGTGCTCATGTTTGTGCTCAAGTCAGTACATACAGATTACATAAATCCTTCACACAGACAAAGTCTGCAAGAGAAGTTTCATTAAGTCCTGCTACAAGCACAATTCCTAAGAATGACATATTCAAGATAAGATAGTTCAGGTCACAATCTAGGGATGGATTAATGTATGTTCACTGTTTAGGTCACAATCTAGGGATGGATTAATGTATGTTCACTGTTTAGGTCACAATCTAGGGATGGATTAATGTATGTTCACAGTTTAGGTCACAATCTAGGGATGCATTATGTATGTTCACAGTTTAGGTCACAATCTAGGGATGCATTATGTATGTTCACAGCTCAGGTCAGGGAGATAGCTTAGTGGTTAGTGAACTGGACCACAAAGGACAAGAGGTAGGGTTTGATCCCAAACAACGGCTTCTGGTTCACCCAGACTTTAATGGGTACCGGATTTTTTTCTGGGAAAGTAAAGCAGCACGGGTGTAATACCGACCACATTCCCCTAAAAATCATGTGCCGAAGGTCTGTAAAATTTATGGTCACTAACTCCATACTCCCTCCCTATAGGAGGATGGTCTCACCAAAAATGTGGTATCAAATAAAAGAATCAAAAGCCAAATGTTAACTGCCTTATTATTTACCCTTGTTTCCTGAATTACTCCCAGTAATAATGAACTATGCCTGCACTTTCAATTTTAAAAAGAGTTAAGTCCTTCTCTCACTAGGCATGTGGATTGGTGGCTTGTACAAATGGAAAATGGTGATGAAGGATACGTTCCAATGAACTTTGTTGCTGAGATGAACACCTTGGAGTCTCAAGAGTAAGTCTTGCTGATGTCACAATTACTTTAACATTTCACTTACTAAATGTTACAAGCTGTCCCAATTTTTTTACATTTGTAACTAAAAGCTGTGATAAAATATGAGTCTCAGAGTTCAGTTTTTAAAGGGCTCATAAAGTAAATGTGTGTAATTTTATGTTATTGAGATAGTATAATAGGCTTTCTTAATTATGAAAAAAAAAAAACACACAATCATTCCATGATTTAAAGTCTAGACTAAACTGATGAGTGCCTACCGTGCTTATCTGCTACTTTACTGGGAAATGAAATATTTCAGATTTTTTAACAACACAGCTGATTTGGACCGTAATCCACCTTCCAATGGTGCTTCTGAAAATAGACCAACCAGTCTAATCACAGTTTTTGACAATAAAAACAAGAAAAAGAGTTCTTAAATGTTATGTAGAGCCAGTCTTGACATATGGATGTGAATCATGGACAAATAGGAGAACAGACAAGAAACTGACTAGAGGCTGTAGAAATGTGGTTTTACAGAAGAATGTTGAGAATATCATATATATATATATATGTGGTTTTACAGAAGAATGTTGAGTATATCATATATATATATATATATGTGGTTTTACAGAAGAATGTTGAGTATATCATATATATATATATATATATATGTGGTTTTACAGAAGAATGTTGAGTATATAATATATATATGAAATATGATTATTTTATCCTGTTGTGGCTTCCTCTCAGTAATTCTGAATATATGTCAGCCTCTGTTATTTTATTTCATGTTTTTATTGCTACCATAACCTTTTTCTCTCTTTTCTCAATTTTGTTTTCATTTAGCTGGTTTTTTGGAAAGATCACTAGAAAAGAGGCAGAAAGATTGCTGAAAGCATCAGATTCTCTCTTTGGGACTTTTCTTGTTCGAGAAAGTGAGACTGACCCAGGTTTGTCAATATTTGTTGATGTGAAATATTGTAGGATAACTTGTCACTTCATTTTGAACTAAAATTTGGACTGAATTTACACACTAGTTTGTTCCATGACTACAGATGATAAATGACATACTTTAACAAGAGCTATCACCATTTTGAGTTCTGCCATGTAATTATGGTTCTAGTTAGTCAAAGGTCCTGGTATAACTGCAAATGAATTAAAATCCATAATTGCTCAACCACCAGTGCCAGTGAAGTCATCCAAATTAAAATTTACCTCATTGAAGGATCCAAACAAAGAAAGGCAACTGCAGTCCCCATCATAGCAGCTACAGCACATGCCAAAAAACATAAGGCCAGGCGGTACTGAAAGTGAGCACAGCTGAACACAGCTTCGTCAATGATATCATTCATCGTAAGCAATCGAAACGCGATCCAGATGAATAATACAGCTCATGGTATAAACAGAGCACTAAACTCAGTAGCTCCAGCAGCAAGCTGGACTTGGAATATGAAGAAACTGCAACAAGGAACACTTTTTAGACTGAGCCTCAAGGGTTCCTGCCGCCTATCTGCCATATTGACCAGAAGTCCTGCCTTGTAATTATTCAGCACATATGAGTGGGTCGAGTGAAAACTATGCACTGATGTCAACCTAACCTGCAGGAGAGTTGAATTTGAAAAAAACAAACTACCATTTGGTTTTGAAAGTCGAAGGATAGAGACCTATAGTTTATTAGCCAGTCAATCACTGTACTCATTTCAGATTAAAGCTTTAAGAGTTAAAACATTTGTTTGTGCCGAGGGTCATTTTGATGAAATGGGGCACAGTTTGTTCTCATATACAAACATGATCCAGTCAACTCTGCTGTAAAGATTAGCTGTTTAGCTGGCATAGCTAACTGACATAGCTAGCTGACATAGCTAACCGACATAGCTAGCCGACATAGCTAGCCGACATAGCTAACTGATATAGCTAACTGATATAGCTAACTGACATAGCTAACTGATATAGCTAACTGACATAGCTAGCTGATATAGCTAGCTGGCATAGCTAGCTGACAGAGCTAACTGACATAGCTAGCTGACAGAGCTAACTGACATAGCTAGCTGACAGAGCTAACTGACATAGCTAGCTGACATAGCTAAACATTAAAAACAGTAAATATAAGCTTTGGCCACCTCACCTGCAGATGCTGAGGCTTTATAGTGTGTGGGCAAGAGCAAATATCTAGAAACAAACAGTACAGTTCGAAACACTTTATATTCCTGCAACTCTATTGGAGTACATTTGTGTCTGTGAGTGTTCTGAACATAAACCAGTATATAAGAACTACCAGTATATAAGCTCTCTTCATGCGGCCCCACATAATGTGGTTAATATTTTGTATATTTGATATTTGTGCTTATCTCCATTGATATTCTGCCTCTACTTATTATTCTTCATTGTCATCTCTTACCATCACTCATCTCACTTTCACTGCTTATCATGTTGTTCTTTGTATATTTTAAATTCTGTATCTTATGAAGGATTTCGCCAAAATATCATTTTTCTTCATCTCTCTAATATTTTAGATACTAGATACAATTTAATGTTTATTTTATATGTTCAATGTAGCTCTACTCTCAGGCCAGCACAATATTTGATATTGGTACTTATCGCCTCTAAGATAATTCCTAAGAGGAATACTCTGTGTACAATGGAATGAATTCAAGACTAATAGAGAGATAAGAGATCAAACCATGCAACCAACGATCTCTTATGAGATTAGGAATAGAAGATGGGCTGAGAAGAAACAACAAGAGAATTCCAAAACAGGCTCTTCTATGGGGAAACATCAGTATACAGAAAAAGAAGAAGACCTAGAGAGACACTAAAAAGAATACTTATAAGAGAAGCAGAGTTGGCAGGCATAGACTATTGAATATCTTGCCAAAAATAAGAGATGGATGGTGAAAAACACTATCAACACTACGGGATGTCTAGCAGCATTGGAAGGATCAAGGTCAAGACCTCTAAGAAAATTTAAGATATTGTTTATGATAAACCACAACACAACATATCTCAGATGTGTTGGGCTGCAAGATGCAAACATCACAGCCTATATGTAAACCACAACACAACATATCTCAGATGTGTTGGGCTGCAAGATGCAAACATCACAGCCTAATGTAAACCACAACACAACATATCTCAGATGTGTTGGGCTGCAAGATGCAAACATCACAGCCTATATGTAAACCACAACACAACATATCTGTGTCCACTTTACATCCATTTAAGGGCAGATGATGTAAAGGGCAGTTATTCAGTTCTTTAACAATCATCAGGTGAACAGAAAAAAAAAGTGCACGTTTATTTATAACAAAGATTTGTATATGTTAAAATATGGATATCTTAACATATGGATATGAATCATGGACAATAGGACAAAAGACAAGAAAATCTCTGGAGGCTGTAGAAGTGTGGTTTTTGCAGATGAATGTTGAGAATACCATGGACAGCTAAGAAGAGCAATGAAAACGTTCTGAAAGAGGCCAAAGCAAAAAGAGAGCTAATATTCAATATTAGATATAACAATCATCATTTTTTTTGGCCATGTAATGAGAAAGAAACAGCTGGAATATATTGTAACAACTGGGAAAATTGAGGGACGAAGAAATAGAAGAAAGCAAAGAGAAAAGATACCAGACAAATTAAGAGAGTAGCTTGGCAGAAGGTCAACAACAGAAATGATAAATAACTGCTGAGATCGAAAGTTGTGGAGATACATGATCACCTGTGCTAGCAGGTTTGGTACTTCATGATGATGATGATATGCTAATATTTACTAATTCTTTTTTTAAATCGTGTGTATAAAAGTGTGTATATTCTAACAATTATCCCATAGGCTCATACGTCTTGTGTGTCCATGACAACGACTCCTACCGTGGCAAATGTGTGAAACATTACAAGATTAGAGAATTGGAAAATGGTGGCTGTTATATTACACCAAAGTGTCAGTTTATGAATTTTGCAGAACTAATTCGACACTACCAGAGTAAGTTGTGTGTAGGGCCAGCCGTTATAAATTATGTTTTTGATTGTAGCTTCAATGTTACTGTATAAGTGTCCCCTCTGGCTCATGCTACTGGATCTCAGCACACTTATACAATTGTATCTTATAGGAGTATGTCTTTTGTGATGTTTTAAGATGATTTTTTAAAAATGTATTTGTATGTTATATATTTTATATATTTCTTACCAATCTTTCCTTCCTCATTTGCCTTTCAGTGTCGGGGAAAGATGGCCTCACTGGCTCTTGCTTTTCAATTGGCTGCTTCTGCTGTTATATCACCAAATATTCCAGTATTCTATTTATCCACATTTTTCTTGGTCTGGTGTTCTCGTATTGTTTATTGGTAACTCGTATTAGATTGTTCTTTACATCTTATGACTTGCTCAAACCACTTGATCTGTTGTCGTTTTAAATATAAAAGAGCTAAAGCTTACATGTCTTCATATTTTTATCTGTTTCCTCAACAACTACCTCTCTACTTTGTTCACATTCAAAGGAGATGGGTTGTTGTTCGCTCTTCAATTCCTGCTTGCTCTGCCAGATCGGTTAGTCTAATCTGTTTCCAGGCCCATGGTGAGAAAGTTTCTGAGGATCTCAATCAGTTCTCTGAACCTGGTACAATCAGTTCTCTGAACCTGGTACAATCAGTTCTCTGAACCTGGTACAATCAGTTCTCTGAACCTGATACAATCAGTTCTCTGAACCTGATACAATCAGTTCTCTGAACCTGGTACAATCAGTTCTCTGAACCTGGTACAATCAGTTCGCTATTAGTCACTAACAGCATCCAGCCCTGTTGCTGTCAGGCACCTTGCCTCTGACTCCAAGGTGCTGTTGGGTTTATTGAGTCTATCAAAAATTATATGGATATTTAGATTTCTTGACTCACATTTATTTAATAAACTTGCCTATTGGTCTAAATATAAATATATATATATATAAAATGATTTCAGAGGAGATCTTTTGCATAGTTTGCTGTTGTTGATCATTGTTGTTTTGATTACCTCAAGAAGATTGCAATTTCTCACAACATGTCAGTAGAACTTCATTGCAATTTCTCACAACATGTCAGTAGAACTTCGTTGCAATTTCTCACAACATGTCAGTAGAACTTTGTTGCAATTTCTCACAACATGTCAGTAGAACTTCGTTGCAATTTCTCACAACATGTCAGTAGAACTTCATTGCAATTTCTCACAACATGTCAGTAGAACTTCATTGCAATTTCTCACAACATGTTAGTAGAACTTCATTGCAATTTCTCACCACATGTTAGTAGAACTTCATTGCAATTTCTCACAACATGTCAGTAGAACTTCTTTGCAATTTCTCACTGCACACCAGTAGAACTTCATTGCAATTTCTCACAACATGTCAGTAGAACTTCGTTGCAATTTCTCACTGTACACCAGTAGACCTTAGTTGCAATTTCTCACTGCACACCAGTAGAACTTCGTTGCAATTTCTCACTGCACACCAGTAGACCTTAGTTGCAATTTCTCACTGCACACCAGTAGACCTTAGATGCAATTTCTCACTGCACACCAGTTGACTTTAGTTGCAATTTCTCATTGTGCACCAATAGAATTTAGTTGCAATTTCTCACTGTACACCAGTAGACTTTAGTTGCAATTTCTCACTGCATACCAATAGACTTTGGTTTATGAGGTGAAACTGAACTCTGAGTATCCATGATAGAGTATTTTGAAAGTGAATGTTACTACTGCTAGGCAATGCTGTATCAAGACAGCAATGTTCCAGCAGAGCTCTAGCTTTGAATATCTTCAAAGCTAATCATGAATGCCAACTTACATATGGATATCTTGATATGGACATTTTTTAATGTTCTTTGTGTGTCCACCACAGAACAAGAGGAAGGTTTATGTCGAAGACTGATGTCCCCTTGCTCCAAGCCAAAACCTGTCATGCAAGATTTGTCTGTTGAAACCAAGGACATGTGGGAGATACCAAGAGAAACACTCACACTTCAGACTTTGTTAGGATCTGGACAGTTTGGAGAAGTTTATAAAGGTAAAGACATTTGAACATATTTGATATTTGACACTTTGTATAAGATCTCAATCAACCACTAATATCTTTAGTGATCAAGAAAAGACGAAGGTCATATGTTGGACATGTGATGAGGAGAGATAATAACTGAATAACAAAGCAAGCCCTCATGTGGGAAACAAAAGGTAAGAGGAAAAGAGGCCGACCCAGAGAGACACTGAGAAGAACATTGATCAGAGAGGCAAGAGCAGCAGGAATTGGCTCCCTCAGTGAGATAGAGTTGCTTGCACATAATAGAGACAAATGGCAAAATTTGATAAAAGATCTTTACAAGGCTTGAAAACTGCTAAAATAAAAATTTAGATAAGAGAAAGAGTATCTGGGTCTATGCCCTATGGGCTGGCTACGGCTCAAAAGGTCAATAGATAGATCAAATGTTTCATGCAGAATATGTTGTTTGTATTCATTTATTTTTCATTTCATTTTCCTCTTGGGCTGAAGACAGCACATATGAAGGAGGTCATAGTTCTCCATGTTTGACAGTTTGTTTGATTCATTCTCAGCACATGACCAATGTATTTCCAATACTTTCTTATCAAGCACAACACACATTCTTGTTTCGATTTATCTCTTATGTGTTCATTTGAAATGCATTCTTGTCATCTTATGTTTGAGATCCAATGAAGACATTTCTTTTCAAAGGCATTTAATTTCATATCTAAAGTCTTGGTGAATTTACAATTGTCACATCCATATGTTAGCACTGGTTCCATACAGGGGTTGAATAATCTAAGTTTTGTTCCTTTACTGCATATGGTTGTTTTTATTGATGGAGAACAGTGGTGGCCTTTGTCAGCAGTACCATATTTAGACATTCTGTTGCCATTAAATTGTTAGAAGGCAGGCTTTCTTTGATATAAACTGTTAAAAGTTGTTTTCTTGACTAATTGAGCATGTATGGTCTTTTCCATACATCATCTGCTGGGCACATCTCTAGCATGTGTTTAACATTCATTTTACCATTGCCAGTCATATTTATCACAAGCAGAAATCCTTACAGCATTAAAAAGGTGATACTTCAATCTACTTATTTGTAGACGTGTGTAAACACAACATGAAGACTCTGAACATAAACCCTGCAGCCTGGGAAGAAATAGCTGCAGACCGCAATCTTTGGAACACACTCTAAAGCTTCAACACAAACAAGAAGCATGTAATAATATTATTTCTGCGAGATGTCATAATGAAACTGAGAGAGCTCAAACACTAATGCTTGATAATCAACTTCTTATGACCTTGATGATCAACTTGACTGATCAATGTCGTGACCGATGAAATGACGATTCATGAACGATCGACTGACCGCTCGTCCCCTTGAGATTGAGATCACTCCTCTTCACCATGAGCCCGAGTACCAGAGGTGCTTTAGCACGATGAGCGAGGGCTCGTGATGCTGCTTATGGCCGGATTGCTGAATGACGAGTTCCTCGCCACTCTGATGATCTGCCCCGTTCTCAAGCTGCCATGCCAGTCTGTTGGACCGCCCTGATTGATGCCTCGTACTTCACGTCATTCTGTTGCGACTCTCCTTGGACCGTTATGATCTATAGTGTAGTACTTCACGTTGTAACTTATCAATTCCCCGCGATTTCTCCCAGCTCGTTCACTCGCTAGATGGATGTAACTTTAAAGATGTTTTAATGACTCAACTCAAGTCCTGACTACACACAAAACATCTTTATTTGACAAGGCACATGTCCGGATCATGTAAACACATTTCACAATTAAACAGTACATATATTCACAGTGATAATTCCCTCCCTGAATTAACATTAGTGCCACCCTCAGGTGCACTTCTCATGGACTGCTACTTTAGCCCAAACTCGGTGGAACTCTCTTGTCGAGTTCCCAACTCTATGTAAACTACTTGACTAACAAGTTCAATTGTGTGTCATAGAAGCTAGTCATAAGCTCCCAAGTCTCTGAGGACCCTTACTTGAAGTTTCCCAATGATGTGGACGATCTACACGATCGATGAAAGTCTCTCTTCATGGTAGAAACTTTGTCACCAGCTTCCTAAACTTTCCCCGCCACTACTTCCTCGAAGTCAGCGAGATTATCCAACAACGTGTTGATTGCACTGATTCGCAATCAGCTTCTATGCCGAGAAGGTAACGCTAACCTTGACAGCTACAATCACACTGATTCTATATTCTCCATAAGTCTTGCCCCACGACTTCCTCAAAGTCGGCGAGCGCTGGACACTTAACAAGTTTCCAACAATGTTCTACTGTGTCAATTTCGTTGATGCCCAATCAGTTTCCTTGCCAGTAAGGTAACCCTAACCTTAACAGTGACAATCCCACTGATTCTATATTCTTCATAAGTCTTGCTCTACAACTCCCTCAGGGTCAGCGAGCGCTGGACACTTAACAAGTTTCCAGCAATGTTCTAGTGTATCAATTTCACTGATTCACAATCAGTTTCAGTGCCGCTAAGGTAACCCTAACCTTAACAGTAACAATCACTCCTATTCTATCTTGCCATATCTAACACAACATTTAGTAACTAACAATCACAACTCCTGGAAATAGGATAACTAAACTAATTGGCTGTCGCCCTATATCTGTCTCAACTTTCATCTATTTACAACTCCTTCTAGTCCGCGGTAAGCTAACTAGATTTCTCTAGACGTCCGCACTGGACCCGGCTCAAATGCACACTGACTTTAAAATCTACGTCTATTCTCAACTCCCCACTTCCCCTGAAAACATCTCACCCATTCGCGCTTATTTCGCCTTTCTCTATAAAACAGTTCACTCACTCACACCTGACCACTTCTGCTTGTCTCCCCTAGCTGTTTATTATTTCTCTACTAATATCGTCTGTTTCAATCAACTCTCATCAATACTCTGTTTCTCTTGTTGCCCCGCTACACACCCGTTTCACACACCCTCATCTATTCCCTGTTTCACTGCCTTATACCTTCCGCAAGTTATTTAAACATCTGTAATAACTTCCAGACTATTATTCCTTACCACTTCTTGCTAATTATACCTCCCGTACCTTATATTATCTCTATTATATCTGTGGTAACCTTCGCTGCTCTCTTTGTTCTACTTTCTGCCCTTGATTCTAGTCTACATACTCTACTTCGTGCTTTGCACCTGTTCTTCTGATGTCTGCCAACTTTCGTCGCTATCCCCTTGGTCAGTCTCCTCCTCTCTACCCTTTTTATATTCCGGTGATTCACCTGATGACCATCTTCCTTGCCTCTTCCTCACAGGCTTTTCTTTATCTCTCTGTGTCTCCAATTCTGTGTCACCCATCATCTGTTTCTTCTGCATTTCCTCTTGTCGCTCCGTCTCCTGATCTCTGAGCTCCATTCTGATTCTTCTCTCTGGTATCGGCATATCTTCCTCTTCTGATGAAGTTTCTCTCTCTCTCTGTACTCTTCGATCCCCACCTTTCCCCCGATTCCTTGTGTTTTTGTACGGTGCATCATCCCCTGTACTGATTGTTTCTCCAGTCGCACTCCCTTCTTGTTCCTCTTCCTCATTACTACTCTCCCCTTCACTCTCTTTCCTCTCCACCTCCTCATTCTGTTCCTTATCTCTTTCTCCCTGTCCTTTCCCGCTATTCGTCCCCCTCTCTAGTTGTTTGTCCCTTCCATCTTCTTCTGTGGAATCACTTCCTTTGTTCATTGTGCACTTCCTTTGTGGCCTGCCCCCTTGTTCCTGTTCCTTTTCTGACCACAAGGACTCGTCCTTCCTTATGTTTCTCCTGTGTGTTCTAATTTCCTTTTCTGACCACAAGGACTCGTCCTTCCTTATGTTTCTCCTGTGCGTTCTAATTTCCTTTCCCCATATATATGTTTGATTCTATAATTTGCCTCCCCTGTCTTCTTTATTATCACATAGCCTTCTTTCCACCTAGGGCTGATCTTTGATGTTGGTGTCTGGTTCTTATAATATACTCTATCTCCTACTTTATAGTCTACTACCTCTTTGTCCTGACTCCTCTGCATATTCCTCTTCTCTGCCCTCTTCAAATTCTTCCATACCATTCTCTGTGTTTCATGCATTTGTTGTAACATTATCTCATGCCTCTCTTCCCCCAAATATCTTCTCCTTGGCTGCAATATATTATCCAACGGTAGCATCGGGTGCCTCCCGTACAATAAAAAAAATGGAGAAAACTGTGTGCTTTCATTTTTGTTCATCCTTACCGCCGCCAATGCTTGATTTAATTTGGTGTCCCATTCCATTTCTTGTCCCCTTGTCAGTTTTGATATTATGTCGTTCAATGTCCTGTGCTGCCTTTCGTTAATCCCATTTGCCTGGGGATTATATACTGACGTTTTAATGTGTCTTATGTTCAATCTCTTCAACGTTTGCCTAAACTTGTTGCTGGTGAATTCCCCCCCATTGTCTGTGAGTATGCTTTGTGGACAACTGTATCTCGGGATGATCTCATTTATCAGTATGTCTACTATCGTGTCTGTATCCTTATGTTTTATTGGTATGCTCTCTGGCCACCTGCTGTAACAGTCTGTAACATGCAATATATACCTATTTCCTGATATTGTCATCGGATATGGACCTGTTATGTCCATACTAATCTTCTGCATTGGAAAATATTGTTTGTCCATCATCATTACCGGCCCCCCTTTTTCCACTAAATTTCTTGTTTTGCATATCCTGCACTTCTTTGTATGCTCGTCCACCGCCCTATACATACTTGGCCAATAATACTTTAACCTCAGCGCGTCTAACATCTTGTCTCTTCCCATATGTCCATTTCCTTCGTGATACTCTCTCAATAATTGTTCTCTATGTGTTCGTGGTATACACACTCTCGGCTGCACTTCATCTCCTTCCCCTATATACACTAACACCCCGTCATTTCCATCTATATCAAACTTCCTCCACTTCTCTGCTCTTCCCTTCTTTATGTCTCCCATTATCTCCCCTAATTCCTCATCTTCCTTCTGTTCTTGTTCCATCACCTTTATTTCCTGTAGTTCCTCAATACTTTCGTGTCCCTCTTCCTCCTCTGTATTTACACTATCTTGTTTTACTCTGTTTGTATCCACGATGTTTATCTGGAACGTCCTGTCATCTACATCTGTTCCGGACCCTTCTTGGTCCCCTTCTCTTTCATTAGTACTTTGCATCCTAGACAACCAATCCGCACAAATGTTCCTGCTCCCTTCTATATACTCCACCTTTGCCCCACTATTCTGTAATGTTAGCGACCACATGTCTATTTTTCTGTTTTTAATCGGTGCTTCCAAAATCGCTTTCAACGGTTTATGGTCTGTTCTTATTACTAGCACTTGACCATATATATAAAAATGGAGCTTTTGGATTGCGTAGTGGATTGCATACGCCTCTTTTTCTATTGTCGGCCACCTCATCTGTGTTCTGCTCAACTTGTGGGACAAAAAATATATAGGCCATTCTATGATCTTTTCTTGTCCTGTCTTGTTGTCTTTCTCCTTCCTTTCGCATACTAAACACGCCCCTATTGCTATATCTGAAGCATCCGTGTACACTATCATCCTACCTTCCTTGTTAGGGTGGGCTAAGAATGGTACCCTTAATAATCCTTCCTTCAGTGTTTCAAATGCTCTTTGACAATTTGGCGACCAGTTAAACCTAACAAACTTTTTCGTTAACGCCGTTAGTGGTTCTGCTACTTCCGCAAACTTGGGTATAAATCTTCTGTAATAGCCGCACATTCCTAGAAAGCTCCTGACTTCTCTTACCCTCCCCGGTGGTGTCATGTCCTTTATTACTTGCACTTTGTCCTTATCAGGTAGTATTCCTTCCCTGTTTACTACGAACCCCAAATATTTCACTTCTTCTCTTAAAAACTGACACTTACTCAACTTTAATTTTATGTCATGTTGTCTCAACCTCTCCAGTACTATTTCAATGTGCTTTATGTGCTGCTCCTTCGTCTGTATTTGCTCTATCAGTTGTTTCCGTCTTTCTTTTGTCATCCAAACCTGCGGTTTCTTTTCTTCCAGTGCTAACTCCGCTTTCTTTTCTCCTCTTCTCCTCCCACCTCTTTCTCCTTTGTCCTCTCGAAATCTCCTTTTTACCCACTGCAGATACGTTTGTCTATCTTTCCTCCTCTCCTCCCTCTCTTGTTCCTTTAGCTCTTCTATTAGCTTCTCCTTCGTTTGTCTTTTTATTCGTGCTATCACTTTCCCCTTCTTCAATTTTATCGTTCTGCCCGAGTGATTTATTAACATTACTGGGAAACTGTTTCCCTTATTTACTTTTTTTACTCCATCCACTACGCTTATGTTTGGTTCCTCCATGATATACTGTATCGTCTTTGTTGTCTCTATCGTCATCCCTGGTTGAATGTAATCATTTTTTCTCATTTTTGCTACTGTTATGTGTACACTGTGTGGTTTCAGTAACACATCTCCTTTAACTCTCGCCAGTGTTGCCATATGTATATCATCCTCCATTTGTATTTCTGCTCCCGCCACTGTCATCTTCTGAGTTCCATAGTCCACTTTCACCATGTTCCTCCTCATCCAATCCCTACCTAAAACCATTACCCTGTTCATTCCCTTAACTATCATGAATTTCTGTAGCATTTCTCTCTTCCCTACCTTGATGTTGAGCCATACCTCTCCTCGGACCTCCAACAAATGGCCACTTATTGCTTCTATTTTATTGTTCGTTCTATACACTTCCTTCTTCCCTCTTATTGACTGGAATGCACTTTCCTTTATAACACTCACACTCGCTCCGGTGTCTATCATTGCCCTAAGTTTCTGTTTCTCTACCTCTACTATACATAAGCATGGGTCCTCCCTTCTCCCATACCTTCCAAATTGTTCAGGCTTCTCTTCTGTGTTCAAAACTGCCTGTCGTCTTGAGCCCCATCTCTGTTTCCTGTTTTCTGACTTCCTACCTTTCTTGCTTCCCTGTGCCCTATTCGCTCCCCTACACCTCCCCACTAAATGCCCTACTTTGCCACATCCATAACATCTTCTTGTCTCCCCTACCTCTATTACCTGTCCTCTTCTTTGTCTCATACTTCCTTGTTTACACTCATATCTTATATGTCCTATCTCCCCACATCTATAACATGTTCTTCTCTTTTGTATGCTATTCACTATTTGTCTACCTTCTCGTTGCTCCTCCCTTCTCCTAAAATGGTCTACTTCCATCGGACTGTCTTGTCTTTCTATCCCCCCTTTTTCTCTTTGTTGACTATGTTCTTGAAATCTTCTTACTAACCCTTCTTCTTCAACTGCTATTTCTAATAACTGCGACAATTTCATGTTCTTTTTCCTTGATAATGTTAACCTTAACCCTTTATCCCTTACTCCCTCTATCAATGTCGCTATCAGTATCTTGTCTACCTGCTCTGACTCAACCCCTTTTCCAAATCCTCTTTCAGCCATCTCCCTTATCCTTTCCCCATACTCTTGTACCGTTTCATACCTTTCTTGCCTTACTCTTTTTAACTCCATTAACGCATGCTGCTCATCCTGAAATCTCCCATATCTACTTGCTAAATATGACTTAAATTCCTGCCATGGTTCTTCATTTCTATCTTCAACTCTTCTCCTTACACACGCTAGCACTGCCCCTTGACTTGTGGCCACTGCCAAGTCTTTCCATTCTATTTGATTTAACCTTTTCCTATTACCCCAGAACTCAATTGCTTGTATCCAATTTTCAAACGTTTCTACTTGTCCCTCAAATATTGGTATTCTACCTGTTATTTCCTGCATCTGCAAACTACCACTTAATCTTTCAATCACTTCTCCCATCTTTTGCACCGCTTGCCACATGTACCCTTCCTGAGATATATTCTCCATTTGTTAATTATCTTTTCCCTCTTTGCATAGGTCTTCCTATTGATACTTTCACTTATATCTCTTTACAACATAAAATAATTCAGCATTTTACATAATACCTCATTTGCTCATTATTTCCTTTCTTTGTAGAGGTTTTCTATTGCCATATTAATAATATACCTTTAGCAACAATCATTTAAAAAAAAAATTTCATCATATATACAATACCTTATTTGCTAATTATTTCCCCCTTTCTTGTAGAGGTTTTTCTATTGGCATATTAACAATATACATTTAACAACAATACACACACAAAATTCATTCTGAATTATTTCCCTTTCCTTGTCGATGTTTTCTCAATTGGCATATTAACAATATACCTTTTACAACCATACAACAACAAAAATTCCAGCCTTCTACACAATACTCTTACATTTCATGTCAAACTCCTTCAATTGTTTGACTTATCTCACACAACTTATTTCTTTCTTTCCTGTATTCCAGCCATGTGTGTCTATCAATTTAAATCCTACTCATTTTCCTAGTCTACCCCCTTCCTTTAATTCTTCATCCGTTACTCTATTCTATCTACAAAATGTTCGACACACATGACTCCAATACTTCTTTATCACACTCGTTTGTTAGTAATTTGTCTCCTTTTTTTTCAATCACTCTTCCATTCACATACTATCTTTCAATCAATTTTAATTAACTAATTACTGAATCACATCCTCGATGATCCTTAGAATACTTAAACACATTTTTCTCTCTTTCTCTCTCTGTGCCTTTCAGTTGTCTTGTTGCAACCGATCTAGCGTTGAACAGCCACCAATGTAATAATATTATTTCTGCGAGATGTCATAATGAAACTGAGAGAGCTCAAACACTAATGCTTGATAATCAACTTCTTATGACCTTGATGATCAACTTGACTGATCAATGTCGTGACCGATGAAATGACGATTCATGAACGATCGACTGACCGCTCGTCCCCTTGAGATTGAGATCACTCCTCTTCACCATGAGCCCGAGTACCAGAGGTGCTTTAGCACGATGAGCGAGGGCTCGTGATGCTGCTTATGGCCGGATTGCTGAATGACGAGTTCCTCGCCACTCTGATGATCTGCCCCGTTCTCAAGCTGCCATGCCAGTCTGTTGGACCGCCCTGATTGATGCCTCGTACTTCACGTCATTCTGTTGCGACTCTCCTTGGACCGTTATGATCTATAGTGTAGTACTTCACGTTGTAACTTATCAATTCCCGCGATTTCTCCCAGCTCGTTCACTCGCTAGATGGATGTAACTTTAAAGATGTTTTAATGACTCAACTCAAGTCCTGACTACACACAAAACATCTTTATTTGACAAGGCACATGTCCGGATCATGTAAACACATTTCACAATTAAACAGTACATATATTCACAGTGATAATTCCCTCCCTGAATTAACATTAGTGCCACCCTCAGGTGCACTTCTCATGGACTGCTACTTTAGCCCAAACTCGGTGGAACTCTCTTGTCGAGTTCCCAACTCTATGTAATCTACTTGACTAACAAGTTCAATTGTGTGTCGTAGAAGCTAGTCATAAGCTCCCAAGTCTCTGAGGACCCTTACTTGAAGTTTCCCAATGATGTGTACGATCTACACGATCGATGAAAGTCTCTCTTCATGGTAGAAACTTTGTCACCAGCTTCCTAAACTTTCCCGCCACGACTTCCTCGAAGTCAGCGAGATTATCCAACAACGTGTTGATTGCACTGATTCGCAATCAGCTTCTATGCCGAGAAGGTAACGCTAACCTTGACAGCTACAATCACACTTATTCTATATTCTCCATAAGTCTTGCCCCACGACTTCCTCAAAGTCGGCGAGCGCTGGACACTTAACAAGTTTCCAACAATGTTCTACTGTGTCAATTTCGTTGATGCCCAATCAGTTTCCTTGCCAGTAAGGTAACCCTAACCTTAACAGTGACAATCCCACTGATTCTATGTTCTTCATAAGTCTTGCTCTATAACTCCCTCAGGGTCGGCGAGCGCTGGACACTTAACAAGTTTCCAGCAATGTTCTAGTGTATCAATTTCACTGATTCACAATCAGTTTCAGTGCCGCTAAGGTAACCCTAACCTTAACAGTAACAATCACTCCTATTCTATCTTGCCATATCTAACACAACATTTAGTAACTAACAATCACAACTCCTGGAAATAGGATAACTAAACTAATTGGCTATCGCCCTATATCTGTCTCAACTTTCATCTATTTACAACTCCTTCTAGTCCGCGGTAAGCTAACTAGATTTCTCTAGACGTCCGCACTGGACCCGGCTCAAATGCACACTGACTTTAAAATCTACGTCTATTCTCAACTCCCCACTTCCCCTGAAAACATCTCACCCATTCACGCTTATTTCGCCTTTCTCTATAAAACAGTTCACTCACTCACACCTGACCACTTCTGCTTGTCTCCCCTAGCTGTTTATTATTTCTCTACTAATATCGTCTGTTTCAATCAACTCTCATCAATACTCTGTTTCTCTTGTTGCCCCGCTACACACCCGTTTCACACACCCTCATCTATTCCCTGTTTCAAGCAGACAAATTCATAGAAAAAGAGAAAGCACAGCAAAAGAAAAGAAAAAAATAACATTTCTAGGCTCGCTGAAAAATCCATTAAAAAAAAAAGTAAAGTACCCCCGTCACGCCAAGTGGCGTATAGGGAATATGGTGTTAGTAACCATATATTTTACAGACCTTCAGCACATGATTTTTGGGGGAATGTGGTTGGTATTACACCCGTGCCACTTCACTTTCCCTGAAAAAAATCAGGTACCCATTAAAGGCTGGGTGAACCCGGAAGCCGTCGGTTGGGATCAAACCCTACCTCTTGTCCTTTGTAGTCCAGTTCACTAACCATTGAGCTATCACGACTCCTGAAAAATCCATAGTCAATTATAACTGACAGAGGCTACTAACTTCGGTTTGTTATGATTTGTTTGGAGTCTGGATATTGTTACTTCTTTCATTATTCTAAACTGGTAGTAAACATAATTTCTCCACTAACTCTGGCTTTCAAAAATGTTCACTTGTTCCTTTCTGCTAAACTGGTAGTAGACATAATTTCTCTACTAACTCTGGCTTTCAAAAATGTTCACTTGTTCCTTTCTTCTAAACTGGTAGTAAACATAATTTCTCTACTAACTCTGGCTTTCAAAAATGTTCACTTGTTCCTTTCTGCTAAACTGGTAGTAGACATAATTTCTCTACTAACTCTGGCTTTCAAAAATGTTCACTTGTTCCTTTCTGCTAAACTGGTAGTAAACATAATTTCTCTACTAACTCTGGCTTTCAAAAATGTTCACTTGTTCCTTTCTGCTAAACTGGTAGTAAACATAATTTCTCTACTAACTCTGGCTTTCAAAAATGTTCACTTGTTCCTTTCTGCTAAACTGGTAGTAAACATAATTTCTCTACTAACTCTGGCTTTCAAAAATGTTCACTTGTTCCTTTCTGCTAAACTGGTAGTAAACATAATTTCTCTACTAACTCTGGCTTTCAAAAATGTTCACTTGTTCCTTTCTGCTAAACTGGTAGTAAACATAATTTCTCTACTAACTCTGGCTTTCAAAAATGTTCACTTGTTCCTTTCTTCTAAACTGGTAGTATACTTCTTCTCCAGCTATAATATATTGCTATACATTTAAACTCTAGACCAGCACGGGTCATAAACATGATAGTGCTTGTGAAGTCTTCACCAGTTGCCCATAACTTGTCATGCATGGTTGTGTCTGTGGGCCATAAATGTGTTCTTAGGATGCCACTTAGAGTGCTGCAGTCTCTGTAAGATTTTCCCTGGAGTTTGTCTGGACGCTTGTAGTCACAATTTGCAAAGTCACTAAGTCCTTTCTTCTGTAGGTCTGCTCTTTCTTATGTAGGTGTGCTCCGAGGCCACAGTGACCTGTTCTGAGTCTGAATATCTTGGTCTGCTGAGTTTGTTTAAGTTGTCATGTTCTGGCTCACATTTTTCATATAACTGGTCGTGGATATAATTTCTCTAAGAGCCCTGAATTCAAAAATTATTACTTGCTTGATTCTGCTAAACTGGCAATAGATCGTGGCTAACATATCTTGTATCTATGAGTATTGCTCTACTCTTAGATCAAATTATGTCAGCAGTTCTTTTTCCATGACTGACATAAGTTATAGAGCATGGGGCCATTAGATATAATTTCTTAACAGTTTTTTCTTTGGCTGACTTTTAGAGTGTTGCTCTTAGATATAATTATTTCAATGGTTCTTTTTTCTATGGCTGATATAACTTGTAGAGTGATGCCATTAGATTCAGTTCTCAAGAAAAATGTCCAACTATGATATATTTTGTCAGGTCAGGTAATTTTACATGCTGCTGTATGCAGCAGATAGTACAACCTGCGGCTGCCCTGCTGCCTTGCAGGTATGCTCGGAAGAGTAAAAGGCTAAGGGAGGGTACCCTAAAGTAAAACAATCCCACTGCCTTGTGGGTGAGACTTTTTAGTCAAAGGCTAGCAGAGTCAACCCTAAACAAACAAACAGAAAACCACTGTCGTAACTTCTTTGTATGGTCACCACAATTTTAGTAATGTGATTTTACAGAAGAATGTTGAGAATACCATGGACTGCTAAGAAAAGTAATGAAAACATTCTGAAAGAGGCCGAAGCAAAAAGAGAGTTAATTTCAAATATTAGGAAGAAACAATCATCATTTTTTTAGCTGTGTAATGAGAAAGGAACAACTGGAATATATTGTGACAACTGGCAAAATTGAACGGACGAAGAGATAGAGGGAAGCAAAGAGAAAAGATATTAGACAGGTTAAGAGATTGGTTTGGCAGATGGTTGACAACAGAAATGATAAATAATTGTCAAGATCGAAAGTTGTGGAGAGACATGATCACCTACGCCAACAGTCATGGTACTTGATGATGATAATATGAAATTTTGCAACATTTCAGGAACATGGAAAGGCACAATGGATGTTGCAATCAAAACTTTGAAACAAGGATCAATGACAGTTTCTCATTTTTTACAGGTAAGAGTTCGTTTTGTGATACATCTTTTGAGAACTGTTTGATCTACATTAATTTGTGTGTGTGTGTGGCTTTTAGATTGAGGACAGAAAAATTAATCTTATGGTTGGCAGCTGTTCATGAATTTATTAGCTGTTATGAATTGCCCTGACAATTCTTACTGTCAGTACGACTCAAATTGATAGGCTGGAGAAAATAGAAAATGAAGCCATGCGCATTATCTTGGGATGCACAAGGGACACTTCCTGTGTAGCAATGAGGTATCTTCTTGACTTTCCTACCATGGATGACAGAATCAAAATCTGGAGAGCACAATCATACCTGAAGATTAGTACAGATAAAGAGCATCCATTGCACCACGTGCTCAACACAGGGAAAGGTGCCAGGCTAAAAAGAGGCAAATCATGGGTGGGCCAAGCAGAAGATGTCATCAAACAGGTCTGTGGGCTTACCATTATCAGCGTTGGTGAGGAGTGGATACCAGTGCCTATGTCATTCAAGGGGACTTTCTCGTGTATTGTCACACTCAACAGGAAAAGTAGGGAACAGAACTCGGTCGTGGTTAATGCTGAGGTCAACTGTCTCATCTGCGATAAAACCGATGAGAAAGATGTAGTCATCTATACAGACGGATCTGTAAGACGACACCAAAGAAGTGCATGGGCATTTAAAGCATGCTAAGCATGCAGAATAGTCCACGAAAACAGTGGTGCATACATCATGACCACGAGTAGCATGACAAGGACGTGATGGCAGTGACCAAGGCATTCAAATGGTTAGAGTCACAAGACTACACCCGCGCATGTATACTGAGTGATTCGATGAGCATGATAAAAAAAGTAGAGGCGGGCTCTGTATGCATGCAATGGGTAGAGTCGTTGCAGAAATCCAAAATACGTAAGGTCACTTTTGTCTAATGTCCCTGGACATGCAGGAGTACGGGGAAATGAAAGAGAGGACAGGTTGGCTAGCTGCGCTGTCGTTGAGGACGGGCAACCAATGGATCGGGCGGACATCATCAATGCCCTCCGACATGTGGGAAGAGCACAGGACGTCGATAAACACAGATCCATGTCACTTCTTCGGATGATGGAAATGGGAGTTAAGATGTGCATAGCCAGAAATGAGAAACTTTGTGGCCGTGTAAGAAGACTTATCAACCAACATCTAACTGGAGTCGTCAGTCGCTGGACACTGTGGGAATTGCTGAGGACCTATGGACATGTTCGGAGTGCAATGATGATGATCCGCAAATAACTCAATAACTCATTAATTTATTAATTTTATATTATGTTCAAAAATTAAATGCCATGAAGAACATATGGCACAAAACCAGCAAGATAGTAAAATTAAAATTACTAAGGACATGTATCTTCTCAATAGCAACACACGGTTGTGAATCTTGGACAATCTCACAATCAGTAAGCAAGAAAATCAATTAATTCTAAACAAAAAGATGCAGAAAAATCCTTAAGATACCTTGGATAATGAAAAAGAGCAATAAAGACATTTTAAGAGATTTAAACGTAAAAAAGAACTGGCTTATAAACACTATTCTACAGAGGGAATTAAAATACTATGGCCACGTCAAAAGACACAGTGGACTGGAAAGAACAATTATTGAAGGTATGGTTCCTGGGCAACGCATCAGGAGCAGAACAAAAAGAAGGTAGTTGCAAGATTTCAAGGAGACCTTGAACATGACAACAGAAGAAGTGGGAGATCTGGCTAGACACAGAGATTCTTTCAGAAGGGTTGTGGTGAATGCAACATTCTGTAGGAGATCTGGCTAGAGACAGAGATTCTTTCAGACAGGCTGTGGTGAATGCTACGTTCTGTGTGAGATCTGGCTAGAGACAGAGATTCTTTCAGATGGGATTTGGTGGATGCAACGTTCTGTGGGAGATCTGGCTAGAAAAGAGATTCTTTCAGATGGGCTGTGGTGAATGCAACATTCTGTGGGAGATCTGGCTAAAGACAGAGATTCTTTCAGAAGGGTTGTGGTGAATGCAACGTTCTGTGAGAGATCTGGCTAGAGACAGAGATTCTTTCAGAAGGGCTGTGGTGAATGCAATGTTGTGCAAATGCAAGGGACATGCAACCTGATGATGATGATGATAATATGTTCATTTAAAAAATGTACATGGTTATTTCTTGAAATAACAGACTTGAATTTCATGATCTTCTTTGAAATATGAGATGTGGTGGTTAAATCACATGGAGTATGTAAATTATTCTAGAATTAGTTAAAGTGTATGGTTTCATTGTGGGCTATCCTTTGAAAAAAATAATAATCACTTAACTCTAGATTACGATACACATCTGTAACTCTCCCAGTTATGATACCATAGTAAAATTTACTACCACTTAAATGTAACATTAGGTGTTCTAAAAATAGTAATTTCTCTGAACTCTTGACACAGTCCCATGTGTTCACACTAGGCACAACACAGGGACTCAAAATACCTAGCTCAGGTTGATTTATGACCTGAGTTTCACCTCTCGGACCGGATGTGTTACAATATCTATTGGTATGGTCGCTGTAAATCCATCAGTATGCTCAACAACCACATAGCATTATTCACTGTGTTTCCTGTGTTTCACAAAGAGTTGTTTGATGTTTGCTGGTGGCCAGAAAATTTTCCTGGTCACAGTTTTTTTTTAAAATTGAGGGGGCAATTTCTTGAAAATTGGTGATTTTATTTTTTTCCCCTCATTAAACGACGTTTCTCACAATTGAAAAAAAAAATTCCAGTAGCAATGCAAAAAAAGTTAAACACTCAGGGGTAGTTGAAATTGGTAATTAGGAAGATACACAGAAAGGATAATATTTGAATACTGATAAATGTCAAATTTTGAGGAATTTGTGTTTTGATGCAATATATTTTACTACAGTATCGTAATCAAGTTTTAAAATATGTAACTACTATGACTACTGGTTCAATATCTCATAATAATACAGACAAAATTCTTTGAGTGTAAACATCCATTTGGGTGTATCCTTACAAAGGAACATCTGAAATGTAAGTATGGTGACAACAGAAGAGATCAAGAAGCTGTAGAATAAAGAAGATGAAGTGTGTGTGTAACTGGATGATGGTGGTTGTAAAACTAAGATAATATGAACAACTGAAGTTATTAAAGGTTACTCTAAAAACAGATCTTTGTTGATGAACTGCAACTTCATTGTTTACAATGTTTAGCAGGGATTAATTATTATTTGTGTGTATTTGGAAATCCAAATCCATTCTGGTTTTATAACAAATTTTTTTAATATCTGTGCTTGTTGTTTGTTTGCATTCACCAGCTTCATATCTTATTTGAAATCCCAAGGGACTGAATTTTTTGTGAATAAATTTTATCCTATTTTTTACGCTTGTAGCCAGGTGTCCCCTGCCATACAGGCCGATATTTTCTGACTTAGAGATACTCATATTTTTATTGTAGAGAGTTTAACGTTTTGGGTAGATTTATCCAATTAATTTTGCCCAGGCAGTTGCCATTTTTTTGGCCTACTCTTTTTGATTTCCAACTTCCAAGGGTTGTTTAATGTGTGCAGAGTTCATGCGGGACCTCCATTTCACCATTTTTCTATAGGACTAGACATCAGATCTCACAACTTAGATAGCAGGGGAGGTAAGCTACAGGTTTTATTTATTTTTGTTACTTTCCACTACCTGTCGTGGAAATAGAACCAGGGACCTTCTTGTCTAGAGGTCTTACCTCCCTTCCCCCAATATCTGTGATAAAAGGATCTACCATGCTGCCACATCTTGTCAATTTAGTTATGTTGTCAATCAACTCAAGCAATCATATTTTCTCTAACGTTACAGTATATTTCACATTTTAAAAATGGAATGATTAACTAAGAGTTTCCTACCAAGAGTTATCTCACTTTTTAAAAACTGTTCATACTAGGGTGATAGACCAATCTGAACCTGTTTATACTAGTAGTGGTGGGTGATAGACCAATCTGAGCCTGTTTATACTAGTAGTGGTGGGTGATAGGCCAATCTGAGCCTGTTTATACTAGTAGTGGTGGGTGATAGGCCAATCTGAGCCTGTTTATACTAGTAGTGGTGGGTGATAGGCCAATCTGAGCCTGTTTATACTAGCAGTGGTGGGTGATAGACCAATCTGAGCCTGTTTATACTAGCGGTGGTGGATGATAGACCAATCTGAGCCTGTTTATACTAGCAGTGGTGGGTGATAGACCAATCTGAACATATTAACATTTTATGTAATGAGGGCATAGATGTGCAACTTTTTGTTCAGCAGAGAAAGAAACATTTTGTTTATGCATATTTATTTTCATCTTCCCAGGAAGCTCAAATTATGAAGTTGTTGAGGCATGATAAGTTAGTTCATCTGTACGCAGTTTGTACAAAAGAGGAACCAATATACATTGTTACAGAGCTTATGACCAATGGAAGCCTCCTGGACTACCTACGTAACGATAAGCTTCATCTCATAACATTCACACAGCTCATAGACATGGCTTCTCAGGTAGAGGACACTTGAGTGATTGCTGTATAATTCACCAGTGAATTATATATTTTTGTACTGTCCTGTGGATTAAATATTTCTGTATAGTTCACTTGTGAATAAGGTTTAATTATTTATTTATCATATACTGTTTTAGGTTAAAATCAACCATAAATCAGGAAGTGATTGCCGCATCTGATCCCCTTGTCTCGTCTTGGGTAAACGCACTGTTGTGTAGCAAAAGTTCAAAGAAAGTTTGATTTTCAAAATTCAAAATGTTACATTTAAGTGGCAGTAACTTGTGTGGCAGAATCGTGAAAACGTGAGTCACAGGAATGTATTGTAATCTAGGGTTAAAGAACTCAAAGAACACAGTTTTGCGAAGATACTGCAATGACTTTTTTTTTATTGTTTAATCAATGGCATATTTTAGCACTTGATAGCTGTGATAGTTTTGATTGCTGCTGCACGAAATCCATAATGCTTGATCACACTTCAGTTGTTTGTCTTGGATATCGTTTTCTTTCTACTTGGCTTCTATATCTGTGAAGTCATCTGCCACTGCCATACCTTGTAGGACTACAAGAGGCATTCTCATGTTTTGCACTGCAATCTTTTATACAGTTATCCAGGTTTGCTTCATTGGTTCACTTGTGGATATGTAATTCTTCATCATACAATCTTCTTTAACTAAATTTTAGAATCTTTTCCATGGAGTTTAATGTATCGCAGATTTGATAGTGATTTGCTATTTTTCTTTGATTGTATATCCAATTATAGCATTTACCTTTGTGAAGTTTTCATTTTTTGTTTATGAAGCAAGCATATTTATCACTGCAAAAGAGCTTGATGGATAACACATTTGTATGTTATTGTCAACATTTATTTAAATATATTTGCTCTAAGACATTTTTTTTTTCAATATAAAAAAAATATTTTCCTACTATAGATATTTTTAGCATCACATTTCTCAAACTGCAACATTTATTTGTGGTTCGGAGATGTAATTTTAGTTCATCCATTGTATGTGGTTGATCATTAGATTGCCAGTGGCATGGCTTACCTGGAACAAAGAAACTTCATCCATCGAGACCTGGCAGCACGAAACATTCTTGTTGGTGAACACAACACTGTCAAAGTGGCTGATTTTGGGTTAGCCAGGATTTTAGACAACGAGGAATACAATCCAAAAGGTTGGTGCTCATTTATTTATTGTTCTTAATGTAAATGGTAAACAACCTTGAATAGTTGTGGAAATTAAAACTCATTAGCACAAACACAAAACTTAGACTATTCAAATCAAACATATTATCTACCCTTACGTATGCGTGTGAGAGCTGGAAAACAACAAGAGACATAGAAACAAAGTTGAACGCATTCAAAAATAAATGTCTAAGGAAAATACTTGGTATAGCATGGAACGAATTCAAAACAAATGAAGAAATTAGAGAAATTGCCAATCAACCAGTAATCAAGAAAAGACAATGGTCATATGTTGGACATGTGATGAGGAGAGATAATAAGCAAATAACAAAGCAAGCCCTCATATGGGAAACGACCGGTAAGAGGAAAAGAGGCCGACCCAGAGAGACACTAAGAAGAACATTGATCAGAGAGGCAAGATTAGCAGGAATAAGCTCTCTCAATGAGATAGAGTTGCTTGCACAGAACAGAGACAAATGGCGAGATTTGATAAAATATCTTTAGAAGGATTGAAAACTGCTAGAATAAAAATTTAGAGAAAGAGTATCTGGGTCTTTGCCCTATGTGCCGGCTATGACTCGAAAGGTCAATAGAGAGATAGATAGATAATGTAAATGACATGTAAGTTGAAAATTTGTTTCTCTTTTTACTATGTATTAACATCTGTTTACCTGATTAAGTTATTATTGGGATATCATCTTTGAACTCCACACATGTTCAGATCCCCCTCCTCACAAGTCCCGCAGTGTCCAGCGACTGACAACTCCAGTTCTGTGTTAGTTAATAAGTCCTCTTATGTGCCCACTAAGCCTCTCTGACTGTACCCATCTTTACTCCCATCTCTTTCATCTGAAGGAGTGATTTTAACTCATGGTTATCAAAGTCCTATGCCATTCCCACATCTTGGAGGGCATTAATGATGTTTTCCTAATCCATTGGTTAACCGTCTTCAACATAGCTGGGTAGCCTGCCCGCTCTTTCATTTCTCCAGACACTGTATGTCCAGGGACATGGACAAAGGTGACTGCATATCATTGACTAATGTAATGACAAGCAGCAATTCTAAAAAAAGAGAAGAAAAATGTGGTATGGTGACAGCTTTACGTGGTAATGAACAAAACAAAAGTGGTATGGTGACAGCTTTACGTGGTAATGAACAAAACAAAAGTTGGCGTTTCAGCCTAGTAGGCCTTCAGTTGGAACAACAAACAACACCAAAAATATATATAAGGATATGTAAACAAATCTAACTACGTGACGATAATATGCTAGATACTCAAGAAAGGAAATAAAAAGGGTCACTTCCCTGTGTTCCATAGCGTGGTCAGCTACTGAATGGACTAAAATGAGAAGGCGGGATGATCGACTATATATATATATATATATATATATATATATATATATATATATATATATATATATATATATATATATATATATATTGACCTTTCGAGCCGTAGCCGGCCCAAAGGTAGACCAAGATACTCCTTCTCTTATCTGAATTTTTGTTCTAGCAGTTTTCAATTCTTTTAAAGATATTTTATCAAATCTCGCCATTTGTCTCTGTTCTATGCAAGCAGCCTTATCTCATTGAGGGAGCTGAATCCTGCTGCTCTTGCCTCTCTCATCAATGTTCTTCTCAGTGTCTCTCTGGGTCTTCCTCTTTTTCTCTTACCTGTTGTTTCCCACATGAGGGCTTGCTTTGCTATTCGGTTATTATCTCTTCTCATCACATGTCAAACATATGACCATCGTCTTTTCTTTATTACTGAAGATGTTAGTGGTTGATTGGCGATTTCTCTAATTTCCTTGTTTGTTTTGAATTCGTTCCATGCTACACGAAGTATTTTCCTTTATTTTCTAATGCGTTCAACTTTTTTTCTATGTCTCTTGTTATTTTCCAGCTTTCACACACATACGTAAGGGTTGATAGTAGATTTGATTTGAATAGTCTAAGTTTTGTGTTTGTGCTGATGAGTTTTGATTTCCACAACTTTTCAAGGCTTCTGAAAGACATTGCTGCTTTAGCTATTCTGATTCTAATTTCTTTGCTTGTATCCCCTTCTCGATCAATGTGACTTCCAAGTGATAAAGTGATCTATCTCTTCCACTGGTTTTATATATATATACGGTGCATCTTGATGCCTTTACTTCTTCACTACTGTAATGACTCAACCCACTGCCTGCATTAGGAGCCTGTCTCCACTTGTCGTATCATGCTCAATACATAGTATGTATATCAATTACATAGTATGCAGGTGTGGATCTAGTCTGGTGACTTCAACCAGATGAATGCGCTGACCACTGCCATCACCTCCATCATCATGATACTCCAAGTCACAATGCCTCTGTCTTCTTTGATTGCTCTGCCTGCAGAGCGTGCTGTAAATGCCCATGTATTTACCTGATATTCATTTTAATGTGTTTCAGCTTTTTCATTCTGATCCCTCTTTCTTTAAGATCAGTGTAATCATGTATTAAAATAGGAGCTAAGGAGATGCAATGTTGTCATAATATTCTGGACATCTCTTACTTTGAACATTCATCATCAGCATCAAGTACCGGGCCTAGTGGCGTAGGTGATCATGTCTCTCCACAACTTTCGATCTCAGCAGCTATTTATCATTTCTGTTGTTGACCTTCTGCCAAGCCATTCTCTTAAGCTGTCTGTTATTTTTTCTCTTTGCTTCCCTCTATCTCTTCGTCCCTCAATTTTTCCAGTTGTTACAATATATTCAAGTTGTTCTCTTCTCATTACATGGTGAAAAATGATGATTGTCTCTTCCTAACATTGGAAATTAGCTGTCTTTTTGCTTTGACCTCTCTCATAACATTTTCATTACTCTTCTTAGCTGTCCATGGTATTCTCAACATTCTTCTGTAAAACCACATTTCTACAGACTCCAGTGATTTTCTTGTCTGTTGTCCTATTGTCCATGACTCGCATCCATATGTTAAGACTGGCTCTACGTAACTATTTTTCTTTGAACATTGCTCAAATGATAAATTTTGTAAAAAAAAAAACATTTTTTTTAATACAAGAAACCAGAGTACATGTTGATCTCTTGACTATTGTGAAGAAGTGCAAGATGAAATGGTTTGGCCATATATGACCATCCTGTAAGGAACTGTGAGAAAAAAGCAAAGAAGGAGAGGTGGACAAAGAAAGAGATGGGAAGATAACATCAAAGTATGGACAGGCCTCAATTTTACAGAGTCCCAAAGAATGGCTGAGGATGAGAGAAGTGGAGAAAGTTGACAACTGTCAGCAGTGTCCCAATGGCCCCAGGGTTATAGGATGAGAGAAGTGGAGAAAGTTGACAACTGTCAGTAGTGTCCCAATGGCCCCAGGGTTATAGGATGAGAGAAGTAGAGAAAGTTGACAACTGTCAGTAGTGTCCCAATGGCCCCAGGAGTTATAGGATGAGAGAAGTGGAGAAAGTTGACAACTGTCAGTAGTGTCCCAATGGCCCCAGGAGTTATAGGATGAGAGAAGTGGAGAAAGTTGACAACTGTCAGTAGTGTCCCAATGGTCCCAGGGTTATAGTATGAGAGAAGTGGAGAAAGTTGACAACTGTCAGTAGTGTCCCAATGGCCCCAGGGTTATAGGATTAAGAGAAATCAAATAATAGGGGTCCTTTGAAGATTTATCTCTCTAATTTGTTCCTGCAACAGGAAATGGAGCATCAAACATTTCTCTGCAAAACAAATAATTGTCTTGCTTGTGAGGCTAATGCCATCTGATTTAGTTAGAATATGTTGCAGGTGTTCTGACAAAAACAAAAACAAGAATGGTTTGATCACTTGCTAGACTCACATCATATGCTGGTCTTTGTCTTCCTTTACATCATTAGCCATGGGGAAAAAATGCGAGTAGGAGTTTCCAGTGATTGGAACATGATTACATAACATAATGATATTTTTTTTCTCTTGACATAACAGTTTAGTGAAAATCATATAAAAGCATCCAAGAACTATTTACTTATTATTGTCAGCATTTTAGTGATATCTTTGCACATTTACAGAATCTGCTGGTGTCAGTCCTGGTGTTTATATAATAAAATTGCTATGATAATTTGTTTGACAGTTTACAGATTTCCAATCAAATGGACTGCACCAGAGGCTGCCCTCCATCAGAAGTTTTCAGTGAAGTCCGATGTCTGGTCATATGGTATTTTAATGTATGAGCTCATGACCAAAGGGAGGGTACCTTATCCAGGTCGGTTGTTATTTTTGTGTGCTATTTTCTTGTTATGATAGATAATAATTTGATAATGATTTCTGTACACAGCCATTTATTTTCATCCAAAAGTGACATTTCTCTCTCTCTCTCTCTCTCTCTCTCTCTCTCTCTCTCTCTCTCTCTCTCTCTCTCTCTGCGATCAAGACTCAATCAGAGTAGGATTCCAGACTCTCTCATGAAGGCAGCTCTCTGTTTAAGCGAATCGATTGCCCCATATAGTTTTTTTTCTTCCAGGGAGGTGGGCGTGGACCACATTGCTCTTCTCAGGTCAGTGTACTGGGGCAATCCTGTAGAACATGTTTTGTAGTCATAGTGTACAGTGGCATAGGCTGGTTGTACCTATTTTGAATTTGGTGAACATGTGTTTTCTCATTCTATTGTGGCCAGTGCATAGGCGAAGTATGATGACTTGATCCCTCCTTGATAGTTGGTATCCATCACTCCCGTTATGCTTTGGGTGTTCTCGTTTCCATTTTTCATGGAACTGACCTTTGAGGATGGATTTGGCTTCATCATAACTGAGCGGATGGTTCTCTTGTGGTAATCTTCCTCCCTCTTTAGCTAATTTGTCTTTTAGCTCATTTGTCTGTGCGTTCGTTCCCGTGTATATTACAGTGTGATGGTATCCACTGAATGACCACTCTCTGGAAGTAATTGCATAGTTGGTCCATAGTTGTTCTCAAGTCATCTAGTTCATTGTTCTTGGAGCTTTTTAGAGCTGATAATACTGACAGTGCATCAGTCAGAATCACCAATTTATTGTGCATGTTATTTTTGTGTTGAGTAGCCAGTGTTGCAGCATCTCTGATGGCCTCAGTTTCTGCTTTAAAGTTGTTTGAGAATTTTCCAGTAGCTATTGACTTGATGATCTCGTTCTGATTATTCAGCGTCAAGAACACACATCCCACTCCATTTCAGGTGGCATTTGTAGCAGAACCATACGTGTATATGTGGGACCAAGAGTCCTGTGGGTAGGTATAATGTATGTGTTTTTCTGCTACGTGTTTTCTTTCTTTGTCTGATTGGGTGCCTTTTTTCATGATTCCTGTTATATTTTCCTTAAGTTCTGGTATTTTATGCTTTCCAGCAGGAGACATATCAGATGGGCCCAAGGGTTTCGATATTGTTTGGGAAAGTACTAGGTCTCCAGTAGTTAGTTCATTGGCAATTGCAGCGAAGTTGCTCCTCTTTAGTCGTATAATTCCGGAACCAGTTATTCTTTGGTGCATGGGGTAGCGAAGGAGCCTTCTATATTCCTCCGCTTGTTGCAATACTTTAGTGACCCATCTGTCATCTAAGGGTTGTAAATCTGTTACTGTTTCTAGAGTCTTGATAGGTGTAGATTTCATAGCACCAGTGATGATGCGGGCAGCTTGGTTCTGTGTTCTGTTAATTTTGCTAAGGTGTGATTTGGAAGCCATAGCCCAAGCTGTGACTCCATACTCTAGAACTGGTCTTACTCTTCCTATGTATTGTCTTTTCAAAATATTGCTGTCTGCCCCCCAGTCCGTTCCTGCCAATTTCTTCATAATATTTGTTTATTTTCTGGATTTTTTCCTTGCACTGTCTATCTGATTTTTCCAAGTCATTCTGTGATTCATGGTGACGCCAAGATATGTTGAGTTTTGGTCAATAGGGAGTGTACGGTCTTTTATCTTCAAGTTTGCAGAGAGTGTGTTTCTTGATAGGCTGAAAATTTTATACATTTTTGTTGTTGTTGATTGGTAAGAACCAGGTGTTCGTCCATTTTTCAAGTTCACCTAGGGCATCTTGCATCCTGGGTCCAGCCACCGACATACTTTCCTTGTGAGCCCATAACGCCAGATCATCTGCGTATATTGCTGAGTGTATTCTGGGTGGAATGTCCATTACGATGTCATTTATGAAAATTAAAAAGCGTGTTGGGGGCAAGACTCCGCCTTGTGGGACACCTTGTTCGATAGAGACTTTCTTACTTAGTTGAACTTGTACTCTGGCCATTCTATCCTGAAGGTATTGAGAGACCCAATTGAATAAACGACCCTGGATGCCAAGTCTAAAAAGCTTGTTCTTTAAACCATCTCGCCAAACCCTATCAAAAGCCTTCTCCATGTCGACCCACGCTGCAATGTCGGTGACCAGGTCTTCAGTTGATCTATGCTGACGGAAGCCACTTTGTTGTGGTATGATTTGTTGTTTTGTCTCCAAATGCCACATAAGTCTTCTGTAAACCAGCCTTTCCATGAGTTTACTCAGCAGCTCAGTAGGCTAATTGGTCTATAGCTATTTGGGTCTAGTGGGTCCTTTCCACGCTTGAGGATGGGCACCATAATAGCTTCTTTCCAGATTGCCGGCACATGGCCTCTCTTCCAGCTAGCATTTATTATCCTTAGAAGCTGGCTCTTGACCTTCTGTCCCAGATTTAGGAGCATTCCGTTGAAGATTCCATCTTTACCAGGAGAACTTTTGAGCTTCAATCTTTTCAGGGCAACATCTAATTCAGTTGGGGTAAAGATGGTCGTCTGATGCTCTTCTGGTGCTAAAGGCATGTGTTTTGCATCTTGGTTTTCCCGTCTTTCAGCTTTCTGTTTGTCTGTTGGAATGTATATTCTACTAATGTTTTTGTAAGTCTCTATCAGTAGATTTGCTGCCCTTTTGCCTCTGAGGATGTTCTGATTGTGTGCTAATGATATTGGAGGTCAGCAGTTGTTTTCGTCGCTCAGAGCTTTCGCAAGTTTCCATAGTTTATGACCATTTTTGTCTAGATTAAGGCTCTCTGTTTTGTCTATCCAGTTCTGTCTTGCTGATATCATGACCTCACGTCTGTATTTGGCCGAGGCTGCTTTGCAGGCAATGTTTTTCTCTGTGCTGTGTGATGTTTCAGCTAGTTCTCTGGCAGAGTCCAGTTCCTCTTCTAGTCTTTGTATTTCCTTGCTCCAGTAGGGCTTGTAGTTTCTTCTTGCTCCTCTAGGAATGGATTCTTTAGCAGCTCTCAGGATTCCATTTGTTAACCGCTCTATCATATTATTGACCTTCTTTTTGTGGTGTTGATAGGCGCAGTATATGCATCAGTGAGCCTTGCAAACTTTGCCCAATCTGCTCTCTTATAGTTCCAGCGGGGAAGAGGTATTTGCAACTCCTGATTGTGAGCAAGAGCCACTGAAAGTTTGACTGGTCTGTGGTCACTATCTCCAAGTTGGTTCAGCACTTTTCTGGTTATTTTGATAGATATGTCTCCAATTGCAAATGCTAGGTCGGGAGTGGAAGTTGTTTTCCATCTTCTTGAGTAGAAGGTTGGGGGGTCCTCCCTAGAGTTTATGAGGAATAGGTTGTTGTCTATTTCCCATTCTTCCACTTCTTCACCTCGAACATTGGACTCCTTATATCTCCATCTTTCAGAGTGGCTGTTAAAGTCTCCTACTACCAGACACTTTGATGGTGTTATTTCAATTGACTCCAGTTTCAGTCATTTGGACAGTATATATTAAATATCCTTATACTAGCGGAGTTAATGTATAGGTCTGTACCAATGATCTCTGCCTCTCTGTTTGTGACTATACGGAGTTAATGTATAGGTCTGTACCAATGATCTCTGCCTCTCCGTTTGTGACGACATCTATCAGTTTTGCTGAGATGCAATTTTTAATAAGTATAAGAATTCCACCCTTGTGACCTTCCCTGTCTTGTCTAAATGTTTGGTAGCCCCTGATCATAAATCTGTGTTGAGGATTAAGATGAGTTTCCTGGATGCAGCAAACGTCTATCTCCTCCTCTGCTAGTCTGATTGTTAGAGCTTGTTTTTCGTGGTATATGCCCTCCGCATTCCAGTGTATTATATTAAGCTGTTTCCTGAAGCCTTTCTGGTCAGCGGTAGTTTCTAACTAAATTAGAGTCTATTAGGTCCAGTCTGATTGATTACTTGTTAAAACGTTGCACTGTGTTCTGTGCCAGTGGCCCAGTGCATCAGATTTCAGCCAGCATTTTATTCAGGTTTGCTTTCCTTAGCCTTTGATTGTCCCCAATCATCCTGCAAGGCAGCAGATTGTCTTTTCTGTAGGGGATTCTGCACTTAGATGGTCGGCCCTCCCAGGCTTACGAGCACCATCTGCCCAAGCTTGATGTAGTAATTAGTTGGTGATTAGACCATCACCATCACACATCAAACAACAGACTATAAAACCCTCCTAACTATCACGAACTTCCGGGAGTCTCACCGATGCTGACAAGTCATGTTATGACAAGTATTTTAAATTAAAAGTTCTACCAGATATATACGAATATATGATGAAACATATAATTTACTATTTACTATAAAGTCACATTTTAGTTCTAGTCTTTGAAATTGTTCAGCTTTTATAGTTGATGTCCTAAGTCTAGCACATTCCACTCATTCTTAAAATGGATATTTTATGGTGATAGTTTAAATGTGTACAACCACACACAAAACATAACATTTGTAGCTAAAGTAGATATTTATATTTCAATGATATTTTAGTAGTTAGTGCTGGTAACAAGAGAGATCAAAGATTGGCTATTCAGATTGTCTCAGGGAATGCACTATTCAATTTTTGACCACTAAATTGTTTTTAATTTTAAGATACAGCTTCTTATAATTACTTTAACAGTAGAAGTTGTGTAGACAAGAAGTAGTGTAACAGTAGAAGTTGTGTAGACAAGAAGTAGTGTAGCAGTAGAAGTTGTGTAGACAAGAAGTAGTGTAGCAGTAGAAGTTGTGTAGACAAGAAGTAGTGTAGCAGTAGAAGTTGTGTAGACAAGAAGTAGTGTAACAGTAGAAGTTGTGTAGACAAGAAGTAGTGTAACAGTAGAAGTTGTGTAGACAAGAAGTAGTGTAGCAGTAGAAGTTGTGTAGACAAGAAGTAGTGTAGCAGTAGAAGTAGTGTAGACAAGAAGTAGTGTAGCAGTAGAAGTTGTGTAGACAAGAAGTAGTGTAACAGAAGAAGTTGTGTAGACAAGAAGTAGTGTAGCAGTAGAAGTTGTGTAGACAAGAAGTAGTGTAACAGTAGAAGTTGTGTAGACAAGAAGTAGTGTAACAGTAGAAGTTGCATAGACAAGAAGTAGTGTAGCAGTAGAAGTTGTGTAGACAAGAAGTAGTGTAGCAGTAGAAGTTGTGTAGACAAGAAGTAGTGTAGACAAGAAGTAGTGTAGCAGTAGAAGTTGTGTAGACAAGAAGTAGTGTAACAGTAGAAGTTGTGTAGACAAGAAGTAGTGTAGCAGTAGAAGTTGTGTAGACAAGAAGTAGTGTAACAGTAGAAGTTGTGTAGACAAGAAGTAGTGTAACAGTAGAAGTTGTGTAGACAAGAAGTAGTGTAGCAGTAGAAGTTGTGTAGACAAGAAGTAGTGTAACAGTAGAAGTTGTGTAGACAAGAAGTAGTGTAGCAGTAGAAGTTGTGTAGACAAGAAGTAGTGTAACAGTAGAAGTTGTGTAGACAAGAAGTAGTGTAGCAGTAGAAGTTGTGTAGACAAGAAGTAGTGTAACAGTAGAAGTTGTGTAGACAAGAAGTAGTGTAACAGTAGAAGTTGTATAGACAAGAAGTAGTGTAGAATTAGAAGTTGTGTAGACAAGAAGTAGTGTAACAGTAGAAGTTGTGTAGCCAAGAAGTAGTGTAACAGTCTGAGAAGATGTCATCTATAAGGGAGGATTGATAGATGTTTGTGAGGCACATACAGTGACTGAGAAGATGTCATCTATAAGGGAGGATTGATAGATGTTTGTGAGGCACATACAGTGACTGAGAAGATGTAATCTATAAGGGAGGATTGGTAGATGTCTGTGAGGCACATACAGTGACTGAGAAGATGTCATCTATAAGGGAGGATTGGTAGATGTCTGTGAGGCACATACAGTGACTGAGAAGATGTCATCTATAAGAAGGATTGGTAGAAGTCTGTGAGGCACGTACAGTGACTGAGAAGATGTCACCTATAAGGGAGGATTGGTAGAAGTCTGTGAGGCATGTACAGTGACTGAGAAGATGTCATCTATAAGGGAGGATTGATAGATGTCTGTGAAGCACATACAGTGACTGAGAAGATGTCATCTATAAGAGAGGATTAGTAGAAGTCTGTGAGGCACGCACAGCGACTGAGAAGATGTCATCTATAATGGAGGATTGGTAGATGTCTGTGAGGCACATACAGTGACTGAGAAGATGTCATCTATAAGGGAGGATTGATAGATGTCTGTGAGGCACATACAGTGACTGAGAAGATGTCATCTATAAGAGAGGATTAGTAGAAGTCTGTGAGGCACATACAGTGACTGAGAAGATGTCATCTATAAGGGAGGATTGATAGATGTCTGTGAGGCACATACAGTGACTGAGAAGATGTCATCTATAAGGGAGGATTGGTAGATGTCTGTGAGGCACATACAGTGACTGAGAAGATGTCATCTATAAGGGAGGATTGGTAGATGTCTGTGAGGCACATACAGTGACTGAGAAGATGTCATCTATAAGGGAGGATTGGTAGATGTCTGTGAGGCACATACAGTGACTGAGATGATGTCATCTATAAGGGAGGATTGGTAGATGTCTGTGAGGCACATATAGTGACTGAGAAGATGTCATCTATAAGGGAGGATTGGTAGATGTCTGTGAGGCACATACAGTGACTGAGAAGATGTCATCTATAATGGAGGATTGATAGATGTCTGTGAGGCACATACAGTGACTGAGAAGATGTCATCTATAAGAGAGGATTGATAGATGTCTGTGAGGCACATACAGTGACTGAGAAGATGTCATCTATAAGAGAGGATTGGTAGAAGTCTGTGAGGCATGTACAGTGACTGAGAAGATGTCATCTATAAGGGAGGATTGATAGATGTCTGTGAGGCACGTACATTGACTGAGAAGATGTCATCTATAAGAGAGGATTGGTAGAAGACTGTGAGGCACGTACAGTGACTGAGAAGATGTCATCTATAAGGGAGGATTGGTAGATGTATGTGAGGCACATACATTGACTGAGAAGATGTCATCTATAAGAGAGGATTGGTAGAAGACTGTGAGGCACGTACAGTGACTGAGAAGATGTCATCTATAAGAGAGGATTGGTAGAAGACTGTGAGGCACGTACAGTGACTGAGAAGATGTCATCTATAAGGGAGGATTGGTAGATGTCTGTAAGGCACATACATTGACTGAGAAGATGTCATCTATAAGGGAGGATTGATAGATGTCTGTGAGGCACATACAGTGACTGAGTAAATGTCATCTATAAGGGACGATTGGTAGATGTCTGTGAGGCACATACAGTGACTGAGAAGATGTCATCTATAAGGGAGGATTGGTAGAAGTCTGTGAGGCACATACAGTGACTGAGTAAATGTCATCTATAAGGGAGGATTGGTAGATGTCTGTGAGGCACATACAGTGACTGAGAAGATGTCATCTATAAGGGAGGATTGGTAGATGTCTGTGAGGCACATACAGTGACTGAGAAGATGTCATCTATAAGGGAGGATTGGTAGATGTCTGTGAGGCACATACAGTGACTGAGAAGATGTCATCTATAAGGGAGGATTGATAGATGTCTGTGAGGCACATACAGTGACTGAGAAGATGTCATCTATAAGGGAGGATTGGTAGATGTATGTGAGGCACATACAGTGACTGAGAAGATGTCATCTATAAGGGAGGATTGGTAGATGTATGTGAGGCACATACAGTGACTGAGAAGATGTCATCTATAAGGGAGGATTGATAGATGTCTGTGAGGCACATACAGTGACTGAGAAGATGTCATCTATAAGGGAGGATTGGTAGATGTATGTGAGGCACATACAGTGACTGAGAAGATGTCATCTATAAGGGAGGATTGGTAGATGTATGTGAGGCACATACAGTGACTGAGAAGATGTCATCTATAAGGGAGGATTGGTAGATGTATGTGAGGCACATACAGTGACTGAGAAGATGTCATCTATAAGGGAGGATTGGTAGATGTCTGTGAGGCACATACAGTGACTGAGATGATGTCATCTATAAGGGAGGATTGGTAGAAGTATGTGAGGCACATACAGTGACTGAGAAGATGTCATCTATAAGGGAGGATTGGTAGATGTATGTGAGGCACATACAGTGACTTAATAGAAAACAACTAGCACCTCATAGAAGACTGCAGGTGTCATGATGAGCAAATATATGCCCTGGAATCAAACAAAACTAAATAACTAGTCCAGTGACTGATTGAGTGGAAATTGAAGGAGGAAGGCAAACCCAGACCCCCAATAATTGTTGTACTGATGATTTCATATATTGGTCCATAAGGTGTAGATAAAGCAATTAGCTGCTGAAGTGTAAGTGTCAGTTTGTTGTACAAACTTTTGAATAAAATGAGTAGAAAGATATTTTTTTTAAACAAAATTAAAATAACTGATTTGATTTTGTGTGTTTTCTAGTGGAAAATTTAAATATTATTTTAATTGTGTAGCAATGATAGGTATGGCAAAAAACTATTTTAATGTCGTGAAAAATATACTAACATCAAAACAAATAACACCAGGGCTAAAACTAAGAATAGCAAAATGATCTTCTCAATATTCCTGTATGGTGCAGAAACATGGACATTAGACAAGAAAACAGAACAGAAAATTGAAGCCTTTGAAGTGTAGATTTATAGAAGAATAGGTAGAATTGGATGGAAAGAAAAGAAAACAAACGATGAAGTTTTAAAACAACTAAAAATGAAAAGAGAACAACTAAACACAATTAGAACAAGACAAATTACATTTTTGGGGCATGTTAAAAGATACAACAGCTTAATAAAAATAATCTCGGAAAGGGAAAATACAAGGTAAAAAAGGCAGAGGCAAACTAAGACTAACATGGATGAATAACATCAAAAGATAAACAAGTCAACCTATGACAATCTGCACCATCAAAGCAAGAGACAGAGTGGAATGGCGCTCCATGGTAGCCAACCTTCGATGCCGAGACAGCACTCAATGATGATGATGATGATGATGAGCAATACAGTTTTTAACATTATGGGTTTTTATTTTGTTTTTGTATACACAATGCTTTATTATTTATAAAACATCATACTTTTTATTAATGCAAGTTTTTACATTCTTTGATGCTATAGGGGATTTAAGCAAAATGACAGTGTTATCTGTTAATGTCTCATAGGTTTGGACAACAAGTCAGTGCTTGAACAAGTTGAAAAAGGTTACAGAATGGAAAAGCCTGCTAACACGCCAGATGGGATTTACTCTAAGATGCTGGAATGTTGGCATAAAAGACCACAGCAGCGTCCAACTTTTGAGCATCTTTTCATTTATTTCGATGACTATTTCATCTCAGTAGAGCCAAGCTATCGAGAGGCAGAGTAACAAATAATAGACAGGGGTAGAATTAGTTCTATGCAGCTTTTTTTAAAATGAACAGTTGTCTTTAATTCATGTGAAAAGTTGTTATTGTTTACAAACTCAAATGTATTCCTGCACTATGTGCAGGGGTATGGAAATAACAAAACATATACTACTTAAAATTAGTTTACTTTTGCTGTATGGTTGTGTTTATTTTAAATTGAAGAAGTTTAGGTCTTTGCTGGCTGTGATATTTAAACTAGTCATAGACTGATACATAATAGTTAGGATTAAGTGTCCACTACAATGTGAGTTTTTGCATAAAATAGAGCTATATTAAAGATGAGTCAATTGTTTAATTAGTGACTATTATGTTTATGGTGATGATGTCATAGTTTATGTATAAGAAACATTCTTTTTTTCTTCATATTTTTTACCATTTCAGATATTGAGGGAGGCACAAAGTTCTGCTTCTTGCACTTCTGGCAGCCTCAGTCATTGGCCCTTGATGCTGTTTGTATAGTTTCTCTATTGTTGTCACTCCAACATAGTCTTGTTCTGTATCACCATCATTTTTTGTGTGTGTGCCCTGTGTGACATCAATGGGCATTCTCTCCAGATGGGCAACAATTTTATTTGTTGGCTTTGTATGTGATTCAATATTGGTTCTATGCCAAATTTTTCTCTTGTAACCTCATCTCTGAATTTGTTTCTTCTGGTCATCCCTGAAACTTATTTCAAGCATCTCATTTCTGTGGCAATTAACTTTCTTCTCTGACTTGCTGTTAGTGACCATATTTGGCACCGGTAATGTAGTCGAGGGATTAATATATTTTGTATAAGATGCCTCGTTGTGCTCATTGGCACTGTCTTGTGTTGTAGGGTCAGGACCGGCTGTCCCAATAATTGGTTTGCCTTATTGCACCAAATGTTAACTACTTTACCCATTTTGCCATCTTCTGATAATGTTGTTCCAGGATACTTGAACTATTCATATCTATTTTATATCTGTGTCCTATATAGGTATCGGGGGCCATGATAGCTCTGTGGTTAGTGAACTGCACTACTAAGGACAAGAGGTCAGGTTCGATCCTGATCAACGACTTCCTGGTTCACGCAGTCTTAACCCTAGATTGCGATACATATCTGTGACTCATGTGTTTATGATACCGTATTAAAAATTGCCACTTAAATGTCACATTAGGAGTTCCAAAAATAGTATTATTTTCTTTGAACTTTTAACACACAGCTGTGTGTTTGCTCAAGGAGAGACATGGGGACTCAGATGTCCTGGCTCAGGTTGATTTATGACATGAAATTTTACCACTTGGACTGAATGTATTATATTGTCTATCGGTATGGATGCAGTAAGTTTGGCTTCCCCGTGACATTATTCGCTGAATTTCCCAGAGTTACAAAGGGTTGTTTTATGTCAGCCAATGCCCGAAATTTCTCTGGTCACAGCAAAAAAAAGGGGAAAATCATCTTCTTGAAAATTGGCGATTCTTTTTTATTTTTATTTTGCATTATGCGAGATCACATCTCACAAAGTGTGTGTGTGGGGGGGGGTCTCTGGTCACATGAATTTATACTGAATATTATTGTTTATATTAATTATATCTTCTGAAAGATATTGTTTAAGTTATCAATGGATGATCAACAGTCAAACGATACAATGTTTTCCAATGGAAGATTAACCCATTTTGGCTAGTTAAAGATTTTACTTAATTTATCTAATGCTGTTTGTATTGTTTACTCTTAGAGAGCATTATAAGAGGCTGTATACAAATTTGGAAGAAAGCGGTGGCTGAGTGTTTAGCGTGGTCACTTCCAGAAGGGTCCTGGTTCGATCCCCAGCAGTGACGGATTTTTTGGGACTGACAAGGCTCCGGGTTCACCCTGCCTCTAAAAATATGTACCTGGAAAGTAAAGACGGGCTGGCATGATACCGACCACATCACCCAAAAATGTGCCGTGGTCATAGAAAAATATGGTCACTTACACCATATTCCCCATATGCCTAGCAAGGCGTGGAGGGATCCTTTATTTTTTATACAAATTTATATATAGAAGAGTAGCAGTAAAATAAAATAGGAGTATAAAGAGAAATGTTGAAATGGACAAATTAAATGTAGACTTTGAATGGACATGACAATGCTTGAGCTGTGCTAGTCAAGGGCAGACAGTGGGAAAGCAGCTTTGTTAATGAGAATGGAACACACCTTGGACAGATAGTGTAGTCTGTATACTTAGATGAGTGTTTCTTGAAAGAATACAGAACAGGACAGATAGTGTAGTCTGTATACTTAACATGAGTGTTTCTTGAAGGAAAGCAAACATGTAATTCAAAAGAGATATTGTCAGTTATTTCTTCTTCTGCATTCAAGGTTTGTTATTTCAATTTGTATTTTTTAAACTGTTATCAATTTCAGAGAATTTCACCAAAACTTAAATGACATTGCTCACACCCACACCATCTAAAATGGCAAAGATGAAAAGTCTACCTTTGTATCGGAAGTCTGCCTTTATGTCGGAAGTCTGCCTTATGTCAGAATTAAAACTACAAACTATTTCTTCTGAGAAACATTTTTAAAAATAGTTCTGATCATGAATTTGTCTTTTTTTATTCTACTGTATTATATATCATGTCTACTCTAAATGTTAACTCATGAATTTTGTTTACAGTGTGGAAGCTGAGGGTGTGCAATAACTTGCAGAAAACATTTGGAGGCAATTTATGGCATTTACTTATTGTAATAGTATTTACTTATATAGCTTGGACAGTATTATTCTGCATGTTTATTTATTAAGATTATAGTGAAGTATTCTGGATAGTTTGTTTATTATGCGTTTTAATGTTACTACTTATCCAGTTATTAATCTTTTTTGAACATTAACAATCAACATTTGCAGTGTACTTAGAATTGTTATGGTTTCTTGGAATTTTACAGAAAATGTGGAGAATGTTAACAACCCAGAGGAAGAAACAAGAAGAGTGCTTTTTAAATTAATTGAGCACACACAATGGCAACCTGATAACATTTGGTTAGTAAGAGTGACTGAGGACAATGGAGAGCTAATGGGGAATTGTATATACAGAGTGATATCAGCTGAAGTTCATGAAGGACAGATATATGGTTGTTAACAAACTGGTGGTGAATTTGATGTGTCTTGTCACATATTATGAATTATCAGGGGCACATATGAAAGACATATGTTGTGTTTATTTGTTATTATCACTTGTTAGCTGACTTTCTTGTTATTAAAGTTGTTATTTGATATTTTTACTTCACATTGTATTTCTCCCATTAATATCTTGGCCATCTATCATTCGTACTAATGGCAGTACTTCTCCAGTTTGGGTTCGGTCATCATCAGAACTGGACTAGTTGAGCTCTTGTTTCTCTCACACATCTTCATTATTATAAATAGGACTTCACATGTAATTGAAAGCAAGTACAAACTCAAAGGAACACCAGAGTGTATGGTTTAGAATAGCTGAGATGTCTTGTAACTTTATTGCTCTGGCCATTTTATTTCCTTTGGCAATATCATTATCATGTGCCATACCGGCTGGCATAGGCGATCATGGAATCATAGGAGGAAGAGGTATGTATTACAGCTCTCAGAAAAATGACAAATAAACAACAGAGAAAAACAAAGATCAATATATGGTCCGAAGCAGAATCGAACCCGTACACCATGGCACTGCGCCTTGCCACGAGAAGCTGAACGCTAGAGAACACTGCCACTCAGCTAACTAAAAAATTAGCTATCGTGGACAATGTCTTACCCGCAGGTGTTCTCATGACTATAGCATAGGGTTACAATCACAGCTAGGTTTTGGACTATATATTGTTCTTTGTTTTTTTCTGCTGTTATTTATTTGCCATTTTTTTCTGAATGCTGTAATACTTACCTCTTCTTCCTATGATTCCCTGAATTATAGTCTCGGAAGTTTCCCTTTATAATAATATTAATTTATTATTATTTGTCTCCGTAGGCGATCATGTCCTTCCACAGTTTTTTATCCACAGTGCATTGTGTCAGTTCTGTTGTTGACTGTTTTCCATGTCATGACACCAAGCTATCTAGTATCTTCTAGTTTTGGCAATATGCATGACATATAATATCAACAGATGACATCATGTACAAATTAAAGCAATATTTCCTGTCTGTGAAATTCTCGGTCCCTCATCCACATAATCACTGAATAATATAGCATTTGTCATTAGTCTATCAGTCTGTCTGTTTATCTGTTTGCTATCTAAGTCTGCCAGCAATTATAAATCTAATCTAAGCATGGTTCCTTATCACAGCCTATCAGTACTAGATTTTTCACCATCACTCTAGATAAAATCATGACCTGTCTGATCAGGTGCCAGATCTTGAATCACAGAGACTTTGTGAATTTTCTCAACAACTCTCCCACCTACTTGGAACACTTGCCCAACAAGTTCTGCACCTGGACCATGCTAATCTTACTTATTTCTCTTTGTTTCCTAATTCCTTGAGGCCCATCATGCCACATCACACCAACTCTAGTCTCACTGACTTTAACTTAAATGATGTCCCCTTCATCCCATTTATCTCCCCTGTTGTCCTTATCTTCCCCCTCCTAATTTATCGAAATGTCCATTCTGTCCTTTCCCAGCAACTCATAATAGGGATAGTGAAACACAAAAGAAACATTTAAAATAGAAAGACATGACATCTAGTGCTAACCTTGCACTGTTTTGGTAGGTGGTCAACTTCAGGTGTTTATACCGATTTGAATTTTGTTGTGCCTGACTTGTTCACACACTGCTCTTTAAGTCTGGTGAATGCATTTATATTTGTATATATTTGCTTTGATTACAATGAATTGATGTAAAACTCCATATTTGAAGAACTGAGAAAAAAGCTAGGAATAATTCTTGCCATTGAATACGTAATAAAACAGCATACGAAATGGTTTGACCACGTGATAAGACAGAAAAATCAAAATACAACGAACTTTCAATAAATGCAACGAGAACACCAGACCCTAGGCATGACCATGAAAGAGATAGTTTGATGGAATACTAGAAATACTAGGAAACATAGCAGGAGAATCCAACAGAAGAGCATAAGAACACAAACTATATCTCCCCTCGATGTTGAAAGGCAAGTGAGGAAGGAAACAAGATGATGAAGAATCAGTCATCTCCAAAATAATTTAAAGAAAATGTACAACAACAAAAACAGGCACAGGATTAAATGTTTCTTATACCTTATTGTAAAACCTTTAAGACAAAAAAAACCTAATTAACAAATAATTCAAGCACTGTAACAAATAATTCAAGCAATGATTTTGCTCAAAACTCTGATCAACTGTAGGAAATAAATAAAAGGGTGGACATTTATAGACGCCTTGTCATACAACTAATAACCAACATTACTTTACCAATGCCAGTGAGTTGTGGACCCATGTTGCTGCAGAGATATAATATTTGTAAAAACTGCTCTTTGACAAACTCCATCTTGGTAACTCTGATATTATTTCCAACTTAGCTCTGCAAACAAATGATAGGCACAATTATAATTCACAAAATTTGTTGTGCAAAAATGTGGACCACAAACATCGACCGTTGTGCAGATATAATAATGATTTGGTCTGTGTTTTTTTTTAAGTACTCATCTGATATTATTTTAGAAGATATACTTTTTAAACTCATTTTTCATATCTCCACAAATATTTAATCTAAATGATCTCATATTGTATGCCAAATTATTTTTTATAAACATGTGGTTTTGGTTTTTTTTTATCTTTATAGTGGTCAATTTTATATTTACGTAACTATTCATAAGGTATACAGAATAAGAGGCACTCTAATGGATTTTGTTGAGGGATCAAGAAGTTTCTTGGAATTTGTATGCAATGTTGTTAAAGTCATTCCATTGTTTAATTTTGTTTGCCAAAATATATTTTGTTTGTTTGAGGCGTAACTCGTGAAGTAGTCAATGTGTGCTGAAGAACAATGAACTGAGCACATGATGCAAAATAGCAGCAAGAAGAGTATCTAAATCTGCTATATTTTTTTTAAAACTTTTGCTGTGCCCTTAAGACATATTTTTTTTTATCTTTGGGCTTCCTGAGCATATTTTGGCATATTGTCAGTGTATGTTTTTATGTTAAATATGTAATAAATATGTCTATTGGAGATGTACACCATTTAGAGGTATACCAATGGATTATAATGCATGCAGTATGTATACCACAACATTTTGAAGGTCAGTGCCGTTTTTCCTTCCTTTATTTCTGAGAACCTGGTGCCTATTTTTACACCTGAGTTTACTGTCCCATGTCCATCCATCAATGAATCTATAATTGTATGGTCACACGGCCAACCCACAACTTCTAGTCTGATATTTTTTAGTATATAAATGAAGTGACACTGAGATTCATGTAGCAACAAATAAAATGACATATTTATATCACTCAAGTTTTTTTTTAAACTTGTTAAATGTACCGGTATTGCAAATAACATACTGTCACATGACAATATGTATTAGTCATTTACTTTATTATATGGTTAGTTTAAAATAAATTTTACATCTCCATCTTTTCATTATTACGTACATATCACATTATGTCTAGCGTTTTACTTGTAATAACTTAGGCACTGATGATGTAATCTCGACACACAAAATATTCGCTAAAAGTTTTAGAATTTATATATATTTTTTGCATTCATCAGCTTTCACTGCTATCGAAGAATTCTCTAGAGACTAGGAACTGAATTTCTCATGTTAATCCATTTTTCCCTGGCAGCCGTGTGCACAGGGGTCCCTTGCTGCACAGGCAGATTACTCCGTCTTTGGAGGTACTCAGATTTTTCCGTTGATGAGTAATTGACATTTCAAGAGAGCCTCACTGATGAGACCAGGGTTGGTTGCCGAGGAAAGAAATATCAAATAAAAATCTTGACTGGTGCAGCTGGGATTTGAACTTACAACCTCTCTGTCTCAAGACTAGCGTCTTGCCTCGAGATCAACCAGTCCCCCATTTTGGAAATGAGATACCTATCTGGGGAAGTGAGTTTGACTATATGTAAGACATCAGCCACTTTACAAAAAGATCTTGATTCTTCCCACGCCACAAGACAACACATAGGGCTTGTAGTGTTTTTCACCATCAATCTCTATTCTTGGCAAGATGTTCAATCTTATTTAATGAGTTTATGCCTGCTGACTTTGCTTCTCATATAAGTGTTCTTTTTAGTGTTTCTCTAGGTCTTCCTTTTTTTCTGTATCCTGTTTCCCATAGAAGAGCCTGTTTTGGAATTCTCTTGTTGTATTCAGCATGATTCATGGCAAGATGATGCTGGCTTCAAAATCCTGCTTCAGAAAATTTGAATTTTTCTCTCTGAATCCGTAGTTTTTCTGTGGCTTTACCCTCCCCCCAGTCTCTGGGGAGTAAAATGTCTAGCCCTCCTGGATAATGGTGAAGAACAGGAAGTCCTGTGTGCACTCTATGCACATTAGAAAACCCTTAACGGTTAATAGTCTAAAAGAGTAGACCAAAATGGCAGCTGTCTGGGCTTGTTAAGCAATTAATTAAAAAATCTAGCCCTGCCAACTATCAGGCAAATATTGTGTCTTCTCGTAAACTAGTTACACAATGCATCTTAATAGGTGAATGCTGAAGAAGAAGAGGAGGAGATAGTTGGTAAAAGTCTTCTACAACAGCTGATTGTTTTAATCACGAAATAGCATTTTAGATCTAATCATACAAATTGGTTGCATTTATGGATGAAGATGCTTTGAATCTACTACATCTCCCTCATACTTTAAAAGAAATATTTTATGTGATTTCAATCTGTAACATCACACAAGAATGTGAATTCTTTATCTTGGGAAAAAAAAATTGTATGAATGATATTTTAGTCGATGAATTGACAAGAATAAATGTTGCATAGATTGATAAGTTTGAGACATTCATTATGTGTGAAATAATCCATTTTTAACTTTGATAAGTTTGACATTCATTATGTGTGAAATAATCCATTTTTAACTTTGATAAGTTTGACATTCATTATGTGTGAATTAATCCATTTTTAACCTTGATGAATTTGATATTCATTTTGTGCGAAATTATCCATTTTTAACCTTCATGAGTTTGAAACTCATTATGTGTGAAATAACACATTTCATTTTGTACCACAGCTATTAACATTTCAGTTATAACTTCTAATCAATTTGAATGTGCTATGGCCTATGACCTTTTGACAGATGGATTGTAGCAAGCAATCAATGAATGTCAGTAGATACTACCAAGCATTCTATCACCAAAAAGCTTCGTTCGTGGTTGGATCTGACATTTTGACAGAACCAGCTACAGAAGAAGCAAGATGTGTTTGTATTAGTGATACAGTAGATGTGTTTGTATTAGTGATACAGTAGATGTGTTTGTATTAGTGATACAGTAGATGTGTTTGTATTAGTGATACAGTAGATGTGTTTGTATTAGTGATACAGTAGATGTGTTTGTATTAGTGATACAACACCCCATCCATCCATTTGTGCTCATCCTCTGATCTTTTCATTACCTCCTCAATTGTGCCTTTCCTTATATCTGCCCTCCAATCAACACAATCTGTCACCAGATTTGCCCATTCCCTATCACTGATGGAGAAATCCCCCATGGATGCTATACAATAGAAGTAAGCAACCTATGGCCTGCAGGCCAGAACCGACCTTTTCAAGTAATTTTACAGGCCAGTGATGCTGATTAAAAATTATGATATGCTCTACTACCTGGGCTGAAAAAAAAATTAGAATTTTCTTTTAATGTGCTCTATTTTTTTTTTTTAAATCAACATTTAACCAAATTATAATTTGCTTGACAGTCTCCCCAAAAGGGAAAAAATGATTTTGTCAAATCTTTGGTCATGTAAATATATATATATCTACAGACCAATTAGCCTACTGAGCAAACCCATGGAAAGGCTGGTCAACAGAAGGCTCATGTAGCATTTGGAGACAAAACAACAAAGTGGTTTCCGTCAACACAGATCAACTGAAGACCTGATCACCTACATCGCACAGGAAATAGAATATGCTCTACAAGAAAAGAAACAAACACTGACAGTGTGGGTCGACATGGAGAAGGCTTCTGATAGGGTACGGAGAGAAGGATTAAAGAACAAGCATCTCAGACTTGGCATCCAAGGCCGTTTATTAAATTGTATATCTCAATACCTACAAGACAGAACGGCAAGAGTACAAGTACATGGACAACTAAGTAAGACAGCCAGAATCAAACAAGGTGGAGTCCTATCCCCAACACTATTTTTAATTTTCATAAATGACATCGTAAGGGACATTCCACCCAGAATACACTCAGCAATGTGTGCAGATGACCTAGCGATATGGGCATGTGAAGAATCTATGTCAGTGGCTAGCTCCAGAATGCAAGATGCCCTAGGAAAACTTGAAAAATGGATGAACACCTGGTTACTACCATTAACATAAAAAAAACTACATACACAATTTTCAGCCTATCAAGAAACACATTCTCTGCAAAATTGAAGGTAAAAGACTATACACTTCCTATTGACGAAAACCCAACATATCTTGGCGTCACCATGGATCGCAGAATAACATGGATAAATCAGATAGACAAAGCAAACAAAAGAGCAAGAAAATGAACAGATATTATGAAGAAATTGGCAGGAACGGACTGGGGGACAGACAGCAATATCTTGAAACAACTATACGTAGGAAGAGTAAGACCAGTCCTAGAGTATGGAGTCGCAGCCTGGGCTACAGCTTTCAAATCACAGCTTAACAAAATTAACAGACAACAAAACCAGGCTGCCCGTATCATCACTGGTGCTATGAAATCTACACCTATCAAGACTCTAGAAGCAGTAACAAGTTTACAAACTTTAGAAGACAGATGGAAAACTAAAGTAATGCAACAAGCAGAGAAATATAGAAGGCTCCTTAGCCACCCCATGCACCAAAGAATAACTGGTTTCGGAAAAGGAAGACTAAAAAGGAGCAACTTCACTGCAATCTCTAAAGAACTGGCAATTAGTGACCCAGTACTGTCCCAAACAATGCCGAAACCCATAAGCCCATCTGATATGACTCCTCATGGGAAGCACAAAATACCAGAACTTAAGGAAGACATAATAGGAATCATGAAAAATGGCACCCAAACAGACACAGAGAGAAAACACATGGCAGAAAAACACACAAACGACAACTACCCACAGAACTCCTGGTCACACATATATACAGATGGCTTTGCTACAAACGCCATCAGAAATGGAGGAGGAGGTGTGTTCTTGAGGCTGAATAACCAGGAAGAGATCACCAAGTCAATAGCTACTGGGAAATTCTCAAACAACTATAAAGCAGAAACTGAGGCCCTCAAAGACGCTGCAAAACTGGCAATCCAACACAAAAATAACATGCACAATAAATTGGTGATACTGACAGATGCACTGTCAGTCCTAACAGCTCTAAACACCCCCAGGAACAGTGAGCTGGATGACTTGAGAACAGAAAGAAATACTGAATATAACAACATCATGTGCCGTCTGTGATATTAATGACCACAAACCAGGAGCCTCCTGTATGATTGATACAACTGTTGCACCAAGCACTTCATCAGCAGAGCCAGATCTATGGAATGTTAATCTGACATTGTTCTTGAATGATATCCAAGTTAATGAGACATCAGAATCGTGTGGCAGCAGCTACAAGAAGGGAGCAGAGAACATCAAGTTCTGCTGCTATAAAGGAGACTTGCCTTGCTATCCCAGAATTGCCTTAAATGGGATCAATGTAGTTGAAAACTTCTCCTCTTGTGTAAACTACACATTCACATCCAAGAGTGAATAAGTGAAGGTCACAAAATCATATTCTCTCTGTGGTTTTACTAACTACAGGTCAGGTGGCTTCTGTTGGATTGGAAATGATAACTTACCACCACTGTGTGTCTATATGTTTGGAATTGGAGTCATCAACGATGGCCTAACATCATCAAGTGCTACAACGATCATCATTTTCGGGAGGACGCAAACTTACATGGTATATGGTGGATAGGCGGCAGGAACCATTGGAGGCTATGTCTGAAAAGTGTTCCTTCTTGCAGTTTCCTCATATTCCAAGTCCGGCTTGTTGCAGGAGCTACTGAGTTAAGTGCTCTGTGCACACCGTGAGCTGTGTGTTTCATCCGTTTTGATCATGTTTCGATATCCGCTTGTTTACGATGAATGATAATATCGTATGACAGGGAGCAGTTGGCTGTGGTCACTTTCTGCGCGGTTTCGCCTTATGTCTTTTGGCGTGTGCTAAGACTGCTACGATGGGGACTACAGTTACCTTTCTTTGTTTGGGAGATGTGTTAGTAATTCGGATGATTCCACTGGCACGGGCGGTTGAGCAATTGTCGATTTTAATTCATTTGCAGTGATACCGAGGCCTTCCATAACCAATAACCAATAATAATAACCAATAACTTGAGAACAACCCTAGACCAACTGTGCAATAACTTCCAGAGAGTGGTCATCCAGTGGATACCATCAACACCGTAATATACATGGAAACGAATGCGCAGACAAATTAGCTAAAGAGGGAGGGAGATTACCACAAGAGAACCATCTGGTCAGCTACGATTAAGCCAAATCAAATCATCAAAGGCCAGTACCATGAAAAATGGAAACAAGAACATCCAAAGTATAACGAGAGGGTGTTCTTGTTTCCATTTTTCATGGTAAAACTATCAAGGAGGGATCAAGTCATCATACTTCGCCTACGCACTGGCCACAACAGAATGAGAAACCACATGTTCAACAAACTCAAAATAGGTACAACCAGCCTATGCCACTGTACACTGGACAACATGACAACAAAACATGTTCTACAGGATTGCCCCCAGTACACAAACCTGAGAAGGACAATGTGGTCCACACTCACCTCCCTGGAAGAGAAACTGTATGGGGAACCGAATCACTTAAACAGATAGCTGCCTTCATAAGAGAGTCCGGAATCCTTGTTTGAATGAACCATGATCGCAGAAGAATAAATATATATGGATTGCAATAGGTGATAGTATCCAGCCTTCAACATCTTCATATTTTTCAAACATGGCCCTTAGTATATGAAAATTTTCCCACCACTGCTTATCTATGTCTTCATCTATGTGTAAATCTCCTGCCATCTCTCTAAGTTCTCCATAAAGTTACTGTTAGGGGTAGTGTCCGCCCTAGAAGAATCATAACAGGTTTTATTTCTAAAATGAGCATGATCATCAGGTTGCATATCATTTGCAGAACGTTGCATTCACAACAGCCGGTATTGAAGAATGTGTCTCTAGTCAGATCTCCCACTTTTTCTATTGTCATGTTCAAGGTCCCCTTGATATCTTGAAACCACTTTCTTCTTGGTTTGCCCCTGATGTATCGGCCAGGAACCATGCCTTCCATTATTGTTCATTCCAGCCCACTGTGTCTTTTGATGTGGCCATAGTATTTTAATTTCCTCTATAGAATGGTGTTTATAAGCCAGTTCTTTTTAACATTTAAATCTCTTAATGTCTTTATTGCTCTTTTTAATTATCCAAGGTATCTTAAGGATTTTTCTGTAGCATTTTGTTTAGAGTCAATATATTTTCTTCCTTACTGATCTCGAGATTACCCATGATTCATAACAGTATGTTGTTATCAGCAAGATAGCCGTCCTCAGTAATTTTAATTTTACTGCCTTGTTGCTGTAGTGCCACGTGTTCTTCGTAGCATTTAACTGAAATGAGCAAGACATCTAAAATATCAGTTGTAAACAGTTGTGCATGGTGCTATGAAGCAACAAGGTTTGTAGTCTAACAATAAATTTGTAATGCAAATACATTGGATCTGCTACACTTAGGATAGGAGGAAAGGTGTCAAGATGAACCAGGATGCATAGAGATGCGAAGCTGCTATAAAGCCAGTTGAAGGCATACTTGGCCAAAACGTCAACTTTTGTTTTGTTACTTTCCAGCTGAAGGCCTACTTGGCTGAAACGTCAACTTTTGTTTTGTTATTTACCTGCGAAGAGCTGTTACCATACCACCTTTTTCTTCTTTTTTTAAATTATACATTTGGGATAGTTTGGTTATATTTTGTAAAATATAAATAGATCCACCACAAAACAAAGAAATACACTGAAAACAGAACCAGACAACTAAACGGATGGAGATATAACATCATTTTTATCAAATTTAAATTTAGTTTGGTAACAGTTGACAATATCTTCTTAGTTCATTCATTAAGTGGATAAGGATGTGTTGTGCGTTAGTTTGTGGCAAAGCCATGATATCTGTGCCTTTATGTCTGACACAACTGTCTACGGCATGGGTAGATTTGCTTAATTTTTGCCCAGGTAATTTTGGCCTACTTAGACTTTTAACTGTCAAGTTTTAGCTTTTGAGCTTGACATCAGATCTCACTACCCAGAAAGCAGGGGAGAATAATGCAGCAAAGAAACAATGGATTCAGTCTGGAACAGTTGCCACCACCTATGGTGGGATTTGAACCTGGGACCTTCCTGTACAAAAGCTGATGTCTTACTTCAAAACCACCCAGTCCCCTAGTTGACAGTATAGTTTAGTGCGCTCTTTCCTTCTCTTTCTCTCTCTCTCTTTCTCTCTCTCTCTGTGTACATGGCAGGTATTCCCATATAAAAAAACTGAGAGACTAAAAGAATTAAGCATTTTTTTTTCAGGTTTAAAAAAACGGTGAAATAAGTACTATATGTTGCATTATAATCTCACATTTCACTTAAATTTTATCTGCTACAGCACCAGCACAGATCAGTAACTATTTCAGATTGATATCTGCCTGTTTCCAACCATCTGTGGAGGCATAAAAGGTCAAATATAGCACCAGTTAATGATGCACTACATCTCACTCATTTTGATTGGCATCAGCCAATGATGTAAATATTTGTTTCATCTCTTTCCCCGTGACAAAAGTTTCAAAATTTTCTGTGTTTTAGACCTAGAAAATAAAGTATAAATTATTTATTTATCTGTATTCTTAAATATTTATATAACAATCTTATATACAATGTCTACAAAATATAATTTCCTAAACTGTGAGTTATATCATGGGAAATAACTATCATCCTTCTCGTTTCAGTACTAGATTATAACCCTTGAATTAAAACATGAAGATATAGAATTGTTCTTTGTTCCCCAGTACCCCTAACCTTTTCTTACATTTATTTTGGCAACATTTGTTTATGGATATTAGTCTAGTTTCCCCAGAGTATTATGTCTAACCTTTCTTTTAAATGACATATTTGTGACCAATTAACATTTTTACATGAAAAATCAATATAAGAGATATCATATCTCTCTTAACAGTTGTTTTGGTGTCAGCCTTTTATTAAGCCAGTGGTTACTTACCTATTTATTGTCTTGTTGATTTTTAATGTTTTTTTTTTAAATAAACATTAGAATTGCATGTATTTCAGGGTTGGTTGTGGTTTACTTATTATACAACTGAACATTTTACTTTTAATGAACATTTCTGAAGCTTTTGTATATATTTACTCTTGGCATATTTTTTTAAAGTTAATCTCATCTATTTTATTTAGAGGAAGTATTTTTCTGATAGTGAAGCAATTCTATAGTAAAAATTAATGGTGTCCAAGATAATGTGGCTCCTGTTTAACCCTAGATTACAATTCTGTAGTAACAATTAATGCTTCAAAATACATTTTTTTTTAAAAGTTTCCCCAAGGGCAAATATTCCTCCCCTCCTATACTTTCTAATTATCGCTTCTGGTGACCCCTGTGTATTTTATATTTTTCCTTTGATGTTGGATTATTTTCTTTCATTCACTGAGTTAAAAGTTCTATGGTTTCATAAACAAGCACATTTTATTTTAAAATGAGCCAATTTTCAAGAAATTTGGGTTTTTTTTTAATGACAGGGAAAATCTCCTAGGCCACCGGCATATCAAAGGAATCTTTGTAACATAGGAAAAGCAGTTAACGACAAGAAGAGGGTGCTGAAAATGCAGCTAAAATTACGGCTGACAGCAGCCGTGTGAATAGACAAAGGCAGCAGAGGTGGGCCATATGGTTGAGTGTGGCTAAATATTGACAGGAAATGATTACCACATTTGTTCTCCATTTCTCGTCTTGACACACTGCCGTGTAGCAAAAGTTCAGAGAAAGCTTGATTTTCAAAACTCAATATGTTACATTTAAGTGGTAATAATTTTTACTACAGAATCATGGCGTGAGTCACAGGTATAGGAATTGTCATCTAGGGTTAAATATACAGTACCAGAAGTTACTAAAGAGTTGAAGAAACTGTAAACAACGGTTGAGTTTAACCATTTTTGGAGGCCTCAGTAGCCTAGTTGAGAAAGCCACACCACTAGCTACCAATGTTAGGATAGTCTGTGTTCTCATGCAAGCAGTTTGTGAATTGAACTCATGGTTGGAAAAAATACCCCAGTGGTTGACCCAGTCACTGGCAGAAATGGGTACCAGGGTAGCACTCTGGGAAGGTGAGAATTAGCGCCTTGCTCGTGAGTTACGATGCTTGAGGTGACACTAGACAGGAGTCTCTGGATAGGTGGCCGAGTACAAAGGGGTAAAAACCCACATGCTAAGATGCAGATTCAGGTCCTGTATTTTAATTTAACCATTTTTAAGGAGCTTTTTATTTTACAATATTAATATCAAGAAAGTGTTTTTTTTTTAATATATACTTTGTTCCCAGCCCCCACATATTTTTATCACATTCTTGTTTGACTACACTTCTGTTAAAGATGGTATCTAGTTAAGTTATCTTGCTCTAAGCCACAACAGACCTATAGCCACCAGTTCTTTCAGCAACTTCAGTTATTTGCTTATGATTTTATTGGAGCTTATCACAATTTTTTTTATGAAAGAACAACTATACCCATGTAATAAAGTCTTTAACATATGTTCTCTAATTATGTTGATTTTATTTTAGAATTAATTTATATAACATTTATGTTGCCTCAATCAAGGCTTCCAACACTGTGACTCTCAGGCCTAATTTCCCATCTAGTTACACAATTTATTACATTACACATATTTTGTATGGCTAGACATATATTTTACTATTTTATGTGGCCTTAAGCAGTAGAGCTTCACATGTATGCTTCTATACATAGTTTGGCTGAGGATTTTTATTTCTATTAGACTTCATATATTTAATCATTTATACATACTTGAAATAATCATCATGACTTAGTTTGCATTTTAAGATGTTTTAATTTACTCATAGATTTTGAGAACTGGTCTATTGAGGACTAGAAATGTGCTTCAACCCCCTGTTTAGTATCCAGGTTCACTCAGTCTTAAATGGGTACTAGATATTTTTTCTGGGAAAGAAATCAAAGTACTAATGTGGTAGTAAGTAGACAGGCCAGACGGTACGGTATTTGGGAATATAGCATTAGTGCCCATATTTTTTCATGACCAGCAAATCATATGGTTTTTTTAACTGCATTGTCTGGAAGTTCCAATCTATTGTCCTTTCGAGTCGAAGATGAAACAGAACATAGAGCAGAAATTCTAGACTGTCTATGGACGACAGTCTTTGTTATCAAGTGTCCGACCTTGCACAGAACCCACATTGTGTCTTGCCACATGTTCCTGGAATTTAAGTATTCAGATAGTTAAAAATTTAAAAGAACTACTATCATCATGTGCCATACCGGTTGGCGTAGGCGATCATGTCTTTCCACAATCTTCTATCTACAGTGCATTGTATCAGTTCTGTTGTTGACTGTTTTCCATGCCATGACACCAAGCTATCTAGTATTTTCTCTCTTTGTCATCTGCGATCTCTTTTTCCTTTTATTTTGCCAGTTGTAACCAAGTATTCCAACTTTCCTCTTCTCATGATGTGCCCGAAAATGTTGTTTCTTTCTGATGTTTTTTAGGAGTTCCTTTTTTGTGTTGGCCTCTTTGAGAATTTCCTCATTGGTCTTTTTAGCTGTCCAGGGAACTTTCAACATTTTCCTGAGAAATCCCATCTCAGTGGCCTCTAATCTTCTTTTCATTTGTTTGTCTACTGTCCATGATTCATTTCCATAGGTCACAATTGGTTCTATATAGCACCGATGAACTCTCTTTCTTACTTTTATTGACATAGATTTGTTGCATAATATATTTTTCATTTTCTGAAATGCTATTTTGGCCTGGGCTATTCTGCTTTTTATTTCTGAGGTGCATCTTCCATCAGATGTAATTATTGTGCCCAAGTATTTGATGCGTTGCACTTGTTTCAGATTTGTCCTGTTTATTTTTATGCTGCACGATGGTGATGACTGTTTCTTTGAAATGACCATTACTTATGTTATCTTACTATTCAGACTGAGACCTTTTTTGTTGTTTTCTTTTACTATTATGTCTATCATTTCTTGCAGTTCATCTCTGTCTCTGCTATTAAGGCAGTGTCATCCGCATATCGCAAATTATTTATGTTGTGACTGTTGACTTCAATTCCTTTTTTGTCTACTATTGATCTCATAATATGTTCACTGTAAAGTGAAAACAAATCCGGCAACAGAACACAGCCTTGTCTGACTCCTTGTGTTATATATTAGGATTGTCCTGTTTGGTTGCTAATTCGTATAGCTGCTATAGCCACGTCAAAAGACATAGCAGGCTGGAAAGAACATTGATGGAGGGCATGGTTCCTGGGCGATACATCAAAGAGACCTTGAACATGACAATGGAATAAGTGGGACATCTAGCTAGAGACAGCAATTCTTTTAGATAGGCTGTTGTGAATGCAATGTTCTGCAAAGGACATGCAACCTGATAAAGCTGATTGTAAAAAGAAATATGAAGACTACACCATATTTTCTGTACCATCTCAAGGGTTGATTTTTGGTACATAGATTTAAGAGTTCTCTGTTCCTTCAGGAGCGTTGGTATAACTCCAATTTTAGTGAGCTGATCTACTGGAGGCAAGAGGTTGGATTTAATCCTTATCATGGCTTCTAGGTTAATTGAGTCTTAAATAAGTACCAGAGATATCTAGGAAAGGAAGATGACACTGCATTATCAAAAAATTGTGCCATTTGTTAAAAGAAAAGAAAGAAGGACACTATCATAATATTTACTATTGTTCACACTGAAGCCATGACAGAGTGCTTTCTTTCTTTTCTATTTTCCATCATATCAGATTTGCACATTTTTTACAATACACTCAACTTCACAAATTGCAACATTTTGTTGTTACTGTTGTAGCCATTCAATCAGTCACCATCATGCCAAAATTTGCAAGTCATGTCTTAAGATGTTCCTTTCACCACTTCTAATGCCCATGTTCCGTTGCTTTCATTTTCTAGTATAGCTTTTATTAGTCTAATGTTACTTTTACATGTGCAGACAATTTGTTTACATGATCTCAATAATTTGTTTGTATGATAATTCTCGGTTGTTTGCTTGCTCTACAGATTACATATCCAGATATTTATTGCTCATCCACATTATATATTTTTTTTAATTCTTATATTTCTGATATTTATAAATGTTTTGTTTCTTTCCTTTGATTAATTCACTGCAATCATATTTTTGTTTGTATAATTTTATGAAATCATAGATGAGTTTCTTTTATGAAAAACAAACAAATAAAATATTAAAGATCTCAGAAGAAAAAAAAACTAGGAAATTTTTATGAAACCTCCTCTTTTAACAACCTTTATTAATCTTGTTATAAGTGTATATTTTGTTGTGTGCTGCTGTATTATACTGCATATACATCTCTGTCGAGGTGTATGTTATGGCTCTGTAAGGTATCAATGATATCTTTAAGACAGGATACAAATTATATTTTAAAAAAAAAAAAGGAAGTATATTTTTCTCTCCCAATTTTTTGTTTATTTTGCATTGTGCAACATGTTGCTTTACACACTAGGTTGCCTTAATGGTTTCTATCAATTTGTAATGCTTTTTAATGTATCTGGATATAACCTTTTTTTTAAAAAATCCTGCCCATACAGGTCATCAAGTGCAATTTACAAATAATTTTTTGCATTCAAAAATAAAAGAAATAATTTATTTCTTTTAACTCTAGTACCTTGTGTCAGGTGATTATGTTGCCATGAACTTCTTTCAACTTCAATTCTAAAGTGTCCTTTTCATGTATTTCTTTAACATCTTAGATATGATGTATACGTACAAGTATGGAGAAATTTCATTGAATCTTTTACATAAATTACTTAGATTTTTGTGAATAAAAAAAATGGAATCCCTTAGAAGACTTTTACATTATGGCTAGGATGCGTGTACATTAAGTCATGACAACAGACAGTCTCTTTTTGCCTTGATGCATAGTGAAGCTATATCCACACAGGAGCTATATCCACACAATAGTTATATCCATGTTAATGATAATTATATTTGTCCCCCGGACACCCAACTGTTTTCCTAGTAAGAATAACAGTACATGGGACAACTAAACTCACAGAAAAGAACATTTTGCTACATTTAATGCAGAAGTTTTTTATCTTACTGCTCTATAAAGGGTGAATTTTATCAGTTTATAAATATGTTGACAACTAATAAGCAAATAAACATTTTTTTTCGTTGACTTTTTTTGCTTGGTTTTCATTATTAGAAACATATGGTGAACTGAGTTTTGTTTGACTGTAACATAGCTGTGAGTATCTATTGTGTGAATAATGACTAAATATATTTCATTATAAGTAAACTACTAAATGAGGGTATTCCATTGGAATCCCCATTAACATTGTTATCGAGAATTCTATAATTGTGGCGACCCATGATTATACAAACAAGTTACAACAGTGGTTTTCTGTTGCCTTCCGTCGGTTTGTTTACGGTTGACTCTGCTAGCCTTTAACTAAAAAGTCTTACCTACAAAGCTGTGGAGTTGTTTTACTTTAGGGTACCCTCCCTTAGCCTTTTACTCTCCCGAGCATACCTGCAAAGCAGCAGGGCAGCTAAAGGTTGTACTGTCTACTGCATACAGTAGAAGGTAAAATTACCTGACCTGACTAAAAAAAAAAACAAATAATCTAAGGTGTGCTGATGATACAGTCTTAAGAGTCAAAATGAATTACAAGAAATGTTAGACACTATAGTGAAAAAAAGAAAAAATAAAGGACTCAGCCTTAATAGCAAAAAGACAGAAGTAATGGTAGCAACAAAGAAATACACATCACCGTAATGCAAGATAAAGACAAGTGGAACAATATTAAAAACAGGTAAATGAATTTAAATATCTTGGAACAATGTTAACCTCAAATGGTAGACGTACAACAGAAGTGAGATGCAGAATGGCTCAGGCAAAAGTAGCTTTCCAAAAAATTAGGAAGATTTTGACAATAGGACAACAGACAAGAAAATCACTGGAGGCTGTAGAAATGTGGTTTTACAAAAGGATGTTGAGAATACCATGGACAGCTATGAAGAGTAATGAAAACATTCTGAAAGATGCCAAAGCAAAGAGAGAGCTAATTTCCAATATTAGGAAGAAACAATCATCATTTTTTGGGTCAAGTAATGAGAAGGGAACAGGCGGAATATATTGTGACAACTGGGAAAATTGAGGGACGCAGAGATAGAGAGAAGCAAAGAGAAAAAATACCAGACAGCTTAAGAGAATGGCTTGACAGAAGGTCAACAGCAGAAATGATAAATAACTGTCGAGATCGAAAGTTGTGGAGAGACATGATCACCTACGCCAGCAGGCTTGGTACTTGATGATGATGATCTTGTCTAATACTGAACTTGATGGTTTGGTTACAATATGGTTCATGTTTAAGATAAAATCAAATCTATTTTGTTAGAAAGCCTATCATATAACTCACTAAGAAAATAAATTGTCATAACTTTTAACTATTTCTTGATCTGCAGCAGTGAAAATGAAAGAACTAATAGTATTTGTGTGTGCATGTGATGAGTCCGAATAAGAGACCAGAGTACTGTACTTCTTCTTCCTCATTCCTTCCTCTTTTGCCTTTCAGCGTCGAGGGGAGATATAATTTGCGGTCTTTTGCTCTTCTGTTCGCCTCTGCTGTTATGTTTCCTAGTGCTAATATTCCAAAACAGGAGACAAATTATAGTAAATGAATATTATTATAGAGGGAAACTTCCGAGGCGATAATCAGCGAATCATTTCAGAGGAAGAGGTATGTTTACAGCACTCGGAAAAAATGACAAATAATCAACAACAGAACAAAAAAACAAAGAATAATATATGGTCCGAAGCAGGATCGAACCCGTACTCCTTGGCACAGCGCCTTGCCACGAGAAGCCGAACGCTAGGGAACACTGCCGACTCGGCTAACTAAAAAAAAATAGCCATCAGTGGCGATATCTTTCACGCAGGTGTTCTCTCTCTCTCTCTCTCTGCGATCAGGACTCAATCTGAGTAGGATTCCAGACTCTCACATGAAGTCAGCTGTCAGGTTAAGTGTGTTGATCGCCCCCACAGACAGAACATCACAATTAGAGCCCGCCAGATCCACTCTGATTGAACACCCGTTAAAACATTGCATTATGTTCTGCACCAGTGGCCCAGTGCATCCGATTTCAGCCAGCATTTTATTCAGGTTTGCTTCATTCTTTAGCCTTTGATTGTCCCCAATCTTCCTGCAAGGCAGCAGATAATCTTTTCTGTAGGGGGATTCTGCCCTTAGATGGTCTGCCCTCCCTGGTTTACGAGCACCATCTGCCCGATGTTGTAATGACTATAGTATAAGGCTACTATATATCCCAACTCGAGAATAAAGAATAAATTGTGTATCTGTATCTTTCCTATTAAGACAAGTATCTCCCGGATAGGGTAGGGTTGAATACTTGTGATGCAGACAAACATTTATAGGAGGAAACAGCAGGAATAGTAGTTCCCTGTGGTTTACACTGGAGACAAATAATAATAAATGAAGATTATTATAGATGGAAACTTCCGAGGCGATAATCAGCGAATTTTTGCAGAGGAAGAGGTATGTTTATAGCACTCGATAAAAATGATAAATAAACAACAGAAAAAAAAACAAAGAACAATATTATGAACATTTGGTCCGAAGCGGGATCGAGCCCGTACTATTGGAAACATCAGCATCGGATATTGTTGTTGTTGTTGCGTTCGCCTGAATTTTGCGTGTTAATCAATTTTTCCCTGGCAGCCGTGTGCACAGAGGTCCCTCGCCGCACAGGCAGATAACTCCGACTTCGGAGGTACTCATATTTTTTTTCCGCCGATGAGTAACTGACGTTTCAAGCCGGGTCTCGCTGCTGAGACCAGGGGTTGTTGCCGCAGAGAGAAATCATAAACAAAAATCCCAACCGATGTAGCCGAGATTTAAACCTACAACCTCTCTGTCTCGAGGCCGGAGCCTTGCCTCGAGACCAACAAGTCCCCCATGGACTGGGAATATGAGAAAACTGCAAGAAGGAAAACTTTTCATGCATAGCCTTCAATGGCTCCTGCCGCCTATCCACCATATACCCCGAAGTTCACGTCCTCCTGAAAATGGTGATCGTCATATTTTTTTTAAAATGTGTAGCGCTTGACGATGTTAGGCCATCGTTGTTGACTCCATTTCCGAACATATAACACACAGTTGGTCGTCAGATTATCCCCGTCGCACATCAAACAGACCGTAAGATTAGCGTAACGCCGGTCTAGGGATTTACGATGAGTCATTACGATGACGTGGCACACAACAATGTCGAACTCACAGCAATGACGCGCCCTTTAGATTCTTGATTACTCTAGTGAATGTAGCCTAGGACGCACAGAACACGGTGCAAATTCCCTAAAGAGATAGAACTGCGACTGACGATGCATTTCACATTAATGAGTAACATGTAAATAGCTTGCGTCAAGGAATTCCAACAACGGTCATGAACAGCACCAATGTGACGTGCGCAGATCAAGTCTACACGGTGGAAGGTCTCATTCACAACACTTGATCTTGATTTGTCAAAAAGGGACTGTTGCCGGCGTACGACTTCGCTTTAGCGGCGCAGATGTAATAAGTAGATCATCATTTTGACTTTAACGCAGAAAAGTGCAACGGAGAACCGAAATTAGTCATACCCCCGAATGCACATTCTGCAGCGATCGAGAGGACGTGAACTAGATCCTCTTGGAGACGGAAGTCCAATATAGAAAAAGATGAAACTATAGGGAGACACTGAAAATAACACTTATAAGGGAAGCATAGTTGGCAGGCATAGGCTCATTAAATAAGATCGAATATGTGTCCCAGAAGATAGATGGAAGGTGAAAAACACTACAAACTCCATGGACGTCTTGCGGCGATGAAAGGATCAAGATCTTGTTGAAAGTGCCGGTCAATTCACACTCAAAAATAATTGGAGTTTAGTCCCTTTAATGACCCGTTATTGTTTAAATATGTTATTTAAAAATAAATATGAAAAGTTTGCTGTCATTTGTACAAACTGAAGCAAACATTAAGTTACTAGTCTATAATTTAAAATATGAGCTATCAATTAATTTATCAAGATATCAAATTATTTGTTGAATAATGAAATTAAATATTCGAAATCAATACAGTGAGCGCTCCCTTCAATAACAACGGTTAAAACAAGAGCATCATCGACGAAGGGGACGCAGTTACCAACTTGTCGACAATTCACCATTTGCACGAGCGCTCTTAATTTCTCGTACAAAACCTGTGTTAATCTTTTAGTAAATATTCATATGTTTTAATAAATGCTAGCATCATTTCTTAATCTAAATAAGTTTTTTGTCGTTGTAGAAACTCCGCTTCCGTTCCGTTGGTACTGGTGGTAGTCCATCTCTTAGACTTAAGACTGTACTTTCAAACTCTACAGACTCTACACTCTACTATTATTAGTTAAATTATTCTATCTATCTATTGACCTTTCGAGCCATAGCCGGCCCATAGGGCGTAGACCAAGATACTCCTTTTATCTGAATTTTTGTTCTAGCAGTTTTCAATTCTTTTAAAGATATTTTATCAAATCTCTCCATTTGTCTCTGTTATGTGCAAGCAGCTCTATAACAAAATAATAACATTGAGGGAGCCGAATCCTGCTGCTCTTGCCTCTCTCAACAATGTTCTTTTCAATGTCTCTCTGTGTCTTCCTCTTTTTCTCTTACCTGTTGCTTCCCACATGAGGGCTTGCTTTGCTATTCGATTATTATCTCTTCTCATCACATGTCCAACGTATGACCATCGTCTTTTCATTATTACTGAAGATATTAGTGGTTGATTGGCGATTTCTCTAATTTCCTCGTTTGTTTTGAATTCGTTTCACGCTATACCAAGTATGTTCCTTAGACATTTATTTTCGAATGCGTTCAACTTTGTTTCTATATCTCTTGTTGTTTTCCAGCTTTCACACGCATACGTAAGGGTTGATAGTACATTTGATTTGAATAGTCTAAGTCTTGTGTTTGTGCTGATGAGTTTTGATTTCCACAACTTTTCAAGGCTTCTGAAAGACATTGCTGCTTTAGCTATTCTGATTCTAATTTCTTTGCTTGTTAAATTATTAGTAAACCATAAAATGGTTTCTTTGGTAGACATTGTTCTGACTTGTGGACCACATTTAATTCCCAGCTCGGCCGACACATATAAAGATTGGGTAAAGGCATACACATTGATGAGAGAGGCAAGAGCAGCAGGAATCGGCTCCCTCAATGAGATAGAGCTGCTTGCACAGAACAGAGACAAATTGTGAGATTTGATAAAATATCTTTAAAAGAATTGAAAGCTGCTAGAATACAAATTTAGATAAGAGGAGTATCTTGTTCTACGCCCTATGGACTGACTACGGCTCGAAAGGTCAATAGATAGATAGAAAGGCATACAAATGCATGGCTGCTGTAAGCTGATGATAAGAATGAATGAAAATGTTTAAAAGAAAAAAAAAGGGCTGGGGGTGTATCGGTATGATTAAACTGCTACAGTTATAGGTATGTGAAGAACAAAACAAAACAAAAAAAAACTTTGTGGCTCAGTAGACCGTCAGCTGGAACAATAGACACAACAAATATATATATACATATTTAGGTACACATGCAAACATAAATATATAGTGATAATATGCTAGACTAAGAGAAAAAAAAACATCCCTAAAGTACTTGTCCGAAGCTGGTCACAAACAAGTTGAACTGAAATCTCAATAGCAGGTTACAAGATTGGCACGGGTAAAAATCAGGGAAGGGTTCTAAAAATATGTGTGGAGGTGGGTACTGGTACCTCAACTATACCACTACTTAATATGTGTGTGTATAACCCCAAATGTACCTGCAGGTATATTTAGTTTTTCTTTTCGTTTTGCTTTTGTTTTGTTCTAAAACTACAACCATATCCCCTTTTTTCATTCTTTCTTAAATTGTTACTCACATATTGTGATGTTATTGCAACATTTATGGCAGCCTTGTGAAAGTGTTTCCCTGAAGATGTTGCCAACATTGAAGCTTTTCTTGACACAGAGAGTCTTTGGAATGTTTTCTTCATCCCTCTACTAGTTGTTTGCATTTGTTGAGCATGCTGTGCAGCAACAACTTCAGGATGTGTTCATGACATATGTGCCTAGTCCTTTCTAATTGGGTCTTTTGCAACAACATATAGATGCCTTGCGATTTGATCCCCTACATATATATGTAAAACATCCATGAATGATGTATATTTAATTAAAAAGTTAGTGATATTTGTAAAACAGCTAATTATTTTATTGTTACAATTTTGTAATGAACTGTACTAATCTGCAACTTTATGATAATTTGTACAAATCTAGACCTTAATGATAATTTGTACAAATGTAGAACTTTTTTGGTAAATTGTACACATTTTTACTTCATGTAGATGGGAGCCACCACTTCCATTGATGTAGCAACACGTTTCTTTGAGGAAAGTAATCGTGTTGGATGTCACCTTGATCTGAAACACAACACTGTTATTAGAGTGGCAGATGAAGGTGTGAAATTGTTGCCAGGTGGTGCTTTGGTTGTTGAAGCTACTGAAGGTCCATTACATCAAGTCGGTGATGGAAAAGGTGTTGCTGGGAAATTACGAACTGTAGATTGTTACATCTCCAAACCAAGTGAATCAAAAAAATTGATACCTCATAGTAGATTAATTAATCAACGATCTAAATTGATAAACAATAGTGAAGAAAAGTCAACAGTGATGTCAGCAGCAGGAGAGAACAAATTTCCTGGACATGTGCCTCAATTAACAAAGACAGAAAATGAAACCAGTGCAGATGTAAAACCTGAAAGCACAATTGAAGAAATTAGCAAACCTCATGATGTTTCTAAATCAGCTCCTACTTTTGCGCCAGAAAGCGTGCAAACAGAAACAGAAAGCACACATTTAGAAGCAAGTGAATGTTTTATGAATCATCACAATTCACTACAGGAAAATGAACCTAACCAACATTTACAGATGCAGGACAATCCAGAGAACATGAGCAAGCCTGGTGTAGCCATTATAGATCATGCCAGCTTCTTACATAAGTTTAGTCAGATTGAGCTGCCTGTGGTCCAGGAAGGAGGAAGAGCTAGACCTTTAAATCAAATCATCGGTACAGACAATGAGGTATGTCTTGTCTTCTAACTTGTTCTTGATATTATCTTGTCTTCTAACTTGTGTTTTTAGTCATTTGCATAAGTTGTTTATTAGCTGATTTGTTACTGAAAGCAACAAACTGCACCAGAAGAAAAATCATATGCTTCAGACTTCAGTCAAATTGCTGTAATATCATATTTATTTATCTTCTTTAAGATATATGTTTCTTTTTTACTCTATTTAAAAAAATGAACCAAAGTATAGTTTAATGTTAGTTTGTGCATTCAGTGCCAAACCAATATATCAGACTGTGTACGTAGCATGCTTCTGTATGAACCTAACATTTCGTCAACAAAAGGCATGAGAAAAAAATTTAGCTTTTTCGTGTATATGCTGCCTTTTGATTGGATTTAAGATTGGATGAACATCAAATGACAAGACAATGTAAACAACTCAAATGGCCTGCAGTGTTCTATAGTCTGTTCACAAATGTATGTCCAAAATTAACATCAATTTTCTCATAAACTATATGGCATAATGTCATTGTTTCTGGCATGCAGTTTAAGATTTTCCTGGACTTAGTCCAAAGGCAAAGTTGATTTTGCAAATATGAGTATTTCTTATATAAATTGTGTACAAAAACAAATAGTGTGCAGGAAACATTAGATTTCACAGTACTACACATCATACATTACAATGTCATGGTGATTGGCTCTACTTTTTATTCTTGTAGAGTCAAAGCTGTTTTATCCCAGTACACTTTGAGACTAACGTGATTGCTTTTTCACCTAAAATTTGAAAGTGTCCTATTATTGAATGGGCGATGAGATTGACTGTAAAACCTTTAATTGTCTGTAAAACCTTTATTATCTGTCCTTAAACCCTCTTGTGATTTGTACTTACACTATATAAGCAAAATCCTATACTAGATCTCTTTATTAATAGAAAAAAATATATGATTAAGATCCAGGAAAATATAAGACTGCAACAAAAATTTCACAGCAATCCACTAAATAGTTTCTGAGAAAATGTATTTTGAGTTTGGGCAACAATTTCTGAATGGACTATAGGTTTCCATCTGCTAGGACAACAGCCAGAAATTTTAAACAATTAAGGTGGCTGGGACATACAAGAATGAATAATAATCACATCCCTAAATAAATCCCGATTGTGAGAAAAGTTTATATAATAGAAGCAGGCTGTAAATTGACCAAAATTGAGGCACAAAGAGGTGTGTCCAGTATCCCTGTCCCTGAATTATCCATTAGAGTAAAAGACTGGAAGAAGATCATAGCACAAACAGAACAAATACAACAAATTTAAAAAATTAATGAAGTAAAAATTAGAAGATAATAGACACAAGATGAAATAGATGAAACTTAACAACATAAATTTGCTATGCTTATTTGTTGCTGTACCTGTCATTTGTAACATTGACACAGTCATGAGAGAAGCTGCTGTGCAGAGCATCTGGCAGTTACTGCAGAAAAACGACATCAGCCAGTTTTCAAACATCGGTGACGAAGGAAAAATACCACACACACTCGCATGCACGCACACACACACATATAGTAAGTAAAGAGCCCCGTCATGCCAAGTGGCGTATAGGAATATGGTGTTAGTGACCATAATTTTTATAGACCTTCTGCACATGATTTTTGGGGTAATGTGGTCGGTATTACCCCCGTACCGCTTTACTTTTCCTGAAAAAATCATACATATATATATGATTTTTTCAAGGTATATATATATATATATATATATATATATATATACCTTGATAAGGTACATTGATAAAGTGAAAGACTAACCCAAAATCATTATCAACAGTGAAGAACTTGAAATTGTAACAAACTATGAATACCTGGGATGTGTTATAGCTAGCAATGGAGACTGCCAGAAAGATATCAAAAGAAGGTTAAAAATAGCAACACAAAAGTTAAATACCATGATGAACATATGGCACAATACCAGCAAGGCAGCAGAACTACAATCACTGAAGGCATGTATCTTCCCAATAGCAGCATACGGTTGTGAGTCATGGACATTCTCATAAACAGCAATTAAGAAAATCGATTCATTCTAAACAAAATTCTGCAGAAAAAGTCCTGAAGATACCTTGGATAATGAAAAAGAGCAATAAAGACATATTAAAAGATTTAAACATTAAAAAGAACTGGCCTAAAAGCACCATTCTACAGAGAAAATTCAAATACTGTGATCTCATAAAAAGACAAAGGGGACTGGAAAGAACAATAATGGAAGGCCAAATTCCTTGATAATGAAAAAGGGGCAGACCAAGAAGAAGGTTTCAAGATATTATATAGACCTTAAATGTAATAACATAAGAATTTGGAGATCTGGGTAGAGATAGAAAGTTTTTTCTGATGGACTGTGGCGAATGTAACATTCTGCAAAAGAATATGCGCCTTGATGATATATATATATTATAAAGGTAAATAAAGTTCAGATATAAAAGTAGTTTGGTCAAAGGCTGCTTTCAAATTCAATTTTTAGATTAGCCCATTTTCCAATAAGAGTCTCCTTTAAATGCAATCACCAGTTTATGAAAATCTGTATTTACTAGGTTGATATTTATTGTATTTCTCAAATACTTACAGATGAAATACTCTACAAGCTCTGCCAGAGTTTCCTCAACTTCTACGTTCTACTAGGGTGGCTGCGTCCATTTTTCCGACCTCCTTCGAGGGACACACTGTTTCTTATGTCTGATTTTGTTAATGATGTCTTGGTCTGTGTTCTTATAGTAGAATATGTTGAGCTTGCTTTTCTGGCTTCTATTTCTGCCTTTCTCAGTTAGGATGACACATGGATAGTGATCACTTCCATGGAATCCCAGTACACTGCACATGCAAACTGGTGCGAATTTGGAAGACACCAGTGCCAGGTCTATGACACTATCAGAGTCCCCTGTTCGAATGCCCATTCTGGTTGCTCTTCCATTATTCAAGCACACTAAATCGGCTACGGAAAAGAACCTCTGATGAATGTAACCATGGCACAGGTAAAATGACTGCTGAACTACAGTCAAGCCCAACATATGATGAGCAGAGAGGTTCTTGTGGCCGGTACCATACAGGGACAAGCTTTATAGCGATGTCGCCAGCCTTGAACTGACAAACACATTCTTCCAACTTATTGATAGTGATGTCATCAGCCTTGAGCTGACAAACACATTCTTCCAACTTATTGATAGTGATGTCGAAAGGTATATGCAGAAGAAGAAATATGTTTATGAAAGTAAAGAAAACATAAAAGTCTGAGCTATTTTAATTAAAGAACTTATGATACTTTGCTGCAGGCCTGTTTTGGACTTTGCATTTATTGTTGTCCTCAAAATTGAAATAATTATCTCTTGTCTTTTTTTTAAATGTCCCTTATGCCAGATGCTGCTCCTTAAAGAGAGATTAGGTACTAACCAACTATTCCCACCGATCACAGACCAAGTCTATCCGTTTGTACCAAAACCTGATAACAATGAAACTTGGGACTCTCTCTCACATCAGATGTTCTGGAATGCTATGCTGCGTCAAGGTTCAACAGTTTTATTTTTGAAAGAAATTAAACTATTGGTTGTATATATTAGGAATAGTAAAGTGCAATTAATATTAATATTTTCTGAGAACTTGTAGTAACGATAGTTTTAAAATCTAGACAACAGCATACAACAATCTGGTGAGAGTATTCACATAACATACTTCCCATATTATTAAAAGACAAACATGTACACAAACCTAACAAAAATTCATAGAAATGGAAAAAAACAGTAGCCTTAGTTATGCTAGACCAGTTACAATTACAAGATATTTAGTTAAAATAACCTGTTTATTATTTATGTCTATTCATTACACTGTTGACACAGTCCTCCTCTCAAACAGTGCAAAAACACAGTGAAGAGCAAAACCTATATATACTCCACTATCTCCATACTATGAGCCCAGGCATAGTAAGCAAACAATAATGTCAGTTCCACCCCGTTTGGATACAACTGTAGGAAAACACCATCTCTCATACTCGGTACATGGAACATTAGGACACAGCAGAAAGAAAACACCGTCTCTCATACTCGACACATGAACATTAGGACACAGCAGAAAGAAAACACCATCTCTCATACTCGACACATGGAACATTAGGACTCAGCAGAAAGAAAACACCGTCTCTCATACTCGACACATGGAACATTAGGACACAGCAGAAAGAAAACACCATCTCTCATACTCGACACATGGAACATTAGGACTCAGCAGAAAGAAAACACCATCTCTGATACTTGACACATGGAACATTAGGACACAGCAGAAAGAAAATACCATCTCTCATACTTGACACATGAAACATAAAGACACTGCAGAAAGAAAACACCATCTCTCATACTTGACACATGGAACATTAGGACACAGCAGAAAGAAATCACCATCTCTCATACTCAACACATGGAACATTAGGACTCAGCAGAAAGAAAACACCATCTCTCATACTTGACACATGGAACATTAGGACACAGCAGAAAGAAAATACCATCTCTCATACTTGACACATGAAACATAAAGACACTGCAGAAAGAAAACACCATCTCTCATACTCAACATATGAAACATAAAAACACTGCAGAAAGAAAACACCATCTCTCATACTCGGCACATGAAATGTTAGGGCCATGTGTCCTGATGAAAATAATAACACCGAACTCACAAATGTAGAAAACATAAGGAAAACAGCCCTCATCGACATGGAGCTGCAGAGACTACATGTTGATATTGCAGCCCTTCATGAAACAAGGCTTGCGGATTGTGGTTCAGTCAGAGAGAAAAATTACATATTTTTCTGGCAGGGGCTAAAACCTGAACAGCCTCACCTACACGGAATGGGTTTTGTTATGCACATTCTACAAACACCCCTGTAACAGTACATAAGAATACATAATAAAACTAAAAATCCATTCAAAAGCTGGTCCAATCAACATCATCGACCAACAATGGCAGCAACCACAGAAGATAAAGATATATTTTATTATGAGATGTTCCAAGTTACCTTTGATTCAATCCCAAAGTAGAACAATTGTACATGCTGGGTGATCTAAATGCATGCATTGGATCTGACCATCATTCACAGCCATAATGCCTAGGTCATTCCAAACAAATATTGTATAGCGAACTTAGGGACAGAAAGAGACCAAAGGGCAGACCAGTGCTAAGATATAAGGATGCTTGCAGGGCTTCTTTGAGCGAATTTTCTATAAATTAAAGAAACTGGGAAAATCTGGCTGCAGATTGTAGCACACGGAGAACACAAATTAAAAATGGAACAGCAACTTTCGAGACAGTGCTGATATCAAATTCAGAAGACAAAAGGAGTAGTACCAAGAAGATGAGGCCAGGCACCACAAATATATCTTGTTCATTCTGCAGATGGATCTGTCTGTCCAATATTGGCCGATTCAGCCATGAGAGAAGATGTTCAGCAAAGCAGCACCCAGTATGAGACACTAATACTTTACCAAACTACTGACTTACCATGATTGTTTGCTACCAACCGTCTGTCAAGATGCCTAAGACCATATAATTATTGTACCATTTCCCCATTCTCAGCAATCTCTGCAGCCGGTTATGAATTTACTTGAAGTTTATCATTTTCTGTCCAGCTCATTCATGTATGTCTTTGTCAAATTGCAATCCTGTTTACAGAAGTTGTAATTTCATTAAAAATGAATTCATGTATTTCTCTGTAGGCTGGAAATGGCATAAAGAAGACATGTCCCCACAAGATAAGGAAAACATCATAGGCATTTATAAAGCCAATAACCAGCTTGCCTGGAGAGAGGTACTAAAATGGGAATCACTGCATTCAGAGTGAGTCATTTTCTAGAATTTATTGTCTGGCCAATGTTATATTTGTCTGTGCACTGATGGAGCCTGAAAGGGGAGTAAAGAATTGTGGCACTGTTCCCTACCAGGCATGTTCGTAAAAGGCCACTAAGGAGAGTTGGGCATGGGACTGACTATCTGTATTGTAAAAAAAACATAAGCTGCAAAAAAAATCACACATATGGAAAAGTCAGAGAAAGGAAATCCGTCATCCAGGAAAGATTAGGGCTCTCTGTCTAAGAGATGTATGATGCAACCCGGAGAAAGCTGCAGAGAGTCAAGGTCACCAAATCACATTTTGTTTACCAGACGTGGAGAAGGCAGATGAAAGTGCAGATGAAGACAATGGAAAGACATGGAACAATCTTAAGATAATGGCAAGAAATAGGATGGCTTGGAAAGTGTTTGTTGAAGACCGATGCTACACAGGGAGTTGAAAGAAAGAAGAAAGTTATACTGTTGTTGAGTAGCTAACTGTCATTGTAACTTGTAATAGTGTGGCCACTTCTGTCCATCTTACAATGTTTTCTCACAGATGCATTTCAAAAATATGATAATTGTAATTATTTAACGGTAAAATGGATATGTGGACTTCTTTGTCAGTTTTAAGGTATGGAAATAAAGTAAGAGAGAGAGAGAGTGAAAGGGAATTAACCCAAAGAAAAAAGAGCCCTGAGCATGGTGTACGTGGAATATGCCGTTCTTCTTCTTTCCTTCCTCATTTGCCTTTTAGCATCGAGGGGAGATATAATTTTCAGTCTTTTGCTCTTCTGTTCGCCTCTGCTGGTGTTATTTTTTCTAGTGCTTCTAATATTCCATCGATCCATCTTTTTTGTGGTCGACCCTTGGGTCTGGTGTTCTCACAACGTTTGTTGAAGGCTCGTTGTGTTGTATTTTGATCTTTCTGCCTTGTCACATGGCCAAACCATTTTATCTGTTGTTTCCTTATATATTCTATGGCGGGGGCTATTCCTAGTTTTTTTCTCAGTTCTTCATTTCTGATCTTATCTCTCAGACTGTTTCCTGTCATTTGTCTAACACATTTTATCTCTGTAGAGGTTATTTTTCTTATTGTCCTTGCATCTAGTGTCCAGGTCTGACATAGGTAGCACAATGTTGGGATGAAGATTGTAAATATGCTGTTAATGCCCATATAAAGTTATCAGCTCCTTGCCAAGTTAGCTTTCATTCCCACAAAAATTCTACAATAAAGCTGTGTGAGCCTAAAAGAGAAGCCTGTATTATTGATGCACTGATCTAGAAGGAGATACAAAGGAAGAAATTAGAATAAGAATAACAAAGACAGCAATGACTTTAAGAAACGATCAAATATGGAAATCTTCTTCAGTGTTTATCTGTTAAGTGGGAATGGGTTCGTTGTGCCGCTAATTGAACCCTACAATTACGATACCATCGCAAAAATTACCACCTCAATATACAAATTCTTCAAATTTGACAGTTTGTTGCGTGCATATAAATTTGCATTATAAATTAGATGCATTTGAAAAAAATGTACTCAGAAAAATACTTTGTGTACCATGGAACGAATCCAAGACAGGTGCTGAAAAAAGAGAAATGGGCGTGCATCCAACAATATCATGTACAATCAAGAGAAGAAGGTGGTCATATGTTGGCCATGTGATGAGAAGAGACAACAAGAGAAGAAGGTGGTCATATGTTGGCCATGTGATGAGAAGAAACAACAAGAGAAGATGGTGGTCATATGTTGGCCATGTGATGAGAAGAGACAACAAGAGAAGAAGGTGGTCATATGTTGGCCATGTGATGAGAAGAGACAACAAGAGAAGAAGGTGGTCATATGTTGGCCATGTGATGAGAAGAGACAACAAGAGAAGAAGGTGGTCATATGTTGGCCATGTGATGAGAAGAGACAACAAGAGAAGAAGGTGGTCATATGTTGGCCATGTGATGAGAAGAGACAACAAGAGAAGAAGGTGGTCATATGTTGGCCATGTGATGAGAAGAAACAACAAGAGAAGATGGTGGTCATATGTTGGCCATGTGATGAGAAGAGACAACAAGAGAAGAAGGTGGTCATATGTTGGCCATGTGATGAGAAGAGACAACACAAGAAGAAGGTGGTCATATGTTGGCCATGTGATGAGAAGAGACAACACAAGAAGAAGGTGGTCATATGTTGGCCATGTGATGAGAAGAGACAACAAGAGAAGAAGGTGGTCATATGTTGGCCATGTGATGAGAAGAGACAACAAGAGAAGAAGGTGGTCATATGTTGGCCATGTGATGAGAAGAAACAACAAGAGAAGATGGTGGTCATATGTTGGCCATGTGATGAGAAGAGACAACAAGAGAAGAAGGTGGTCATATGTTGGCCATGTGATGAGAAGAGACAACACAAGAAGAAGGTGGTCATATGTTGGCCATGTGATGAGAAGAGACAACACAAGAAGAAGGTGGTCATATGTTGGCCATGTGATGAGAAGAGACAACACAAGAAGAAGGTGGTCATATGTTGGCCATGTGATGAGAAGAGACAACACAAGAAGAAGGTGGTCATATGTTGGCCATGTGATGAGAAGAAGGTGGTCATATGTTGGTCATGTGATGAAAAGAGACAACAAGAGAATCACAAAACAGGTCCTCAAATGGGAAACAGAGTAAATAAAAAGAGGCCAACATAAACATAAACATTGAGAAAAATACTTAGACAAAAGTCAATAACAGCAGGCATCAGCTATCTTATAGAGGTTGAGCGTCTTGATCAGAATAGGAACGTGTGGCAAGATACATTTTGGGTTCTATCAAAGTTCAGCTCATAATAGCATGGAGAGTCTAAAATTTCTTCCCTATGTGCCATTTTTTTACTGTTATTCTTTCTAATAAACTCTACAAGTCAAAATGTAGAAGTAAAGAAAGACAAAACAGTAAACATTTACACTATAATTTTAGAAAGTAGTTTGGATCATATTTTCATTGCGTTTATTCAGAATTTGAACTGCAGTTATGCCAACTTTTGCCTGCACATTTCATTTTTTACTGCAGTGATGTCATTGTTTTTCAGTGAATGTGCAGAGCCAAAACTGAAGATGTTTTCTACTCTTGCCACAAAGTATTCCCTTAGAGCAAGGATAAGGTCATGGCTAGGGTAAGTTGCTGCCTGAACTCACCTTGGTTGGGCCTTACCATTTTATAAATTGACCTCAGAGAAGCAGTTAAAGAAAAGAAGAAACATACAAAGATTGGAAGGTGAAGAAGAACTTTACAAATGTGCCAGAGCACAGAAAGATGTGAAACATTTTATGAAAGAAGCGGAGCAAAGAGTATAGACATAGCTCTGTTACAAGATGAGGAAAGATTGTAGTCAGTTATGAGAGACTTTACAAAACAATAAAAAGCCATGAGAACAAGAAAAGAAAAAATAAATATAAATGACAGAGAAAGGCAACCAAGATCAGCAAAGAAAACAAAAGACAAAAGATAATTCATAAGCATCAGAAATAGACTCAAAATTCAACAAAAGTTGTCAAATCATTGGACAAATGTCACCATTACTGTCCTACAAGGGAACGGCCCTGAGGGCAAAATTGGCAGTCTACAACACAATCCTCATTCCAAAGTTGTGCTTCTAATGCTAGATCTGGATGCTAGACTAAACAAAATAAAAATAACCACTACTGAAGTAAAAGTAGACACATGACAGGTAATAGTGTGAGAGATAAGATCAGAAGTGAATAATTAATACAATAAAATCTAAGAATAATGCCTGTTATTGAATACAAACAGAGAAAAAAACAGTTAAAATGGTTTGTTGATAAGACAGAAGGAAAAGAATATGACATGAGTCATTAATAAACACTACAAGTACACCGACCATAAATAAATTAGCATCAGTTTTTTTATATTTGGTGGTTATTGACAGGACTATGTTAAAGTTAGCATATGTTTAGTGATTATTGTCAGGACTCTGTTGAAGTTAACATATGTTTAGTGGTAATTGTCAGGACTGCATTAAATTTAACATATATTTGATGGTTATTGTCAGGACTATGTTAAAGTCAAGTCAGGACTATGTTAAAGTGAAGTCAGGACTATGTTAAAGTCAAGTCACAACTATGTTAAAGTGAAGTCACAACTATGTTAAAGTCAAGTCACAACTATGTTAAAGTGAAGTCACAACTATGTTAAAGTCAAGTCAGGACTATGTTAAATAAAGTCAAGTCAGAACTATGTTAAAGTCAAGTCAGGACTATATTAAAGTCAAGTCAGGACTATGTTAAAGTCAAGTCAGGACTATGTTAAAGTCAAGGACCATAAATAAACTCATGTGAATGCACACACACGCTATAAATTATTGGATTAATACAAATACATTGATACTGTCTCAAGATATGTGATGACAACCAGAAAATTGGCATACATGTAGTCAGTGCTTAACAGAGAGGCACAAAACAGTAACACTAACCTACCATATCTGATTTAAGAGACAGAGTAAAGGTTAGACATTTGGTTAACTATCCCAACCTGTAGAAAGAATAAAGCATAAATAATTCATCGAATGTTTTTGTTGGAGACCTGTACTCCATGAGAATGATGAAAAAGACCATTCTTCAGTTAGAGAAGTATGTAACATTGTAGTCAATGTCATTATCAGGTCACATACAAGATTTAGCTGAATTCGAAGCTAATGGAGTTTTTCTGTGAAGTGCTATGTCATTCCTTCAACTTTAATGTTTTATTGTAGATACGATATTTATCTGTGTAGATACAATATATATCTGTGTAGATACAATATATTTGTGTGGATATGATATATGTCTGTGTAGATACAATATATATCTGTGTAGATACAATATATATCTGTGTAGATACAATATATGGCTGTGTAGATACAATATATATCTGTGTAGATACAATATATTTGTGTGGATATGATATATGTCTGTGTAGATACAATATATATCTGTGTAGATACAATATATGGCTGTGTAGATTCCATTTATTTAGACTAAAACTGAGAAGTCATGTTAATTATTTATAGTTTAGTCTATTTCTTAGGTTTATATCCTGAATAAGTTATCCTTTTCCTGACAAACATTTTATTTCACAATTTTAAAGTCCTTTTTCATGAAACAAAACTATTTATGCAGTAGAATGTGCATATTTCAATGATAGCATGAAAGAGAAGAGGTAAGAATGAAGTGGCAGCAAAAACATACGTCAACCTCATCATCCAGCTACAAATAATATTACTGTAGAATGGCAGTCACACTCATATATATATATATATAGTGATCTATATGTGAGTTTTGTGTAAGTTATGTTTGCTCTTTAGTGACCATCAAATATATCTATCCCATACTTACATCTCTCCCTCCGCTGTTTTCTGTCTGGTTGCCTTTGTGATGTGTTTCACTTTCAGATTTCCTTCCCATTACTTTCTACCTGGTTGTCTGTAGTTTTTTCCCTCTGCTTTCTGTTTGGTTGTTTGCTGTCTTGTTTACTTCCCGCTTGTATTTGGCTGTTTCTTTATCATATTTATTTCATAGTTCACTACAAGGCAGTACTTGTGATAGTTTCTTGGGCACACTTGAGTACTTGACCAGTTTCAACTTCTGCCAGTTATCACTGAGAGCATTAATTCTGGGTTTCATCTGTTAAACTACTTTACAGTTCACATTTTAGCATTAAGTAATCTGTAATGCAATCCATTTTTGACAATATAAACAAGAAAAAGAGTTCTTAAATGTTATGTAGAACCAGTCTTAACATATGGATGTGAATCGTGGACAATATGATAACAGACAAGAAAATCACTGGAGTCTGTATAAATGTGGTTTTACAGAAGAATGTTGAGAATACTATGGACAGCTAAGAAAAGTAATGAAAATGTTCTGAAAGAGGTCAAAGCAAAAAAGAGAGCTAATTTCCAATATTAGGAAGAAACAATCATCATTTTTTTGCCATGTAATGAGAAGAGAACAACTGGAATATATTGTGACAATTGGAAAAATTGAGGGACGAAGAGATAGAGGGAAGCAAAGAGAAACGATGCCAGACAGCTTAAGAGAATGGCTTGGCAGAAGGGAAACAACATAAACGATAAATAACTGTCGAGATCGAAAGTTGTGGAGAGACATAATCACCCATGCCAGCAAACATGGTACTTGATGATGATGCCTTAATTTGTAATATTATTTCTAGAGTTCTATATTGAACTGTACTCACATTAATATACTTTTCAGTAATCATAGTTAAACAATTTAATTAGTTCACTGTTCATATTCACATAGTAAACATAGCAGAAGTCATATATTGTGTGGACTGCTTAGATTTAATGTTCTATTGTACTTTTCTTTGGTGCCTCAGGTATGAGCTTCCCTTTGATCGTTATGACTGGATAGTGGACCGTAATGGGAAGGAAGTCCGTTATATTATTGATTACTACGATGGTGGGAAGATGAACAACAACTTTGAATTTGCCTTGCTAGATGTTCGCCCAGCTCTAGATTCATTTGAAGCTCTGTATGACCGGCTGAAAGTTGCCTTAAACTGGTGGACATTCAGTCCACAGAATTCGAGTAAGCCAGTAGTCAATCCTATCCCAGACTTGACCAGCATCAGTGAACCTTTGAACTTAGGTAAGCGACTGCCCACAGATGTTGATGAGAAAACTCCGGAAGTCAAACCTTCTCGGTTCATGCCATACGGTTTGAGCGATGTTGAAAAAGAGCGTGAGAAAAAGAATTCTGTCAGCTGAGATGTCTGGGATGATTAGAGAAGGTTGAAAATACCAACAGCAAACGTCATTAGTTATTTATCTTTGAAATATTTTCAAAGAATATGATTAGTTTAAAGTATAAAATATTTCCAGGAAAATAGTTAGTTGTCAATTTATGAAATATTTTTATAGATTATAAAAAAGAAAAACAAGAGCACTTATTAATCTTTGAAACATTTTTTGAAATACTAGAGTACATAGTAAATTAATTATTTGTAACATTTCTCAATACACAAGAGTAGTAAATTAATTATTTGTAACATTTCTCAATACACAAGAGTAGTAAGTATTTGTAACATTACTAAAGATATGTAATTTATGTAATTTTTTTGCAACAGCTCTACCTGTATGATTATTCTGGATACATATTTGATATTTGTAAATGAAATATGTAAATTATTTACGATGACAAGATTATTGCAAGATAAATCACCAATCTTAGAAAATTAAAGATTATTTATAATATAGAAAACTTCAACTTCACTTCACTGGCATATTTAGATTTCATTTTTTTATATAAGAATAGTCATTGCTGAAATATTAAACACAATGGACACAGCTGCAATAGTAGTAAAGCACAAATAATACACTGACAAGTATTAATGCACTTTTCAATAACACATAAATGTGTTTTCACCAATAAAATATTTGCTTTGAGATCGCTTTGTGCTAGATTGTGTCCTTTTTCTTTATTTTGGTAAATTGAAATGTTTTTGTTTGTTTGTTTTATGTTCGCCAGATTTATATATCGAGCAACGTCCCAAGAGATTGAATTTTGCATAAATATCACATCATCATCATGTGCCGTACCGATTGGCATTGACGATCATGTCCTTCCACAATCTTCTATCCACAGTGCATTGTATGAGTTCTGTTGTTGACTGTTTTCCATGCCATGACACCAAGCTATCCAGTATTTTCTCTCTTTGTCGTCCGCAATCTCTCTCTCCTTTTATTTTGCCAGTTGTAACCAAATATTCCAACTTTCCTCTTCTCATGATGTGCCCAACAAATTTTGATTGCTTCTTTCTGATGTTTTTAAGAGCTCCCTTTTTGTGTTGGCCTCTTTGAGAACTTTCTCATTGGTCTTTTTAGCTGTCCAGGGAACTTTCAACATTCTTCTGAGGAATCCTATCTCTGTGGCCTCTAATTGTCTTTTCATTTGTTTGTCTATATGTTTGAATATCACAAGGGTTCTTTAACATGCGCAGAATGTGCGTGGGATCCCCTGTTCTTTTTTCCTTATACAAGAGGACTAAACATCAGATCTCAATATGAAGAGACCAGGGATTCAATATTTTTATTTTATTTTCCGGTGAATGGTATCGAACCTGGGTTCCAGGGGCCAGTGATGTACCTCTAGATCACCCAGCCACTTTTCGACAGTTGAAATGTTTTTGTTGATAAACAATGATGGTGCCATTTTTTTTGTGAACTCTAAGTCATATATCACTGATATGCTTGTTTTGTATTCACAGGTTTCTAACCTCTGGCTATGCCCATTTTTTCAGGGACTGGATTTTGTGAAATGCCTGTTTTGTTCCCCGTACACGCTGTGAACAGGTCTTCCCTCACTGTGCAGTCAGATATGTGCTTGGACATTATAACAGTGATTTAAATCATCACATCATTTTGTTGCATAATTAATAACTAGAGATGGAAGTAGGAAACAGATTTTAAAATAGTATACCTTAATATCAATCAAATGTAAGCCATATAATTAAATAGACAAGCCAAATATTGCGACAGCTATCCCCTATACTTCAACATAAAGCAATATCTATTACCACCAAGAAACATCTTATACAGAGTGTGTTCATTCCCACATTGTGCTACAATGACAAAAATGGTCACTTCTGTCTAAACATAAAAGGAAGCTTGTCACCACAGAGATGAGATGTCTGAGAAAAGCGCTAGGAGTAACCAGAAAAGACAGAATCAGAAATGATATTATAGGAGAAAGAGTAGACATTGAGCCAATTCTAAGATATATACAGAAACAACAAATAAACTAGTTTCCCCACCTAGAAAGAATGCCGTGTAATTCCCTACCATCATCATCATCATCATCAAGTACCGGGCCTACTGGCGTAGGTGATCATGTCTCTCCACAACTTTTGATCTCGACAGTTCTTTATCATTTCTGTTGTTGACTTGATGCCAAGCCATTCTCTTAAGCTGTCTGGTATTTTTTCTCTTTGCTTCCCTCTATCTCTTCATCCCTCAATTTTTCCTGTTGTTACAATATATTTCAGTTGTTCTCTTCTCATTACATGGCCAAAAAATTATGATTGTTTCTTCTTAATATTGGAAATTAGTTATCTTTTTGCTTTGACCTCTTTCAGAACATTTTCATTACTCTTAGCTGTCCATGGTATTCTCAACATTCTTCTGTAAAACCACATTTATACAGACTCCAGTGATTTTCTTGTCTGTTGTCCTATTGTCCATGATTCACATCCATATGTTAAGACTGGCTCTACATAACATTTAAGAACTCTTTTTCTTGTTTCTATTGTCAAAAATGGATTGCATAGTATCTTCCTCATTTTTTGGAAAGCTGCTTTTGCCTGAGCCATTCTGCATCTCACCTCTTTTGTACATCTTCCATCTGAGGTTAACAAAGTTCCCAAATATTTAAATTCATTTACCTGTTTTAATATTGTTCCACTTGTCTTTATTTTGCACTGAGGTATTGTCTTTTTCTTTGTTGTTACCATTATTACTGTCTTTTTGCTATTAAGGCTGAGTCCTTTATTTTTGCTTTCGTTCGCAATAACGTCTAACATTTCTTGTAACTCATTTTCACTCTTAGCGATTAAGACTCTATCATCAGCATACATTAGATTATTTACATTATGACCTCCAATTGTTATTCCAGGCATGTCCCTTATGGATCTTAAAATAATCTCACTATACATATTAAACAAATCTGGTGACAGCACACAACCTTGCCTAACACCCTGTTTTATTTGTTGAAACATTCCCGATTGGTTTCCAGTTCTTATGGCCGCTGTTTGTTGCCAGTACATGTTCTTTATTATTCTTAGATCCTTGCTGTCTACGTTTAGTAAGTAAGTAAAGTACCCCCCGTCACGCCAAGTGGCGTATAGGGAAATATGGTGTTAGTGACCCTATATTTTACAGACCTTCAGCACATGATTTTTGGAGTAATGTGGTCGGTATTACGATATTATGCTGCTTTATTTTCCCAGAAAAATATCCGGTACCCATTTAAGACTGGGTGAACCCGGAAGCCGTCGGTTGGGATCGAACCCTACCCCTTATCCTTTGTAGTCCAGTTCACCCAGACGGGAGTGCACAAATTATATTTGAATTATACTACTGTCAGTGCCAAGAAAAGTACTATGCAGAAACGTTCTAGAGAAATTCAAAGAGGGCATAGAAAAACATTAGAGAGATGAACAAGCATGTTTTAGGAAAAACAGATCATGTGCTGATCAAATAACTACAAAACATATAATAGTTGAACAAGGTTTAGAACTACAGTCCCCACTTTATATTGGATTCATCTTCTTCTTCTTTCCTTCCTCATCTGCCTTTCAGCGTCGAGGGGAGATATAATTTGCGGTCTTTTGCTCTTCTGTTCGCCTCTGCTACTGTTATGTTTCCTAGTGCTTCTAATATTCCATCGACCCATCCTTTTCGTGGTCGATCCTTGGGTCTGGTGTTCTCACAACGTTTGTTGAAGGCTTGTTGTGTTGTGTTTTGTTCTTTCTGCTTTGTCACGTGGCCAAACCATTTTATCTGTTGTTTCCTTATATATTCTATGGCGGGGGCTAATCCTAGCCTTTTTCTCCGTTCTTCATTTCTGATCTTATCTCTCAGACTGTTTCCTGTCATTCGTCTAACACAATTCATCTCCGTAGAGGTTATTTTTCTTATTGTTCTTGCATCTAGGGTCCAGGCCTGGCATTGGTAGCACAACCGTGGGATGATGATTGAACTGTATAGTGCTTGTTTTGCCTCTAGAGTTATTTCCTTGTTGGACAATACTGGATTCATGGATTACGAAAAGAAAAGGCATTTGATAGTTTAGACAGAAGAATGTTTTGTAAGTTGGTGAGTCATTACGGAATCCCCATAAAGTTTATTAATATGATAAAAACAATGTATGAAGGAATGAAATGTAGTGTGTGCACAAAGAGCAGCTTGCAGAAGCATTTGAAATAAGAACAGGAGTAAGGCAGCGATGCCTTCTTTCTCCACTTCTCTTTCTACTAGCCATAGACTGGATTATGAAAATAACTCAAAACAACAGAAATGGGATCCAGTGGTCACTGACCAAGCAACTTAATGACTTAGACTTTGCTGATGACATAGCTCTCCTATCACATAATTATCAACAGATGCAAGATAAAATGAGCATACTTGATGAAAGATCACAACAGCTAGAACTGAAAATAAATATAGATAAGATCAAAATTATGAGAATTAATGCAGTTGGCAATAACCAAATAATAATAGGAGAAATGCCTCTACTAGACGTACAATCTTACATATATCTGGGCTGTAATGTGGACAAAGGAGGAACAAAGATTCAGCTTTCGTTGCACTGGGAAACATATGGAAATCCAAAAAAAATTAAGTTAAATATAAAAATAAAAATGTTCAACTCCAATGTTAAGTCAGTCCTATTATATGGCTGTGAAACATGGAGAATAACAAAAATGACAACCATGAAGATAAAACCTTCATTTATGGATGCTTATGCAGAAAAGGGGAGCTCTTAAAAAAAACATCAGAAAGAAACAATCAACATTTTTCGGGCACATCATGAGAAGAGGAAAGTTGGAATACTTGGTTACAACTGGCAAAATAAAAGGAAAGAGGGATCGCGGACGACAAAGAGAGAAAATACTGGATAGCTTGATGTCATGGCATGGAAAACAGTCAACAACAGAACTCATACGATGCACTGTGGATAGAAGATTGTGGAAGCACATGATCGCCTACGCCAACCGGCATGGTACATGATGATGATGATATGCAGAATAAAAGGATGGAAATAGGACAAAATTACTAACATAGAACGATGGAAAAGTACCAGTCAAATATCAGTGGATATAAAGATACTAAGAAGAGCGCTGGATATGACACACGCTGTGGAAACCAACTGAGAGTGTTACACGACGTGACATTGTTTTGGAATCCCCAGGGAAAGTGGAAGATCAAAATATTCTTCGTGAAGACAGGTGGAAGAGATGAAGATGATGGGGAAAACATGGAGTGAGTGATCTTAAAGAATGGCGAGAAACAGAAGGGTTTGTTGAAGACATTTGCTCCACAGGGAGATGAGAGGTAGAAGAAGAAGATTAACAATCAACAGATTAAATCAAAGAACTGTTTTCAGTTGCGTCCATTGTTGGTAACCTTCGTGAAGGTTAGACATTTGCTCACCGCTCGTACCATCATTATGCAGAAACCCTGAGTTACATCCCCTACATACAAGATTTCTCAGTTAAACCAACTTCTCATCTAAAACTCAGAAGCTTATCTCGATTCTAAAAAAAAAAAAAAGAAGAAAACTAAATTTTGGATAAAATGTGGGTTTTTTTTTTTTGGGGGGGGGGGGGTTATTAAAAAAAAATTACCAGGAAAACATCTCATCTAATTATAATAAAACCCAGAAAATCATGTTCCATGCCTGTGATTTTATGTTGTTCTTATACTTGTTTGAAAGGATGTTATATTTATCATTTAGATTATATTTTTATATTTATTTTTGTTCAAATTAAAAATAGGCAGTAAATCAATTAAGTAAGTTCAGTGATATTACCCATAAAACACAGAAGAAAAGAAAATGAACTTGAATTAGTTCTATTAATAAAGTTTCCAAATTGACCTCATCACAACGGTTATTTCTTCTTCGGACTTCCTGTCAATATTGCGCATATGCAGACAGATCTGTCTGAAAAGTGTTCCTTGTTGCAGTTTCCTCATACTCTCAGTCCGGTTTGCTATTGAGTTTAGTGCTCTGTGCACACCGTGAGCTGTTTTAAAATCTGTATAGTGTTTCAATATTTCGATTCCGTACGATGAATGGCGATATTTTGATTGACGAAGAACAGTTCAGCTGCGTTCGCTTTCGATGCCGCTACGCCTTATGTCTTTTGGCGTGTGCTGTAACTGTTATGATGGGGACTGCAGCTGCCTTTCTTTGTTTGGACCCTTCGTTGAGATGAGATACTAATTCGAATAATTCCACTGACACGGGCGGTTGAGCAATTATGGATTTTAATTCGTTTGCAGTGATACCGATGCCTTTGACTAACTTAAATTATATCATCTTCACTAGTTTTATTCCTTGCTCTTCAAGTCGGTTTTTCTATGTGTCTTTCATGAATCAGGTGTTAATGTGTATTAAGAGTTGAAAAACATAGGGGAGAACCATATAACTTGATCTCAGTGTACTCATGGTTGTCATCTAAAGAAAAACTCCTGTCGGTGTGAGAACTGGTTCAGCTGGGTGAGCCACACCCACATTCAGAAGGGGAAATGGAAATACTGGTGTAGTGTTTATCAGCTGAAATGGTGCAGTATGTATCTTCTCAGTCAGAAATTCACGGATATCCTTTACATACCGTCTTTCTTGAGCTGTAAACCTCTTTTTAAAAACAAAAACTATTTACCAAATGTAACATTGTTCATTCTGGCATTTTTGTCTCTTTAAACAAAAGGCACTTCGCCCGTTTAAGCTGTCAGAAGACTGTAAGTTCAGTTATCCACTTTCTTCTTTAAAGTCAAAATTGTCAAATGCTTGTACAGTTTCAAGATCAAATAGCCCACTATTTCTTGTCTTCAATAACCTAAGTTCTTTCTTTTTTTAAAGTTAATATGAAAGGTTGCTGTCACTTTGTCTTTACAATGTTAATGAAAGTTTGTTATATACAGTTGATATACGTATCTATCTATCTATCTGTATGTCTGTCTGTCTTACTGTCTGTCTGTCTGTCTGTCTATCTATCTATCTATCTATTTATCTATATATCTGTCTGTCTGTCTGTCTATCTATCTATCTATTTATCTATCTATATATCTATTTATCTATTTATCTATCTATTGTCATTTCGAGCCGAAGACAGCATTTATGTCTAACATTTCAGACTCTCACTGTCTGACAATCTTTATTATTGAACGTCAGACTTCGCACGGGACCTGTATCTCGCCATGAGTCCCTGTTCTGTGCTAGCCTATTCAACTCAACAAGAGAGCTGAGGCCAACTGTTGTTGCTTCTTGTTTCAGTGTTCTCTTTAATGTTTCTCTAGGTCAGCCTCACTGCATTGTTGATTCTTATATTCATCTTCCCTCATAGATTAGATGTTTGTTAAACAACGTCTTATGTCGCTGATCTGAAAGCGCCGGCTAGTGTTTTGTTCCTCCTAAGTTGAAGAGCTATGACCTCAATTCTAAATCTTCATCTTAGTGTTCACACGTTAAGAGGGTATCGATGTTTGTGTCGCTAATTTACAGGATAGCCACGATTTCTGCGCCTTTCGGCCCGACACATCCGTCTTCGGCATGGAAGGGTAGATTTGCTTACCACTTTTTGTCCGGACAGCGGCCATTTTGGTCTGATCTTTTGGAGTTAAAGCCGCCAAGGGTTTTTTAACGTGCGCAAATACACACTGTGTCTCCTGTTTCCCCCCTCATTTTCCGAAAGCGCTAGACATTGAATCTGACTACCAAGAGATCGGGCGATAGCTGAATGGTTAGTTAAATGGACTACAAAGGACAAGAGGTAGGGTTCGATCCCAACCGACGATTTCCGGATTCACCCAGCCTTAAATGGGTACCGGATTTTTTATGGGAAAGTAAATCGGCACGGGCGTAATACCGACCACATTACCTCAAAAATCATGTGCTGAAGGTCTGTAAAATGTATGGTCACTAACACCATATTCCCCATACGCCACTTGGCGTGACGGGGGTACTTTACTTTACTTACCCAGAGATAGGGGGAGATTCCCGACTGTGGTGGGAAACGAAACCAGGGCCTTCCTGTCCAGAGGCCGACATCTTACATCTAGACCACCAAGTCCTCAAACTCCAAATGATTCTGTGGCCTTGAAGAAATTTGTTGAAACAAAACGTCAAGAGAAACTCGTTCAATAAAACACACATTTGAACTGCGAGAGGTCTGAGGTTCACTGTGCATGAGCTGATAGTAGTCAGCGACACTTATCTGACTTTAGGCTCAGCGAACTAGATTTGACCAAGAACCTAGTTCAGCTTATGAGACTTACCGTTCAGCATAAGAAGGTGGATTCAGCAAAATACGTAGAAGAAACTATTGGTTTGCTCAACGGGCGTCGGTCAGCAACGCGCTGTGGAACGTAATGAGTACACAGAAAGCCGTGGTCATTCACTGTACTTGAGTCCATGTCCAGGCGTGGTAACTTATCGACCTACTTGAGTTCATGTCCAGGCGTGGTAACTTATCTAGTTACTTGAGTTCATGTCCAGGCGTGGTAACTTATCTAGTTACTTGAGTTCATGTCCAGGCGTGGTAACTTATCTACTTACTTGAGTTCATGTCCAGGCGTGGTAACTTATCTAGTTACTTGAGTTCATGTCCAGGCGTGGTAACTTATCTAGTTACTTGAGTTCATGTCCAGGCGTGGTAACTTATCTAGTTACTTGAGTTCATGTCCAGGCGTGGTAACTGATCTACCTACTTGAGTTCATGTCCAGGCGTGGTAACCTATCTACCTACTTGAGTTCATGTCCAGGCGTGGTAACTTATCTACTTACTTGAGTTCATGTCCAGGCGTGGTAACTTATCTACTTACTTGAGTTCATGTCCAGGCGTGGTAACTTATCTACGTAGGGAGGTCAAAAAGTAATGCACACCAATTTTTTTCTCGGAAACTATTCGGGCAAAATGTGTGAAATTTTCACAGATTGTAGCTGAACATCCCCTTTACACTACCTATTTTTCAACATAATCTCCGTCCAAGCGCATTGCCTTACGCCAACGCGAAACTAGGTCATGAATGCCTCGTTTGTACCAAGTTTTGTCCTGCTCGCGTAGCCATTTTTTAACTGCACGGATCACACCCTCATCATTGTCAAAGTGTGTCCCACGCAGGAATTTTTTGAGTGGTCCAAACAGATGGAAATCTAAGGGAGCCAGATCAGGGCTGTAAGGAGGATGGGGCAGTACCGTCCAACCAAATTTGTTGATTGCTTCCCGTGTTACCAGACTTGTGTGAGGGCGTGCATTGTCATGTTGAAGCAACAAATCTGCAGATGGCTTATTAGGCCGAACTCTGTGGAACCGATTTTTGAGTTTTGTCAGTGTATTGATGTAAGCTGTCGAGTTGATTGTCTCACCTCTTGTCATTACATCAACAAGAATCACACCATCAATGTCCCAGAAGACAGTGATCATCACCTTTCCGGCTGATGGAGATGTTTTGAATTTTTTTCTTTTTGGTGACTGCGGAAGTAGTATAGCAGGAAGGATTTGACCCGTATTTGGACCGTAAATTAACAAAGATATATAGTGTGGTGCGCAGCGCACCACATGTACATGAGAGACAGGGGGAGTTAACCATGCCATTTCGTGTCGGTGACCCCGGAGGTGACGTGTTTATGTTTGGTGTAGGCTGACTTTGGAGTTCTTGAGCGATAGTGATAGGCTAGTAGATTATACAACATCAATGAAAAACAATCAATATAAAACAGAAGACAAAGATATATTTTATTCTTTTATTATCTCAATAGGTGTATAACATACATTGATATTATATAACATTACAAAAATATTCAGTACACGAAGTAAATATATAGTACAAGGATAACATTTATTTATAGATAGGTAGTTGGATGTCTGCTTAGCGTTGTGTCATAAATGAATCATAAGGGGTGAAACTGTTAGAGATTCCTGGTAAGGCTAAGCTGGTAGTGTAAAGAGTTAAATATCTAGAGGCGTAGTCGAGACGTTATCATCAGCTACCTTTCTTTTTATATAGAAATAGGAAAGAGCATTTCTTGTTTGACTGTAGGAAAATATAGAATTATTTAAGACTTTGAAACCTACATTTTTTCCACCCTTGGCCTTTTGCGTGGCGAGAACCTCTAAAAACATATCTTTATCTAATTTGTTGTGTTGCTTGCTTAGCCCTTTACAACTGATTTTATCGTAATCCCCACTACAATGGTACGTCTTACTACATAAGCTAACAAGAGCTGTCCCTTCGTACTCTAGTTTAAAAAGCCCAGGCGTTCGTTTGGTGTACGCTTTAATACCCTTACAGTTTATACATTCTGTTTTGCTAGTATGTTCATCGCAGCAATGGGTGTATGGAGGTCGCCTAGTGTGTAATAAGGGCTGTATAGGGGTCGGCTAGTATGTCGTGATGGGTGTACGGAGGTCGTCTAGTGTGTCATATTGGGTGTATAGAGGGCGTTTAGTGTGTCATGATGGTTGTATAGGGGTCGTCTAGTGTGTCATGATGGTTGTATAGGGGTCGTCTTGTGTGTCATGATGGTTGTATAGGGGTCGTCTAGTGTGCCGTGATGGGTGTACGGAGGTCGTCTAGTGTGTCATATTGGGTGTATAGAGGGCGTTTAGTGTGTCATGATGGTTGTATAGGGATCGTCTAGTGTGTCATGATGGTTGTATAGGGGTCGTCTAGTGTGCCGTGATGGGTCAATGGAGGTCGGCTAGTATGTCGTGATGGGTGTACGGAGGTCGTCTAGTGTGTCATATTGGGTGTATAGAGGGCGTTTAGTGTGTCATGTTGGTTGTATAGGGGTCGTCTAGTGTGTCATGATGGTTGTATAGGGGTCGTCTAGTGTGCCATGATGGGTACATGGAGGTCGGCTAGTATGTCGTGATGGGTGTACGGAGGTCGTCTAGTGGGGTATGATGGTTGTATGGAGGTCGTCTAGTGTGTCATATTGGGTGTATAGAGGGCGTTTAGTGTGTCATGATGGTTGTATAGGGGTCGTTTAGTGTATCGTGAGGGGTGTATGGAGGTCGTCTACTGTGTCGTGAGGGGTGTCTGGAGGTCATCTGGTGTGGTATGTAGGGTGTATGGAGGTCATCTAGTGTGATATAAGGCTGTATGCCGGGCGTCTAGTGTGACATGAGGGCTGTATACCGGTCGCCTAGTGTGGTATGTGTGGTGTATGGCGGTTGTCTGGTATATCATACTTTAATCAACCAATAAGAAAAATGAAGGAACATTACATTCAACATTACTTATCTTAACTACTTTACATCAATACAGTTGAATAACGTGTTATCGTTAAGTCTTACCATACTTTAAGAGAAAACATTCAAACTTACAGCGTAAAATATAGTCTCAATCATCTACACCGAATATAACCTGTTATCGATAAGCCTTAACATACTTTAAGAGAAAACAAGCCAACTTACGGTGCAAAACTCCGCTAGTGTGAACAGTAACTTTCCTTGAATCAATCAAACTTATAACGCCGTCTAGTTTAAATATAACCTGGTAAGAAATGAATAAATTAGCCAATCAGCGAGTGACTATGCCATCATCGCTTGATATCGGGATTAACCAATCAGAGAAGAGTATTAACATAGGAGGCGGGGCGAAGAAATGGCTGACATGTGGATTAACCAATCAGAAAAGCGCGTTAGCCCAAGCGTAGGTAGTGGCTGTCGGGTCAGCAGTGGGGGAAAAATGCGGGGTGGTGGGTTACTTGAACTCGTTTTGACCCCTGAGGCAATTCCAGAAGAGTTCTATGACCTCATTTTGACCGCTGAAGGCTTTAATACCAAGGTTTCCCACTTAACGAACGACATACATCATTAAAGGTGATTACTTCAGCTCTTAGACTTTGGAGTTCCATATCTTTATCACTTCAACGAATGACAGACAACAGTAAAGATGATCATTTCAGGTAAGAAAACTTAGTTCCAAACCCTAAAATTTTGGTTCATACTCACAAAGTTGAACACAAACTCTACAAATTTAGGCCCAAAGTTGTAATTGTTAGACACGACAGTCGTAAATGTTATATGCAAAGTCCAAAAGTTTGTCAAAAAGATAACCTAAACTCAAAATAGTTAGACACAAAGCCCAACAATTTATATGCAAAGTCTAAAAAAGTTACTCTAAAAGACAACTAATGTAATACTTAACCCCAAAATTTCGTCACATAACCAAACAGTTGAACTCAAAACCCTAAAAATTTAGTCCCAAAGTGATACTAGTTCGACACAAAAGTCGTAAATGTTATATACAAAGTCTAAAAGTTTGTCCAAAAGACAACCCAAACTCAAAATAGTTAGACACAAAACCCAACAATTTATAGGCAAAGTCCAAAAAGTTACTCCAAAAGACAACTAATGTAACTCTTAATCCCAAAATTTCGGCTCATATGCACAAAGTTGAACACGAACTCTACAAATTTAGTCCCAAAGTCGTAATTGTTAGACACGAAAGTCGTAAATGTTATATTCAAATCCAAAAGTTTGTTAAAAAGACAACCCAAACTCAAAATAGTTAGACACAAAACCCAACAATTTATAGGCAAAGTCCAAAAAGTTACTCCAAAAGACAACTAATGTAACACTTAACCCCAAAATTTCGTCTCATAACCAAACAGTTGAACTCAAAACCCTAAAAATTTAGTCCCAAAGTGATACTAGTTCGACACAAAAGTCGTAAATGTTATATACAAAGGCCAAAACTTTGTCAAAAAGACAACCCAAACTCAGAATAGTTAGACACGAAAGTCATAAATGTTATATGCAAAGTCCAAAATTTTGTCAAAAAGACAACCCAAACTCAGAATATTTAGACACAAAAGACCAAATAGTTACATTCAAAGTCCAAAAGTTTGTCAAAAAGACAACCCAAACTCAAAAGTTTGTCAAAAAGACAACCCAAACTCAAAATAGTTAGACATGAAAGGTCAAAAAGGCATACTCAAAGTCCAAAATGTTACTTCAAAAGACAACTAATATAACAACAAGCCCCAAAACTTCGTCTCATAACCAAAAAGTTGAACTCAAAACCCTAAAAAGTGTCCACTTATCAACCAAAGTCTTTAATACAGCTGAGAAAACCCTAATAAATAATTACAATTTACTAAAAATGTTGCCCTTGATGATAGTTGCGACTGTGTCTAAATCATTATTGAAAATATTCATAGAACTCTAGTAAAAACCAAGCACACTAAAACACCACATTGAAAGAATGAACTTAAAGTTCACGCCCCTGTCACAACTCTGCTAAGAAAAGTACTGCGAAGCATGAAAGTTATGTCCCCTGCTATAACTCTACTAAACGAAAGTATTACCAAACACGTAGGTTACACTCCTACCATAACCCACTAAGAAAAACAAGATTTTGCTTAAAATACCACATTTATGATTGTTACGCCCCTTGTCCCTTCATGAGGGGACGCCCATGAAACTGTTAGAAATAGTAAATTTAACCTAGTGGCATACCCCAGATGTTATATTAGACATCCCCGTATCAAAAATTTAATTAAAACTCACTTTTAGGGTTGTTACGCCCCTTGACCCTTTATGAGGGGACGCCCATGAAACTGTTAAAAATAGTAAATTTAACAGCTAGACATACCCTAAACTTTATATTAACCATCTCCGTATCAAGAATTTACATAAAAACAACGTTTGAAATTACTACCCCTGTACCCATTTTTGGCGGTTACGCCCATGAAACTGTTAAAAATAGTAAATTTAACCTCTAGACATACCCCAAACTTTATATTAAGCATCCCATATCAAGAATTTACATAAAAACCACTTTTGAAATTACTATCCCTGTACCCATTTTTGATGGTTACGCCCATGAAACTGTTAAAAATAGTCAATTTAACATCTAGACATACCACAAACTTTATATTAAGCATCTCCGTATCAAGAATTTACATAAAAACAACTTTTGAAATTACTACCCCTGTACCAATTTTTGGCGGTTACGCCCATGAAATCGACAAAAAATTGAAATTTAACACCTAGACATACCCCAAACTTCATTTTAGTCATCCCTGTATCAAGAATTTACATAAAAACAACTTTTGAAATTACTACCCCGGTACCCATTTTTGGCGGTTACGCCCATGAAACTGTTAAAAATAGTAAATTTAACATCTAGACATACCCCAAACTTTATATTAAGCATCCCCATATCAAGAATTTACATAAAAATCACTTTTGAAATTACTACCCCTGTACCCATTTTTGGCGGTTACGCCCATGAAATCGATAAAAAATTAAAATTTAACATCTAGACATACCCCAAACTTTATATTAAGCATCCCCATATCAAGAATTTACATAAAAAGCACTTTTGAAATTAATACCCCTGTACCCATTTTTGGCGGTTACGCCCATGAAATCGATAAAAAATTGAAATATAACACCTAGACATACCCCAAACTTCATTTTAGTCGTCCCTGTATCAAGAATTTACATAAAAACAACTTTTGAAATTACTACCCCTGTACCCATTTTTGACGGTTACGCCCATGAAACTGTTAGAAATAGTAAATTTACACTCTAGGGTTACTCCAAACTTTACATTAAACATCCCCGTAGCAAGAATTTACATAAAAACAACTTTTGAAATTACTACCCCAGTACCCATTTTTGGCGGTTACGCCCATGAAACTGTTAAAAATAGTCAATATAACACCTAGACATATCCCAAACTTTATATTAAGCATCCCCATATCAAGAAGTTACATAAAAACAACTTTTGAAATTACTACCCCTGTACCCATTTTTGGCGGTTACGCCCATGAAATCGATAAAAAAATTGAAGTTTAACCTATTGGCATACATCAAACATAATATGTGACACGCCCATGTATCAAATTTGCCTAAAAAATCAACCAAAAATTAGTAGTATAGATCTAGTGATAGGACCCCCAAAAGTCCCTTTGAAGGCACATAAATCCTTATATAAATAGTCTACCCGCAGATCGAGGCACATTTTTTTGGTGCGGTTTTTTTCCTTATATGAGTCTTCATTTTTTCTTATATGAGAGTCTACCCGGTCAATCACTAGATATATACTACTAATTTTTGGTTGATTTTTTAGGCAAATTTGATACATGGGCGTGTCACATATTATGTTTGATGTATGCCAATAGGTTAAACTTCAATTTTTTTATCGATTTCATGGGCGTAACCGCCAAAAATGGGTACAGGGGTAGTAATTTCAAAAGTTGTTTTTATGTAACTTCTTGATATGGGGATGCTTAATATAAAGTTTGGGATATGTCTAGGTGTTATATTGACTATTTTTAACAGTTTCATGGGCGTAACCGCCAAAAATGGGTACTGGGGTAGTAATTTCAAAAGTTGTTTTTATGTAAATTCTTGCTACGGGGATGTTTAATGTAAAGTTTGGAGTAACCCTAGAGTGTAAATTTACTATTTCTAACAGTTTCATGGGCGAAACCGCTAAAAATGGGTACAGGGGTAGTAATTTCAAAAGTGCTTTTTATGTAAATTCTTGATATGGGGATGCTTAATATAAAGTTTGGGGTATGTCTAGATGTTAAATTTACTATTTTTAACAGTTTCATGGGCGTAACCGCCAAAAATGGGTACCGGGGTAGTAATTTCAAAAGTTGTTTTTATGTAAATTCTTGATACAGGGATGACTAAAATGAAGTTTGGGGTATGTCTAGGTGTTAAATTTCAATTTTTATCGATTTCATGGGCGTAACCGCCAAAAATTGGTACAGGGGTAGTAATTTCAAAAGTTGTTTTTATGTAAATTCTTGATACGGAGATGCTTAATATAAAGTTTGTGGTATGTCTAGATGTTAAATTGACTATTTTTAACAGTTTCATGGGCGTAACCATCAAAAATGGGTACAGGGATAGTAATTTCAAAAGTGGTTTTTATGTAAATTCTTGATATGGGATGCTTAATATAAAGTTTGGGGTATGTCTAGAGGTTAAATTTACTATTTTTAACAGTTTCATGGGCGTAACCGCCAAAAATGGGTACAGGGGTAGTAATTTCAAACGTTGTTTTTATGTAAATTCTTGATACGGAGATGGTTAATATAAAGTTTAGGGTATGTCTAGCTGTTAAATTTACTATTTTTAACAGTTTCATGGGCGTCCCCTCATAAAGGGTCAAGGGGCGTAACAACCCTAAAAGTGAGTTTTAATTAAATTTTTGATACGGGGATGTCTAATATAACATCTGGGGTATGCCACTAGGTTAAATTTACTATTTCTAACAGTTTCATGGGCGTCCCCTCATAAAGGGACAAGGGGCGTAACAATCATAAATGTGGTATTTTAAGCAAAATCTTGTTTTTCTTAGTGGGTTATGGTAGGAGTGTAACCTACGTGTTTGGTAATACTTTCGTTTAGTAGAGTTATAGCAGGGGACATAACTTTCATGCTTCGCAGTACTTTTCTTAGCAGAGTTGTGACAGGGGCGTGAACTTTAAGTTCATTCTTTCAATGTGGTGTTTTAGTGTGCTTGGTTTTTACTAGAGTTCTATGAATATTTTCAATAATGATTTAGACACAGTCGCAACTATCATCAAGGGCAACATTTTTAGTAAATTGTAATTATTTATTAGGGTTTTCTCAGCTGTATTAAAGACTTTGGTTGATAAGTGGACACTTTTTAGGGTTTTGAGTTCAACTTTTTGGTTATGAGACGAAGTTTTGGGGCTTGTTGTTATATTAGTTGTCTTTTGAAGTAACATTTTGGACTTTGAGTATGCCTTTTTGACCTTTCATGTCTAACTATTTTGAGTTTGGGTTGTCTTTTTGACAAACTTTTGAGTTTGGGTTGTCTTTTTGACAAACTTTTGGACTTTGAATGTAACTATTTGGTCTTTTGTGTCTAAATATTCTGAGTTTGGGTTGTCTTTTTGACAAAATTTTGGACTTTGCATATAACATTTATGACTTTCGTGTCTAACTATTCTGAGTTTGGGTTGTCTTTTTGACAAAGTTTTGGCCTTTGTATATAACATTTACGACTTTTGTGTCGAACTAGTATCACTTTGGGACTAAATTTTTAGGGTTTTGAGTTCAACTGTTTGGTTATGAGACGAAATTTTGGGGTTAAGTGTTACATTAGTTGTCTTTTGGAGTAACTTTTTGGACTTTGCCTATAAATTGTTGGGTTTTGTGTCTAACTATTCTGAGTTTGGGTTGTCTTTTTGACAAACTTTTAGACTTTGTATATAATATTTACGACTTTTGTGTCGAACTAGTATCACTTTGGGACTAAATTTTTATGGTTTTGAGTTCAACTGTTTGGTTATGAGACGAAATTTTGGGGTTAAGTGTTACATTAGTTGTCTTTTGGAGTAACTTTTTGGACTTTGCCTATAAATTGTTGGGTTTTGTGTCTAACTATTTTGAGTTTGGGTTGTCTTTTTAACAAACTTTTGGATTTGAATATAACATTTACGACTTTCGTGTCTAACAATTACGACTTTGGGACTAAATTTGTAGAGTTCGTGTTCAACTTTGTGCATATGAGCCGAAATTTTGGGATTAAGAGTTACATTAGTTGTCTTTTGGAGTAACTTTTTGGACTTTGCCTATAAATTGTTGGGTTTTGTGTCTAACTATTTTGAGTTTGGGTTGTCTTTTGGACAAACTTTTAGACTTTGTATATAACATTTACGACTTTTGTGTCGAACTAGTATCACTTTGGGACTAAATTTTTAGGGTTTTGAGTTCAACTGTTTGGTTATGTGACGAAATTTTGGGGTTAAGTATTACATTAGTTGTCTTTTAGAGTAACTTTTTTAGACTTTGCATATAAATTGTTGGGCTTTGTGTCTAACTATTTTGAGTTTAGGTTATCTTTTTGACAAACTTTTGGACTTTGCATATAACATTTACGACTGTCGTGTCTAACAATTACAACTTTGGGCCTAAATTTGTAGAGTTTGTGTTCAACTTTGTGAGTATGAACCAAAATTTTAGGGTTTGGAACTAAGTTTTCTTACCTGAAATGATCATCTTTACTGTTGTCTGTCATTCGTTGAAGTGATAAAGATATGGAACTCCAAAGTCTAAGAGCTGAAGTAATCACCTTTAATGATGTATGTCGTTCGTTGAAGTGGGAAACCTTGGTATTAAAGCCTTCAGCGGTCAAAATGAGGTCATAGAACTCTTCTGGAATTGCCTCAGGGGTCAAAACGAGTTCAAGTAACCCACCACCCCGCATTTTTCCCCCACTGCTGACCCGACAGCCACTACCTACGCTTGGGCTAACGCGCTTTTCTGATTGGTTAATCCACCTGTCAGCCATTTCTTCGCCCCGCCTCCTATGTTAATACTCTTCTCTGATTGGTTAATCCCGATATCAAGCGATGATGGCATAGTCACTCGCTGATTGGCTAATTTATTCATTTCTTACCAGGTTATATTTAAACTAGACGGCGTTATAAGTTTGATTGATTCAAGGAAAGTTACTGTTCACACTAGCGGAGTTTTGCACCGTAAGTTGGCTTGTTTTCTCTTAAAGTATGTTAAGGCTTATCGATAACAGGTTATATTCGGTGTAGATGATTGAGACTATATTTTACGCTGTAAGTTTGAATGTTTTCTCTTAAAGTATGGTAAGACTTAACGATAACACGTTATTCAACTGTATTGATGTAAAGTAGTTAAGATAAGTAATGTTGAATGTAATGTTCCTTCATTTTTCTTATTGGTTGATTAAAGTATGATATACCAGACAACCGCCATTCACCACACATACCACACTAGGCGACCGGTATACAGCCCTCATGTCACACTAGACGCCCGGCATACAGCCTTATATCACACTAGATGACCTCCATACACCCTACATACCACACCAGATGACCTCCAGACACCCCTCACGACACAGTAGACGACCTCCATACACCCCTCACGATACACTAAACGACCCCTATACAACCATCATGACACACTAAACGCCCTCTATACACCCAATATGACACACTAGACGACCTCCATACAACCATCATACCCCACTAGACGACCTCCGTACACCCATCACGACATACTAGCCGACCTCCATGTACCCATCATGGCACACTAGACGACCCCTATACAACCATCATGACACACTAGACGACCCCTATACAACCAACATGACACACTAAACGCCCTCTATACACCCAATATGACACACTAGACGACCTCCGTACACCCATCACGACATACTAGCCGACCTCCATTGACCCATCACGGCACACTAGACGACCCCTATACAACCATCATGACACACTAGACGATCCCTATACAACCATCATGACACACTAAACGCCCTCTATACACCCAATATGACACACTAGACGACCTCCGTACACCCATCACGGCACACTAGACGACCCCTATACAACCATCATGACACACAAGACGACCCCTATACAACCATCATGACACACTAGACGACCCCTATACAACCATCATGACACACTAAACGCCCTCTATACACCCAATATGACACACTAGACGACCTCCGTACACCCATCACGACATACTAGCCGACCCCTATACAGCCCTTATTACACACTAGGCGACCTCCATACACCCATTGCTGCGATGAACATACTAGCAAAACAGAATGTATAAACTGTAAGGGTATTAAAGCGTACACCAAACGAACGCCTGGGCTTTTTAAACTAGAGTACGAAGGGACAGCTCTTGTTAGCTTATGTAGTAAGACGTACCATTGTAGTGGGGATTACGATAAAATCAGTTGTAAAGGGCTAAGCAAGCAACACAACAAATTAGATAAAGATATGTTTTTAGAGGTTCTCGCCACGCAAAAGGCCAAGGGTGGAAAAAATGTAGGTTTCAAAGTCTTAAATAATTCTATATTTTCCTACAGTCAAACAAGAAATGCTCTTTCCTATTTCTATATAAAAAGAAAGGTAGCTGATGATAACGTCTCGACTACGCCTCTAGATATTTAACTCTTTACACTACCAGCTTAGCCTAACCAGGAATCTCTAACAGTTTCACCCCTTATGATTCATTTATGACACAACGCTAAGCAGACATCCAACTACCTATCTATAAATAAATGTTATCCTTGTACTATATATTTACTTCGTGTACTGAATATTTTTGTAATGTTATATAATATCAATGTATGTTATACACCTATTGAGATAATAAAAGAATAAAATATATCTTTGTCTTCTGTTTTATATTGATTGTTTTTCATTGATGTTGTATAATCTACTAGCCTATCACTATCGCTCAAGAACTCCAAAGTCAGCCTACACCAAACATAAACACGTCACCTCCGGGGTCACCGACACGAAATGGCATGGTTAACTCCCCCTGTCTCTCATGTACATGTGGTGCGCTGCGCACCACACTATATATCTTTGTTAATTTACGGTCCAAATACGGGTCAAATCCTTCCTGCTATACTACTTGCGGATGATGCCATTCCATTGACTGCATTTTTGTTTCAGGCTCATAATAATGTGCCCACGTTTCGTCACCGGTAACAATTTTTGACAAAAACATTTCTCCTTCAACACCGAAACGCTCCAACAATTCAGAACAGAATGTTTTCCTTTGAACTCTGTGATCATTTGTTAGGCACCGAGGAACCCATCGAGCGCAAATCTTTGAATATCCGAGAGTTTTAAAAATTGCGATTGCACTTCCTTTGCTGACTGTAAGCTGCAATGCCAATTGCTGACTAGTGATACGCCTATCCTTACGAATAATGGCATCAGCCCGGTTTAACATGTCTGTGCTGGTAGCCGAGGCAACACGTCCAGAACGCGGTAAATCATGCAGCTCCACTCGTACACTTTCTGCAGCTTTAATTCTCTGAACCCAGCGACTAACTGTGCTCCTACCGACTGCAGAACATTTGTGCACTGCACACAGTCGTTTATGAATGTTTGCCACAGTTTCTTTTTCCGCAACCAGAAATTCTATGACAATTCGCTGTTTGTAACGGACATTGTTGACAAGCTCCATTTTAACGGTTCATAGATTGCGTAATATTTATCAGAATGCTGTGCAATTTGGTACACATAATTGGAACATGTCATATTCCAAGTGTGCAAAATTTCATATTCCTATCTTTATTATTAGCCGAGAAAAAAATTGGTGTGCATTACTTTTTGACCTCCCGTATTACTTACTTGAGTTCATGTCCAGGCGTGGTAACTTATCTACTTACTTGAGTTCATGTCCAGGCGTGGTAACTTATCTAGTTACTTGAGTTCATGTCCAGGCGTGGTAACTTATCTACTTACTTGAGTTCATGTCCAGGCGTGGTAACTTATCTAGTTACTTGAGTTCATGTCCAGGCGTGGTAACTTATCTACTTACTTGAGTTCATGTCCAGGCGTGGTAACTTATCTAGTTACTTGAGTTCATGTCCAGGCGTGGTAACTTATCTACTTACTTGAGTTCATGTCCAGGCGTGGTAACTTATCTACCTACTTGAGTTCATGTCCAGGCGTGGTAACTTATCTAGTTACTTGAGTTCATGTCCAGGCGTGGTAACTTATCTAGTTACTTGAGTTCATGTCCAGGCGTGGTAACTTATCTAGTTACTTGAGTTCATGTCCAGGCGTGGTAACTTATCTACCTACTTGAGTTCATGTCCAGGCGTGGTAACTTATCTACTTACTTGAGTTCATGTCCAGGCGTGGTAACTTATCTACTTACTTGAGTTCATGTCCAGGCGTGGTAACTTATCTACTTACTTGAGTTCATGTCCAGGCGTGGTAACTTATCTACTTACTTGAGTTCATGTCCAGGCGTGGTAACTTATCGACCTACTTGAGTTCATGTCCAGGCGTGGTAACTTATCTAGTTACTTGAGTTCATGTCCAGGCGTGGTAACTTATCTACTTACTTGAGTTCATGTCCAGGCGTGGTAACTTATCTACTTACTTGAGTTCATGTCCAGGCGTGGTAACTTATCTACTTACTTGAGTTCATGTCCAGGCGTGGTAACTTATCTACTTACTTGAGTCAGGCGAGAGAGTAAGGTTGGCGAATTGCGCAGCTTTTCCTCACTTTAATCCTTTCCACAGCGCCAAACCACTCTTTCATATGTCCATTTACCACCGTAGACGGTAAAATAGAAGACCTGTACGAACATCTCAATTAGACTTAACAGCTCTGGCACTCAATGCAACATGAAAATCAACAAAATATAAGTTGTATTTGTTGTTTTTTGTGTATTTTTTTTTGGGGGGGGGCGGGGGGGGGGGTGTGCGTGCGTGCGTGCGTGCGTGCGTGCGTGTGTGTGTGTGTGTGTGTGTGTGTGTGTGTGTGTGTGTGTGTGTTTTGCGTTCGCAACCTCTGACGAAGTCCCTACAAACTAGGAAGTGAACTTTGTGTGTTAATCCATTTTTGCCTGTTAGCCGTGTGCACTAGGGTTCCTCGCTGCACGCGAGATAGTATGAAGATAACTCAGTCTTCGGAGGTACTCATATTTTTTCTGTCCACGAGTAACTGACGTTTCAAGCCAGGCCTCGCTGTTGGGGCGAGGGGTGGTTTCCGCAGAGAAAAATCATAAATAAAAATCCTAACTGGTGCAGCTGGAATTTGAACACACAACCTCTCTGTCTCGAGGCCGGTGTCTTGATGTCGAGACCAACCACTACAGAGATGAAAAGTGTTAGGCGAATGACAGATAAGATCAGAAATGAAGAAGTGCGAAAAACGCTAGGAATAATTCCCGCTATAGAGTACATAAAGAATCATCTGATAAAATAGTTTAGTCACGTGATCAGGCATAAAGATTAAAGAACACCAGACCTAAGGGTCGATCACGAAGAAGATGGATAGGAAAAAAGTGATGAAGATAGAGTGAACGGTCAGAGCCATGTTAGAACTAGGCAGCAGAAGTCAGTTTGAGAAACAGGCAGTTCTGATCTATTGTAACAGCCACTAGACCGACCCTTCAAGTCGGCTCCACAAACTGAGCATTGTAACGCAAACACACTTCAGTTCACCAACGACCCGCATTGTGTAGAATCAATGTGACTATGCCGTGGTATATAAAATATTGATTTTCCCTTCCCAAATAACTCTCTCTACCTCCTATCTAAATAATCTTTAATGGCCTATGGGTGCCACTGTTAACTTAGTCTCAGTTACACCCCGTTAATGTCTGAGTAGGCGGTATTTGGTCTCCCTTGTGTCATACTGCCAACAACCCACCTTTCTAATCTGCTCTCACACTCTAGTACAATAATCCATCCACGGCGAGATACTTCTCATGTCGTTTGATAAGAGATTATTAGACCAATCTTTTTCAAGCTGACACGCCGTGTAAGAAAAGTTCTTGAATCATTTTAATTCTGGAACGAGAAATGTGCTTTTAACTGAATTGTATGTATTTGTTTTGTGACAGCGGAAATATATGAGAAAAATTCTTCACTTTGTGATTCTAGTTCTTGTGTGATCTAGTACCAGAAGAAAGATAAGAAATTGCGATTTCTAGTTTAAGTTTTGTAAACAACGACACGTGCTGTTTTCATAGATCATATTATTCAGATCGATATGTTTTCTACATGAGTTTATAGTGCCTGTGTACGTGCCTGTGTCTAACTAAATAATACAAGTAATATGTTGGAGAATGATTGGAAGGCCGGCTCTTGATATTTCAATGCTGATCAACTATTATAACAGGATAAGGCTCGATAAATAGAATCTAAGACATTGTGGTCCCTGCCGTTCATATCTTGTGGTGTTTTGAAGTCAGGCCAGGGGTGATCGTGTTGTTGGGGTTGAGTTGTTCTGATTTTAAGTTAAATACTTAGTTGTGGTGTGTGGTGTTCTGATTAAGTTAAATAATTAGTTGTGGTGTGTGGTGTTCTGATTAAGTTAAATAATTAGTTGTGGTGTGTGGTATTCTGATTAAGTTAAATAATTAGTTGTATTGTGTGGTATTCTGATTAAGTTAAATAATTAGTTGTATTGTGTTCTGATTAAGTTAAATAATTAGTTGTGTTGTGTGGTGTTCTGATTAAGTTAAATAATTAGTTGTATTGTGTGGTATTCTGATTAAGTTAAATAATTAGTTGTATTGTGTTCTGATTAAGTTAAATAATTAGTTGTGTTGTGTGGTGTTCTGATTAAGTTAAATAATTAGTTGCATTGTGTTCTGATTAAGTTAAATAATTAATTGTGTTGTGTGGTGTTCTGATTAAGTTAAATAATTAGTTGTGGTGTGCGGTGTTCTGATTAAATAAATTATGGAGTTGCGTAAAGTTAAAAAATAAGAAAAAATAAAGTTAAATAATCATTGAAGCTGCATAGTATGGTTAATTAATTAATGAATTTGCGTGGGTATTCTGGTTAATTAATTAATGAATTTGCGTGGATATTCTGGTTAAGTAATTAGTGATGTTGTGTTGGTATTGTTGATAAATTAAGTAAATATTGATGGCTAGGTTCAATAATTAGTGGAATTCTATTCTAATTTAGTAATTAATAAATAGTGTTACAATTATTGCTCGACCCCCCCCCCCCCCCAAATCCTTTCCTCTTTCTCTCCTATTAGTTTCCTAATATTGGAAATTAGCTCTCTTTTTTGATTTGACCTCTTTCATGACGTTTTCATTACTCTTCTTGGGGCTGTTCATGGTATTCTCAACATTCTTCTGTAAAACGACAATTCTACAGCCTCCTGTTATATTCTTGTCTGTTGTCCTATTTTCTATGATTCACATATGTATGTCAAGACTGGCTCTAATTAACATTGAAGCCTATTAGTTTAACCTATTACTGTGTGTTACTCTCATTGAAAGAGACTCGGCGATCTCACACTTGTGTTTATCACAGCACACAACCATCTATTCTCAATATTCAGTCTGTGAGCGTCACACTATAACTTAGCGACAACGTTTTTTCGACATGCTTGCTCTGACGGTAATAGCCATTGACTTGCTGTGTGTGGCCTCAAATGATTGAACAAATAATAACGTAACGCTTCCAGCAATGTAAAACACATTTTGAATAAGGGATTAATGAACACAACTGCGGAAAGATTGAATAATGGTGACAATAGAAACAACGGTAATCGATAAAACTCGGAGACTATTGTATCGTGAAAATGTGAACGAAACAATCCTATATTCAGAGGTTACATAAACGTGAAATCGTGTTATTGACAGATTGAAGAATCGTGTTAATGTCATATGTCTCTGTTGTTTATTTTGTAATAATAAAAATAAACAAAAATGGAAAGCTCAGAGGTTAGACCAACATAATAAACAAAAACAGGCGCTGAGTAAGTAGCCTGTTGAGATAATATACCAAAAAACAGTCAATATAGAACATTTTGTGTATAGTTTTTTTTTTATTGGGGCTGAGTTTGTACCTATAGATGATGTGTCTTTACTAGAACAAAAGTTCTATATAGTGCAACCATTTAGGTATGTTGAAACGATCTTTCTTGTTAATTCAATATGGACCTATCTGTCATGACAGTGGCCCTGTGATTATGTGAGCAGTTTGTTTGTGAAAACAACAAAAATGTAGAGAAAAAACACGATTAGAAAACGGGTCACGGACAACAGTGATCACAGTGCACGGGCAAGCACTGGTAACATAAACAACAACCCTTACTCTGTGACAGAACTAGCACAGCGACAGAGGACAATGTAACATACACACAACAGTGCTCAGAGGACAATGTAACATACACACAACAGTGCTCAGAGCCAAAATAAAGGAGAAACAATCGCGATCATATCATAATAGATAATACAACTCTGAAGCAAGTAGACAATTTTAAATATCTGGGTAGCACGTTACACAAGACAATAACCAAGAGACCGAGATAGATATAAGGTGTAACAAAGCATGCCAAGTTATAGGTCAAGAATCAACACTATTGAAAAACAAAGCAATAACTACGGAAGCAAAAAGGGCAATATACAAATCAATTTTTCTACCAACTCTGTGCTATCAGTGCCAGAATTGGACGCTGGACTCTAGAACAATAAGAAAGATAACGACCACCGAAATGAAATGTGCCAGAAGAATGACAGGAAACAGCTTAAGGGACAGAGTAAGAAACACCGACCTGAGGAAGAAACTCGAAATTGAACCAGCCATCGAACACATAAAGAAACAACAGGTAAATTGGTTCGGCCACATAACAAGACAAAAAGATCTAACAATGACTCAAAGAGCCATAAACAAACGCTACGAAAACGCCAGATTAAGAGGAAGACCGAGAAAGAGATGGATAAAGAGAATACTAGAGTCACTAGGAGGGATAACACCAGAAGAGGCTAACATAAGAGCAAAGAATCGCAGATTGTATCTCCCCTCGACGCCAACGACAATGGAGGGAGGATAGGAGAAGATTATGTGAGCAAGACATTAACTTTATTTCTCTCTCTCTCTCTCTCTCTCTCTCTCTCTCTCTCTCTCTCTCTCTCTAACTATTTATCTCTCTGTCTGCGCCGACTATATCTTACTCCATATCTGAGTCGTTTCCTGTATAACACAGATCCATAATATCACTCAGAATATGACCGCAATAGTTCAGTCTAGCAAATAGACATCAGAGAACTTGTAACAACAGATCGAGATCTCTCGTGGCTACAATAGTTCAGTCTAGCAAATAGACATCAGAGAACTTGTAACAACAGATCGAGATCTCTCGTGGCTACAATAGTTCAGTCTAGCAAATAGACATCAGAGAACTTGTAACAACAGATCGAGATCTCTCGTAGCTACAATAGTTCAGTCTAGCAAACAGACTTCAGGGAACTTGTAACAACAGATCGGGATCTCTGGCAGGTGCATTAGTTCAGTCGTCCGCTGTGAGACAACCAAATGGCGAGTGTGAGTGACCTATACTCATTTATTTCCAATCGCTTTAATCATGCACGTTGAACAAAGATTTCTGCACTCAAGTTTTTGAATTCACACAACTCTCATTTGGTGAACTCAGTTCATTTTTGCGCTTCTCTGGTACCCAGCATTCCATAATTCCGAACTTTCGATACGCTTATTTGCATATTTACTCCCATGTTGTGCACTTCATATTTTCCTACTTTGCTATATTACCTTCCCTAGGCTAAAGCAACTGAGAGTATTACACAACATGCACTTTTTGGAATCCCCAGGGAAAAAAGACAAAGAGGAAGCCCAATGAATTCTTGGAGAAGACAGATGGAAGCAGAGATGAAGAAGATGAGGAAGACATGGAATGATCTTAATATAATGGCAGGAAACAGAATAGCTTGCAAAGTGTTTGTTGAAGACCTATGCTTCACAGGAAGCTGAAAAGTAGAAGAAGAAAAAGAAGAAGAAGAAGAAAAGAAGAAGAAGAAGAAGAAAAAAGAAGAAGAAGAAGAAGAAGCTAAAGCATTTTGTGCATGCAATGACTTGTCCTTCAGCGTGGAGGTGGTTCCACAAACCAACCAATCAGGTAGCATGTTACAAATTGAATTGAATAAAGGATGTTCAGCTTTGCGGACGAGATGAGACAAACAAACCAACGTTTCTATTCTAAAGATACCTTCAGCGAGGAACAAACACAATAAACGATCCTGGTTTAAAAAATAATTTGAAATGATGGCCCGTCGGATGTGACCATGATCAGAACGAAATGACTCACGGGAAGACACCAACACGTCTTGTTTTGTAAGCAGTAATCATGTTACATCTCTCTGGCCATCGTTTTGAATTCTTCATTTTAAACGGATTTTTTTAAGACTTGTTTTGTAAACAAAACTCAAAGATCCTAATTCTTTATTTTATTATTTCATCTACACCTGCCCCTCCGCGATACCGTGCGGCTTTCGTGTCTATCCCACACAGGGTCTTATCACGCTTTCAACAAAAATACCATAATAAACTCAGAAACGCCAGATTAAGAAGAAGACCGAGAAAGAGATGGATAAAGGGAATACTAGAGTCATTAGGAGGAATAACATCAGAAGAGGCCAACAGAAGAGCAACGAATCGCAGATTGTTTCTCCCCTCGACGCCAACAGCAGCAGAGGAAGGATAGAAGAAGAAGAACAACAACAAAAATACCGGGGACATAGATTCATTAACACTGTCCATCTAATCATAAGAGCTCTTCTATGAGAATGACACAAAACAAAGACAAAGCAATTACAAAGAAATGTTGTGCTATAGTTATTACCTGCTTTTATGCAGAAACGACCGTACCGCATCTACAATCAGCATCTCCGGACGGCAAAGTACAATCGATGTAAAGAAGAGTCATTTCAGGTGAAGAGATATGTTTACAGCACTTTGAAAAACAATCACAGACAATAAATAACAGAAAAAAAATCAAGGATCAACAAATGTACGAAGTAGGATTGGGCCCGTACTCCATCTACACAGCGCCTTGTCACAAGAAACCAAACACTAGAGCGGGCTTGATCCTGCTTCGGGCCGTCTATTGTTCTTTGTTTGTTCTGTTCTTGATTGTTTGTGATTTCTTCCCAGTGCTGTAAACATACCCCCTCCCCTGAAATGATTCGCTGATCTATCGCCTCGCAAGTTTCCCTCCATTATAATATTCATTTATTTGTATTGGTCTTCTACGTTCGATATAACAGCTTGATCTTCTTCTTCTTTCCTTTCTTATTTGGCTTTCAGCGTCGATGGCAGATATAATTTGCTGTCTTTTGCTCTTTTGTTGGACCCTACCGCTGGCTGTTATGTTTCCCAGCGCGTCTTATATTCCATAAATCCTTCTTTTTTGTCGTCGACTCTTGAGTCTGGTGTTCTCGTAACGTTTGTTAGAAGCTCGTGGTGTTGTGTTTTGTCCTTTCAGCCTTATCACATTGTAAACATGGTCAATAGATAATGTTGTAATGTGGGGACACAATAATAAGTTAATCTGAATTGTCGAGTGACGTCGAGTCTGGTACGTGGATTAAAGTGTAGCTTATACCAGAAGAGAGCTGACAACGATCAGAAACGGGTATGACCTTGTGCGGCATTTTATGGTTGGGTGTAAATAATGGCGTTGATGATATCGTAGAGAGATTTCGACATTCCAATCTCGTAAATTAGATACTATCTATGACAATATTGCCAATATAAAGCACGCAGAACTGATAAGAAAACGTATAGTTTCCATCTAGCTACGTCTTAAGCAAGTGTGGAGGTACCGTCGTTGGGCTGACGACTGGCCACTTTCATTTCTTTGATAAAGCTGCCGACTGCGCTTTTCAAAACAATAAATCTGGGCTTTTCTCTAATCTACACTCAAAGAAGTAGTGCAGAACGAAACTATTTGTGTCTAGTCAGCTGACCCGAGTCTTGTTTCAGATTTGGGTTTTGCTTACTTCTTGGCAAGGGAGGCACGACTGGGTCAACACATTTTCATTGAATAGACCATACTCACCATCATCATTGAGTACCGTCTCCGCATCGAAGGTTGGTTACTATGGAGCGCCATTCCACTCTGTCTCTTACTTTGATAGTGCATGTTGCCATTGGCTGACTGGTCCATCTTTTGATGTTACTCGTCCATGTTAGTCTTGGTCTGCCTCTTTTATCTTGTATTTTCCCTTCCAAGATTCCTGCTCTGGTGTCTCTGTCATAACTACTTTTATATTGAAAGCAACAACAAGAAGGTTATCACAGATGGGGCGTTATCAGTTCACAGCTCCCGATCGCTCAACAAAATTACAAAGAAACACAAGACTGAGATGTAATGTTACATCATGTAACATTTATAACCAATAAGTATAGTTGCTTCTATCTCTCATTTTACGTTTCGTAAAGAATACCTTCTTATGTTGTTACATCTCACAGAGAATGTCTCTATTTATTGTTACATCTCACAGAGAATGTCTCTATTTATTGTTACATCTCACAGAGAATGTCTCTATTTATTGTTACATCTCACAGAGAATGTCTTTATCTATTGTTACATCTCACAGAGAATGTCTCTATTTATTGTTACATCTCACAGAGAATGTCTCTATCTATTGTTACATCTCACAGAGAATGTCTCTATCTATTGTTACATCTCACAGAGAATGTCTCTATCTATTGTTACATCTCACAGAGAATGTCTCTATCTATTGTTACAGCTCACAGAGAATGTCTCTATCTATTGTTACTCACGAAATAATCTGAGTCCTGCCACGATTATTTGCCTATATATATTTATATATATATATATATATATATATATATATATATATATATATATATATATATATATATATATATATATATATATATATATATATATATATATACATACTAGATATATATATACACATATATATATATATATATATATATATATATATATATATATATATGTATGTATAGTAAAACTATGATCATAAACAAAGAAAATTCTCAAGACCTACAATTAAATATCACAGTTGAGGGAATACATCTGGAGACAGTCCAGAGTTACAACTACCTGAGACATACTATAACCAATGATGGAAAATGCAAAACTGAAATAAACAAAAGAATAGGTATGGCAAAAAAGTAATTTTAATGCCATGAAAAATATACTAACAACAAAACAAATATCAGCAGGGCTGAAACTAAGAATGGCAAAATGTTACATCTCAATATTCCTGTATGGTGCAGAAACATGGACATTAGACAAGAAAACAGAACAGAAAATTGAAGCCTTTGAAATGTGAATTTATAGAAGAATAGGTAGAATTGGATGGAAACAAAAGATAACAAACGATGAAGTTTTAAAACAACTGAAAATAAAAAGAGAACTACTAAATACAATTAAGACAAGACAAATTAAATTTTTGGGGCAAGTTAAAAGACACAACAGCCTACTAAAAGTAATATTGGAAGGAAAAATACAAGGCAAAAGAGGCAGAGGCAGACCAAGACTAACATGGACGAGTAACATCAAAAGATGGAAAAGTCAATCTATGTCAGCCTGCACCATCAAAGCAAGAAACAGAGTAGAATGGCGATCCATGGTAGCCAACCTTCGTTGCGGAGAGGGCACACGATGATGATGATGATGTATAGTTCCCATGTCAGTTTGTGAGTTCCTTTATGTTCACTAAGTCTTCTATACCATTACAGTTTATCAATTTATCCACACCGTGCTGTTCCCGTTTCGTCATTTCTATGACTCTTTGTGTATCTGTTATTTCATTGAATTTCTTTGTGTATCTGTTATTTCATTGAATTTCTTTGTGTATCTGTTATTGCATTGAATTTCTTTGTGTATCTGTTATTTCATTGAATTTCTTTGTGTATCTGTTATTTCATTGAATTTCTTTGTGTATTTGTTATTTCATTGAATTTCTTTGTGTATCTGTTATTTCATTGAATTTCTTTGTGTATCTGTTATTTCATTGAATTTCTTTGTGTATCTGTTATTTCATTGAATTTCTTTGCATTACAGTTTGACATCTGTAAGATAATGTCTCATTTTCGAATGGATCGATTTTCTTCCTCGCTTTTTGCGAGATTGTCCTTGATTCACAACCTTATGTTGCTATCGGGAAGAAATGTCCTCAGTAATTTTAATTGTTCTGCTTTACTGGTATTGTGCCACTTGTTCTTCATGGCGTATAATTTTGTGTTGCTATTGCTAATCTTCTTTTGATCTCTTTCTGACAGTCTCCATTGTTAGTTACTACAGATCCCAGATATCCATTGTTAGCTACTACAGATCCCAGATATCGATTGTTAGCTACTACAGATCCCAGATATTCATTGTTAGCTACTACAGATCCCAGATATTCATTGTTAGCTACTACAGATCCCAGATATTCATAGTTTGTTACAATTTCAAGTTCTTCACTCTTGATGATGATGTTGGGTTGATCTTTTGTTTTGTCAAAGGACGTTATCTTAGTTTCCTTCTTGTATATTTAGATCGAAGTTTTGCTCTTCAACTTTGTTTTTTGTTTTTTAACACACTCAACTAAATACAGTAGGCCGAGAAAAACCCACTGACCCATATATACAACAATACAGGCGAAACTTTTTGAATCCGCCCTGCAGTAAATGATTGACAATCTAGCTAGATCATGTGAATTATTCTCCCTATCAATAAGTATCCAGAAGACTGTGGTGCTTCAATAAGGTGTAGCCAGCACCACAGCTATATCATTAAATAACATACCACTTGAACCTGTGAGAAAGTTCACCTATCTCGGTTCTATGGTCACAACCACTGTCTCCCTTGAAGAAGAAATATATTCCCGAATCGGAAAGGCAGCTTTCACATTTGGCAAACTTAAAGATAGAGCATGGGCCAACACCAATTTAACACTCAAGACTAAGATTCAAATTGACCAAAGTTGTGTGCTTAGTTCACTCCTAAACGGATCAGAGACTTGGACTACCTATGCAGGGCATAGAAATGGTTAAATAGCTTTCTTGTGCGTTTCCTTCGTAAGATTATGAACATCAAATGGCAGGACAAAGTAACTAACTCTAATGTCTTACAATGAGCCAAACTCCCTAACTAACTCTAATGTCTTACAATGAGCCAAACTCCCATCGATCGTGGCAACACTTAGGATTCGTAGACTAAGGTGGCTGGGCCATGTAGGAAGAATGACAAACAATCGTATTCCCAAAAAAATATTGTATGGCGAACTTAAGGACGGAAAGAGACCAAAGGGCAGACCAGTGCTGAGATATAAGGATGTTTGCAGGGCTTTCTTGAGGGAATTCTCTATAAGTGAAAGGAACTGGGAAAATGTGGCTGCGGATCGTAGCACGTGGAAAGCAAAAATAAAAAATGACACAGCAACTTTCGAGACAGTAAAAAAATAAGTAAAGTACCCCCGTCACGCCAAGTGGCGTATAGGGAATATGGTGTAAATGACCACAAATTTTACAGACAATTTTTGGGGTAATGTGGTCGGTATTACGCCCGTGCTTTTCGAGACAGTGCTGATATCAAGTTCAGAAGAAAAAAGGCGCAAGAGAAAAGAGACAAAACCAGGCACCGCAAGTACACCTTGCTCGTTCTGTGGATGGATCTAAACCAGGCACCGCAAGTAGGCCTTGCTCGTTCTGTGGATGGATCTAAACCAGGCACCGCAAGTAGGCCTTGCTCGTTCTGTGGATGGGTCTGTTTGTCCAGGATTGTTAAATTCAGCCACGAGAAAAGATGTTCAGTAAAGAGAGCCAAGAACCAAGTATGAGGCACTAATGCTTTACCAAACTGCTGACGTATCATGATTGCTTGCTACCAACCGTCTGTCAAGACACCAAAGACCATATATACAGGCGAAACTATACGTGCCACTGCAAGAACTACAACAACAACAACAACAACAACAAATAAATCAATAAAATGTATACCAGAACTGATATTACAGGTACAGACAATACTCCAGGCGAGCGAAAGACAGTAACGTTGAATACACGTCCCTTCCTTAAGACATTGTATCATGGACAAATAATATTACAAGATTAAACCTTCTATCTATCTACCCATTGACCTTTCGAGCTGTAGCCGGCCCATAGGGCATAGACCCAGATACCCTTTCTCTTATCTAAATTTTTATTCTAGTTGTTTTCAATCCTTGTAAAGATCTTTTATAAAATCTCGCCATTTGTCTCTGTTCTGTGCAAGCAACTCTATCTCATTGAGGGAGCTGATTCATGCTGCTCTTGCCACTCTGGTCAATGTTCTTCTCAGTGTCTCTCTGAGTCGGCTTCTTTTCCTCTTACCTGTCGTTTCCCACATAAGGGTTTGCTTTGTTATTTGGTTATTATCTCTCCGGCGAACGCAAGCAAGCAAGCATTATCTCTCCTCGCCTCATGTCCAACATATGACCATCGTCTTTTCTTGATTACTGATTAAATCTTACTGCACATTTGTTGTTACTCCAACAATGTAACGAATTTCCACTTACAAATAGCTAAATATAATCCTGTATGCCTGGCCACACAGCTATGATTAAATCTTCATAATGTTTGTGTGCACGTAAATGATGACGTAATATCTAAATAAAACATTCGCACTTCGTTAATTCCAGCGGTGCCCCAATAACCTTCACGCTGGGTGCCGATAGCTTCTAACGTTTGTAACTTTCCACCTCATGAAGTCACGTTAACCTAAACAACAAGAGCGTGTACCTCTCCACCCCGTTTGATTATTACATTTCAATGTATCCCATAGTTCCACTTAACTGTGGAGCAGGTAGAGCATATTAATTCTAGCAAATGTTTCACTTCAGAAAAGGAAAACATGATACAAACCCGAGTATTTGAAATGTGTAACCTGGTCCATCACCATCTTTAGAAGTAAGCCTGGCGACTGAAAGGGAAAACCCCCAACTAGTGTGGCATGTTCAGCTTTGTGAGCATGGACGGTAAACATAGGGGTACAAAAAGCAAGAGGAGCCATCGTTGCACTGGGAAACATGGAAATCCCCATAAATGTTCAACTGTAATCAATTAGTCCTAGTATATGGCTGTGAAACATGGAGAACTGCCAAAATGACAATTACAAAGATACAGACCTTCATTAATGGATACCTGCGCAAAATAAAAGGATGGAAATGGCGGGACAACATCAGTGACGTAGAATTATGGAAAAGTAGCGGTCAAATACCAGTGGACAAAGAGATACAACGAAGACTATAAACTGAATAGGACACACTGCGGAAGCCAATTGAGAGTAATACATGACAGGCCCCTTTATGGAATCCCCAGGGGAAGAGACAAAGAGAAAGACCAAAATATTCTTGGAGAAGACAGATGGAAGAAGATATGAAGTTGATGGGGAAGACATGGAATGATCTTAAAAGAATGGCAAGAAACAGAACGGGTTTGAAACTGTTTGATAAATACCTTTGCTCCATGGGGAGTTGAAAGATAGAAGAAGACGAAGAGCAGGAACGAGCTTAAATAGAATGACACCAGCCGTCTGTAGCTCCTATAGCTGAAAACGTCACGCTAGTAAGGGTGTTTTAGGGTGTCCCTTTCAGCCCGCAGGCTTACTTCCATATGTGGGGATGGTCTGGTCAGACTGCTTCTATTTATGGGAGGCTACTCTAACTACAACTGTAGCTTTACAGAAAGGTCAAGGATGGACTAACACTGGGGGAATCTGTCCAGAGAAAAGTTCGTGCGAAATGATGAATTGGGTCGTAGGGTACAAAACACAGTGCAGCGCAATCCGCTACGCAGAGCACAGTGGACAACTAAATGATGTGCTTATATAGGATCTCTTAATAAGTTTTTTGTTTTTTTTTTTTCGCTTTGGTATCAAGTGGTTAAACAAAAGAATAGGTATGACAAAAAGTAATGTTAATGCCATGAAAAATGTACCAACAACAAAACAAATATCAGCAGGGCTGAAACTAAGAATGGCAAAATGTTACATCTTCTCAGTATTCCTGTAGAGTGCAGAAACATGGACATTATGCAAGAAAACAGAACAGAACATTGAAGCCTTTGAAATGTGGATTTATAGAAGAATAGGTAGAATTGGATGGCAACAAAAGAAAACAAACGATGAAGTTTTAAAACAACTGAAAAAAAAGAGAACTACTAAATACAATTAAGACAAGACAAATGAAATTTTTGGGGCATGTTAAAAAACACAACAGCCTACTAAAAGTAATATTGGAAGGGAAAATACAAGGTAACAGAGGCAGAGGCAGACCAAGACTAACATGGACAAGTAACATCAAAAGATGGACAAGTCAATCTATGACAGCCTGCACCATCAAAGCAAGAAACAGAGTAAAATGGCGATCCATGGTAGCCAACCTTCGTTGCGGAGAAGGCACTCGATGATGATGATGATGATGATCAAGCGGTAACGTCATTGCAGTCACGACATTCCCGTATCCGATTCGCTGATCTTTAAAAAGAATAGCGCAATGTATGCACACGGATCGTTAGTGCTTGTATTCTGATTATACATTGTTCCTTTTCGCCTGCAGACCATGCTTGTTCTTCCCTCGTCCTGTCTCAGGCCCCGATCCTTCAATCAACAAATCTAGGAATCAGTTTCCCATTCCGCTTCATTTGCATTGAATAAGATATCTCTAACGGTTTTTAGTAAATCCGATTAGTTATGTATCACTATTCATTGTACCGGTGTCTTCATATCTAGCTAGTCTAGCTCATGCACGTCAGTATCTATTAATGAAGACCGTATAACAACCGTCTTTACATGCAGACAGAATCAGCCACGGCAAGCACATCATCATCATGTACCCTGCCGGTTGGCGTAGGCGATCATGTCCCTCCACAATCTTCTATCTACAGTGCATCGTATCAGTTCTGTTGTTGACTGTTTTCCATGCCATGATACACCAAGCTATCCAGTATTTTCTCTCTTTGTCGTCCGCGATCTCTCTTTCCTTTTATTTTTCCAGTTGTAACCAAGTATTCCAACTTTCCTCTTCTCATGATGTGCCCGAAGAATGTTGATTGCTTCTTTCTGATGTTTTTTAAGAGCTCCCTTTTTGTGTTGGCCTCTTTGAGAACTTCCTCATTGGTCTTTTTATCTGTCCAGGGAACTTTCAACATTCTTCTGAGAAATCCCATCTCTGTGGCCTCTAACCGTCTTTTCATTTGTTTGTCTACTGTCCATGATTCGCTTCCATAGGTCAGAATTGGTTCTATATAGCACCGATGAACTCTCTTTCTCATTTCTATTGACATAGATTTGTTGCATCTCAACGGCAAGCACAAGTTGGGGAAAGCTCCCATTAATGACCTTCTTTTAAGGTTGCAATTACGTATATGTGGACAGTTGTAAACAAACACAAGCTCTACTCCATACGAATCACAACAGTAGCAGGACATATCATTTAATATGTCTCATTCCTTGTTACAACGGAACATACGCGTTCGGCTGGAGACAGATGACCCTCTACACCACGGCCAGAAGAAGCTGAAGATTCGAGGACGAGACCTGGTTGACTTGCCTAAGGATATCTTCAAGCTTTTGGATTTAGAGGTAACTATACATCGGCTTATCTTAACCTATTTATTAAAGTATGCGTCTATAGTACAATGTACAGTAAAGCTGTCTTCGTATACATTTTCTACTCTCCCCCCTCAGCTCTCACAAGTAAAAAGAACAGTGTGCAAATCCGGCTAGCATTACTGTTATTGCTGCCATTACTGTTATAGGTAGCATTACTGTTATTGCTGCCATTACTGTTACTGGTAAAAAAAAAAGTAAAGTACCCCCGTATAGGGAATATGGTGTTAGTGACCATAAATTTTACAGACCTTCGGCACATGATTTTTGGGGTAATGTGGTCGGTATTACACCCGTGCCGCTTTACTTTACCAGAAAAAAATCCGGTACCCATTAATTGTTAGGTGAACCTGGAAGCCGTCGGTTGGGATCGAACCCTACCTCTTGTCCTTTGTAGTCCTGTTCACTAACCACTGAGCTATCGCGGCTCCCTACTGTTATTGGTAGCATTACTGTAGTTGCTGTCATTACTGTTATTACTATTATTACTGTTATTGATACTGTTACTGTTCTTGCTACCATTACTGTTACTGCTATCATTATTGTTATTGCGGTTATTGCGGTTATTACTGTTATTTCTATCATTACTGTTACTGGTATCATTACTGTTGTTACTGTTATTACTGTTATTGCTATCATTACTGTTATTGTTATCATTACTGCAGATGTTGCTGATTTTACAACTTCAACATCCAATTAGTTATTTTATTTTATTTATTAAATAATTTTACTTAATTCTTGTCTCTAAGTGTGTTGATGGAAGAGTCCTAGAATGTAGACCCATGAATGGAACTGGTAAGACTGGACAACGTCAGTGTTGTTAATGCTTTTAATTAGCGAGTTGTATCGATTGTCATAGAGATTTGTTACAACTCGACAACAGAGGCGAAATGCATGTAACTCTGTCGGAATTGGGAGCCGCGATAGCTCAGTGGTTAGTGAATTGGACTTCAAAGGACAAGAGGTAGGATTCGATCCCAACCGACGGCACCGGTTCACCCAGCCTTTAATGGGTACCGGATTTTTTTCAGGGAAAGTAAAGCGGCACGGGCGTAATACCGACCACATTACCCCAAAAATCATGCGCCGAAGGTCTGTAAAATTTATGGTCACTAATACCATATTCCCTATACGCCACTTGGCGTGACGGGGGCTCTTTACTTACTTTTACTGTCGGAATTGCAAGTACGGGACCCAAGACGCCCATCCAGTAGCTGAGCTGAATGCTTTCTGCGACCCACAACTGACTGCGTCAGGATCGCCGAACAACAGAACTCATCAAGATCCTACTCCACCTCTCAGTGGTACTCATGGAAACAGATTATCCAGTCTAGACAACCGAGAAGAAATCGACGAGAGAAGGCAACCTGTTACTAAAAAATAATGTGCTGGAATCGGAAATGTTGGGCCTAAATGGGCAGTAATAACAATAATAACAGTAATGATAGCAGTAATAACAATAATAACAGTAATGATAGCAGTAATAGCAATAATAACAGTAATGATAGCAATAATAACAGTAATGATAGCAATAATAACAGTAATGATAGCAGTAATAACAATAATAACAGTAATGATAGCAGTAATAACAGTAATAACAGTAATGATAGCAGTAATAACAATAATGATAGCAGTAATAGTAATGGTTGCAAGAACATTAATGATAGCAGTAACAGTAATAACAGTAATGGCAGAAATAACAGTAATGACAGTAGTAATAGCAATAACAGTAATAGTAGCAATTGCCGTAATAACAACAATAACAGTAATAACAGTAATGGCAGCAATAACAGTAATGACAGCAATAGCAGTAGTAATAGCAATAAAAGTAATAACAGTAATTGCAGCAATAACAGTAATGACAGCAATAACAGTAGTAACAGTAGTAATAGCAATAACAGTAATAACAGTAATGATACCAGTAACAGTAATGTTCTACAACACATTGCACCCACGACCACTTTATGTCCTCTTTAAGGACAGATGACAGAGAGAATGATTCATCCTTCTAGCAGTCATCGGGTGAACGTTGGAAAGAGAAAGACAGAATTGAAAGCAAAATGGCTAGTTATCGGGAAATCAAAAGTTAGACTCGACGAATATTTTCTGAGATCAAATTTGAGCCACAAACCGCGAGGGAGGTCTTTATTTTGTTGCATTGCTTGCTACTGAATGTTACATCTTCTCAATATTCCTGTATGGTGCAGAAACATGGACATTAGACCAGAACAGAAAATTGAAGCCTTTGAAATGTGGATCTATAGAAGAATAGGTAGAATTGGATGGAAACAAAGGAAAACAAGCGATGATGTTTTAAAACAACTAAAAATTAAAAGAGAACTACTAAACACAATTAGAACAAGACAAATGAAATGTTTGGGGCATGTTAAATGACACAACAGCCTAATAAAAATAATATATTGAAAGGGAAAATACAAGGTAAAAGAGGCAGACCAAGACTAACATGGATCAGTAACATCAAAAGATGGACAAGTCAGCCTTTGACAATATGCACTATCAAAGCAAGAGACAGAATGGAATGGCGCTCCATGGTAGCCAACCTTCGATGCGGAGACGGCACTCAATGATGATGAGGATGCTTGCTACTGATAGTTTTGGAACCACTGATGTAGACTGCAATCATTCAGATAAGACACATTCCCTGTGAACGGTTTGGGAACCACTGATGCAGACTGCAATCATTCAGATAAGACACATTCCCTGTGAACGGTTTGGGAACCACTGATGTAGACTGCAATCATTCAGATAAGACACATTCCCTGTGAACGGTTTGGGAACCACTGATGTAGACTGCAATCATTCAGATAAGACACATTCGCTGTGAACGGTTTGGGAACCACTGGTGTAGACTGCAATCATTCAGATAAGACACATTCGCTGTGAACGGTTTGGGAACCACTGATGTAGACTGCAATCATTCATATAAGACGCATTCCCTGTGAACGGGTTGGGAACCACTGATGTAGACTGCAATCATTCAGATAAGACACATTCCCTGTGAACGGTTTGGGAACCAATGATGTAGACTGCAATCATTCAGATAAGACACATTCCCTGTGAACGGTTTGGGAACCAATGATGTAGACTGCAATCATTCAGATAAGACACATTCGCTGTGAACGGTTTGGGAACCACTGATGTAGACTGCAATCATTCAGATAAGACACATTCCCTGTGAACGGTTTGACCAGGGCAAGCGATGCCTACAGTGCATGAAGAATTTACATATGTTTTGTTAAACAGTAATCGCCTATTCTATACATTGTAATATGCAGGAGGGATTTTGTAGTAACTGATGACAGTTTCATTCTATCAAAATGTGACAGTGTCACTTTAAACGTGAACGTAGCAAAACTATGACTTTAGTAAAACTGTTGATTTTGGTAAAAGTGTGATTTTAATAGAAGTGTTCATGTTGGTAAAACGGTGACTTTGGTAAAACTGTGTGATTTTAGTAAAACTGTGATTTTAGTAAAACTGTGATTTTAGTAAAAATGTGATTTTAGTACAAAAGTGATTTTAGTAAAACTATGATTTTAGTAATAATCTAAGGTATGCTGATGATACAGTCTTAATCACTAAGAGTGAAAATGAGTTAAAAGAAATGTTGGACATTATAGTGAAAGAAAGCAAAAATAAAAGACTCAGCCTTAATAGCAAAAAGACAGAGATAATGGTAACAACAAAGAAAAAGACATCACCTCAGTGCAAAATAAAGACAACTGAAACAATATTAAAACAGGTAAATGAATTTAAATTTTTGGGAACTTTGTTAACCTCAGACGGAAGATGTACAAAAGAGGTGAGATGCTGAATGGCTCAGGCAAAAGCAGCTTTCCAAAAAATGGGGAAGATACTATGCAATCCATTTTTGACAATAGAAACAAGAAAAAGAGTTTTTAAATGTTAGGTAGAGCCAGTCTTAACATATGGATGTGAATCATGGACAATAGGACAACATACAAGAAAGTCACTGGAGTCTGTAGAAATGTGGTTTTTACAGAAGAATGTCGAGAATACCATGGACAGCTAAGAAGAGTAACGAAGATGTTCAGAGAGAGGTCAAAGCATAAAGAGAGCTAATTTCCAATATTAGGAAGAAACAATAATAATTTTTTGGCCATGTAATGAGAAGAGAATAACTGGAATATATTGTAACAAGTAAAAATGTGATTTTGGTAAAACTGGTTTGGGTAAAACTGTGATTTTAGTAAAAAAAAAAAAAATGCAAATATGATAAAACTGTTGACATTGTGACTTTGGTTTTTTTTAAAAAATGTGACATTGTGGTTTTGGTAAAATTGTGTCGTGTCCCTGCAGGTGTTGGACTTGAGTCCAGAGCGCGAGTCTTGCCTGGACTATAAGCTGACCACCCTGCCGGGTGACATAGGTAAACTGCTCAACCTGACGACGCTCATGCTGGACACCAACGAACTGCAGCAGGTAATTCAACTATCACGGTTGCTGACTTCATCGTCATGCCGCCGATGTCAACACAGCCAATTCGTGAAGGCCTGAACGCAACCCCACTAGCGTGACGCAATTGGTCAAAATTCACCTTTGCGGGCTGACGTAATCCTACCACAACCTCGCAAAGCTGAAAAAGCCACGCCAGTGGGGTGCTATCTCAGGCCTTCTTTGTAGTTGGCTATGTTTGGACCACCACTTTTCTTTCCCGAATCTTGGACGCGCTGATGTCGAGGTATAGTTTCTCATCTTGCAAATTGTTATTTTTTCTAATGAACTAAATAGTGACGTCACAGCAACGTTTAGATGAAACGACTAATGTACAACAAATCAAAGCAAACACTGAGATCAAACCAGCAACAACATTTAGTCCTATCTTTCCAGACAGATTGGCGCGCAAAACAAAGTAACAACGCAGGTTTGATACATTCATTATAAAAGCACAGGTTTTACACAATCTTGGTAACAATATAGGTTTTACACAATCTTGGCAGCAATATAGGTTTGACAACAATCTTGTCAACAATATAGGCTTGACAACAATCTTGACAACAATCTTGGCAACAATATATGGTTGACACAATCTTGATAACAATATAGGCTTGACAACAATCTTGGCAACAATATAGGCTTGACAACAATCTTGGCAACAATATAGGCTTGACAACAATCTTGGTAACAATATATGGTTGACACAATCTTGGTAACAATATATGGTTGACACAATCTTGGTAACAATATATGGTTGACACAATCTTGGTAACAATATATGGTTGACACAATCTTGGTAACAATATATGGTTGACACAATCTTGGTAACAATATAGGCTTGACAATAATCTTGATAACAATATAGGCTTGACAACAATCTTGATAACAATATAGGTTTGACACAATCTTGGTAACAATATAGGCTTGACAACAATCTTGGCAAAAATATAGGTTTGACACAATCTTGGCAACAATATAAGTTTGACACAATCTTGATAACAATATAGGTTTAACAACAATCTTGGCAACAATATAGGCTTGACAACAATCTTGGCAAAAATATAGGTTTGACACAATCTTGGCAACAATATAAGTTTGGCACAATCTTGATAACAATATAGGTTTTACACAATCTTGGTAACAATATAGTTTGACAACAATCTTGGCAACAATAAAGGTTTGACAACAATCTTGACAACAATATAGGCTTGACAACAATCTTGACAACAATATAGGTTTGACACAATCTTGGCAACAATATAGGTTTTACACAATCTTGATAACAATATAGGTTTGACAACAATCGTGGCAACAATATAGGCTTGACAACAATCATGATAACAGCGTAGATTTCACAACAATCATCATAACAACATAGATTTCACAACAATCATGATAACAACATAGATTTGACAACAATAATGATAACAACATAGGTTTGTCAACAATCATCATAACAACATAGATTTGACAACAATCATCGTAACAACATAAGTTTGACAACAATCATCGTAACAACATAAGTTTGACAACAATCATCATAACAACATAAGTTTGACAACAATCATCGTAACAACATAAGTTTGACAACAATCATCGTAACAACATAAGTTTGACAACAATCATCATAACAACATAAGTTTGACAACAATCATCGTAACAACATAAGTTTGACAACAATCATCATAACAACATAAGTTTGACAACAATTATCGTAACAACATAAGTTTGACAACAATCATCGTAACAACATAAGTTTGACAACAATCATCGTAACAACATAAGTTTGACAACAATTATCGTAACAACATAAGTTTGACAACAATCATCGTAACAACATAAGTTTGACAACAATCATCGTAACAACATAAGTTTGACAACAATCATCGTAACAACATAAGTTTGACAACAATCATCGTAACAACATAAGTTTGACAACAATCATCGTAACAACATAAGTTTGACAACAATCATCGTAACAACATAAGTTTGACAACAATCATCGTAACAACATAAGTTTGACAACAATCATCATAACAACATAAGTTTGACAACAATCATCATAACAACATAAGTTTGACAACAATCATCATAACAACATAAGTTTGACAACAATCATCGTAACAACATAAGTTTGACAACAATCATCATAACAACATAAGTTTGACAACAATCATTATAACAACATAAGTTTGACAACAATCATTATAACAACATAAGTTTGACAACAATCATCATAACAACATAAGTTTGACAACAATCATCATAACAACATAAGTTTGACAACAATCATCGTAACAACATAAGTTTGACAACAATCATCATAACAACATAAGTTTGACAACAATCATCGTAACAACATAAGTTTGACAACAATCATCATAACAACATAAGTTTGACAACAATCATCATAACAACATAAGTTTGACAACAATCATCATAACAACATAAGTTTGACAACAATCATCGTAACAACATAAGTTTGACAACAATCATCATAACAACATAAGTTTGACAACAATCATCGTAACAACATAAGTTTGACAACAATCATCGTAACAACATAAGTTTGACAACAATCATCATAACAACATAAGTTTGACAACAATCATCATAACAACATAAGTTTGACAACAATCATCATAACAACATAAGTTTGACAACAATCATCGTAACAACATAAGTTTGACAACAATCATCATAACAACATAAGTTTGACAACAATCATCATAACAACATAAGTTTGACAACAATCATCATAACAACATAAGTTTGACAACAATCATCGTAACAACATAAGTTTGACAACAATCATCGTAACAACATAAGTTTGACAACAATCATCATAACAACATAAGTTTGACAACAACCATCGTAACAACATAAGTTTGACAACAATCATCGTAACAACATAAGTTTGACAACAAACATCGTAACAACATAAGTTTGACAACAATCATCGTAACAACATAAGTTTGACAACAATCATCATAACAACATAAGTTTGACAACAATCATCGTAACAACATAAGTTTGACAACAATCATCGTAACAACATAAGTTTGACAACAATCATCGTAACAACATAAGTTTGACAACAATCATCGTAACAACATAAGTTTGACAACAATTATCGTAACAACATAAGTTTGACAACAATCATCATAACAACATAAGTTTGACAACAATCATCGTAACAACATAAGTTTGACAACAATCATCGTTACAACATAAGTTTGACAACAATCATCGTAACAACATAAGTTTGACAACAATCATCATAACAACATAAGTTTGACAACAACCATCGTAACAACATAAGTTTGACAACAATCATCGTAACAACATAAGTTTGACAACAAACATCGTAACAACATAAGTTTGACAACAATCATCGTAACAACATAAGTTTGACAACAATCATCATAACAACATAAGTTTGACAACAATCATCGTAACAACATAAGTTTGACAACAATCATCGTAACAACATAAGTTTGACAACAATCATCGTAACAACATAAGTTTGACAACAATCATCGTAACAACATAAGTTTGACAACAATTATCGTAACAACATAAGTTTGACAACAATCATCATAACAACATAAGTTTGACAACAATCATCGTAACAACATAAGTTTGACAACAATCATCGTTACAACATAAGTTTGACAACAATCATCGTAACAACATAAGTTATACAACAATCATCGTAACAACATAAGTTTGACAACAATCATCGTAACAACATAAGTTTGACAACAATCATCGTAACAACATAAGTTTGACAACAATCATCGTAACAACATAAGTTTGACAACAATCATCGTAACAACATAAGTTTGACAACAATCATCGTAACAACATAAGTTTGACAACAATCATCATAACAACATAAGTTTGACAACAATCATCATAACAACATAAGTTTGACAACAATCATCGTAACAACATAAGTTTGACAACAATCATCATAACAACATAAGTTTGACAACAATCATCATAACAACATAAGTTTGACAACAATCATCATAGCAACATAAGTTTGACAACAATCATCGTAACAACATAAGTTTGACAACAATCATCATAACAACATAAGTTTGACAACAATCATCGTAACAACATAAGTTTGACAACAATCATCGTAACAACATAAGTTTGACAACAATCATCGTAACAACATAAGTTTGACAACAAACATCGTAACAACATAAGTTTGACAACAATCATCGTAACAACATAAGTTTGACACAATCATCGTAACAACATAAGTTTGACAACAATCATCGTAACAACATAAGTTTGACAACAATCATCGTAACAACATAAGTTTGACAACAATCATCGTAACAACATAAGTTTGACAACAATCATCGTAACAACATAAGTTTGACAACAATCATCGTAACAACATAAGTTTGACAACAATTATCGTAACAACATAAGTTTGACAACAATCATCATAACAACATAAGTTTGACAACAATCATCGTAACAACATAAGTTTGACAACAATCATCGTTACAACATAAGTTTGACAACAATCATCGTAACAACATAAGTTAGACAACAATCATCATAACAACATAAGTTTGACAACAATCATCGTAACAACATAAGTTTGACAACAATCATCGTAACAACATAAGTTTGACAACAATCATCGTAACAACATAAGTTTGACAACAATCATCGTAACAACATAAGTTTGACAACAATCATCGTAACAACATAAGTTTGACAACAATCATCGTAACAACATAAGTTTGACAACAAACATACAAACTGTGAACGATAAGCCAATGGTAAGGAGAAGGATGAATAGCAGGTTCTTTATCGCGTTGAACACGACAATAATGTATCAAGCCGTCCCAGAAATGAGCTGGCAAACTGTATCATCAACGAATCAAATTCTCACAAATATACTCTAAGTTACAATGAGAGTTTGGTTGGAGACAACACACGTTCACGTGGACTGCAAGTCGTTTGCACAACGATGCACTCATTACACCCTGTCTGAAAAAGTCTCTAGCTAGATTTCCCACCTCGTCTGTCATGTTCAATGTCTCTTTGATGTTTTGGAACCACAGTCTTCTTTTTCTGCCCCTGCCTTGTTTTCCTAGAACCACGCCTTCCATTATT